>OX352713.1:2400000-3000000 GCA_947095575.1 Electrophaes corylata | reverse complement strand
TCAGAGTCAGCAAATAAATATGTTTTCTTTCTTCTTTCTAATTTTTGTGCCGTTTTTACTATAGATAATGGTACGGAACCCTTCGTGCGCGAGTCCTACTTGCACTTGCTCGGTTTTATTTTTATATGACTTGCTTATAAAACAGGCAGACGGCCCACCTGACGTTGATAGTTGCCTCACAGTCACAGGTCACATTCGTTTGGAACGTGCCCTACGATGTACCTACTGCTGTGCGTCTATCAACCTGAGGCATACAGGTGTTAAATCTCACTCTTCAAACCGGAGCACAACAGGCTGTTCCTGGCAGAAATAGGCATGGTGGTAGTACTTCCTCGGACGAGCCTTCACTAAAATCTTTACTGCTACAATATATAATAAAGCAAAATAAAACTAATAAAGCACTATGTTCCGGCTGCTTCACAGAGAGATTCGCAAGCTACTGCCAAAACACTTGTGAAGATGGCGGTATTTGTAAGGCGCTGGATCAGGAAACGGAAGTAACTATTGGCGGGAACGCGATGAGAATCAGTAATGTCCACGGAATGTATTTCTTGAACCGTAAATATATGAATTTATGGTACGTTAGATAGAAAGCAATAACAAATATTTGTAGACATTTCTCTCGACAGTGACAGTTAGCCTCGAACCAAGCAGAGAGCTTAGTACTCAGGTGCCTGTCTTTAGGAGTGTTGTTTTCCTTTTAAGACATTTACAGGAGATGATGGAGGTGTTATAGTATATGCCGGGACCACTGCGGTAAAATAAAAGAACTCTTGAGATAATACTGACGACCGATGTGGCGCGGCGGGCGAACGTCCGCCTGCGACGCAGGAGGTTGCGGGTTCGATTCTCGCCTTGGGATAAATGTTTGTACGATCTGCAAATATTTATTCCGGGTGTTCTGGGTATTTTCTATGCATAATAAAAAATATCTATGTATGTAATGTATTGTATTAAGTATATCAGTCATCCCATGACACAAGCTCTGCTTAGCTTGGGGCTAGATGATGCTGTGTGGACTGTCCAGCATTATTTATTTATTATTATAAAGAATATAAAATACGCAATGCAGTAATACAATGGGCGGCCTTATCGCTAAAAGCGATCTCTACCAGGCAACTTTTATGTCAAGTATGGTAGGTAACAAAAGTTCTTAAATCTAGTAAAGTAGTGTGCGAGACTTGACTTGACTCGTAATTTGCAAAAAATTTTATAATATTAAAATGATTGATAGTAACGCAATTTTAAACAGAATATCAAGCCAATTTAAGAATAATAAAATAAAATAGAGGTCTATGATTGGCCAGTTCAGAAGTTACGGGTTCGTTTCCCATAAAACAAAGGTGTGACTACCTGTGTGGGTGTGACGAGCAAACGTTATGTCATTAATTGCCAACAGTAGAGTTGTAGTAGTAGTAGATCCCTTAGTGAAGGGTTCGTCCGGAGAAGTACGACCACCAAACCTACCTACTTATGTTGCCAAGCAGCTTGCTGTGTTCCAGATTGAAGGGTGTGGTTGAGTGTTAATCCACTTTTGTTGCTATCTGTACCACTTAGGGTGCCGCAAGTATTTAAATGAAGTCCATAATACTTCTAAAAATCTATGTCCTGACTGACTGACATATAGAAGACTTAGCTGGTCGTAGAGACTTGATATTTTCAGGGTATATTTGTCTTGATTCGTAGAGGTACTAATAAATTCCTGAAATTCAACCCTTAAAGAGGGGTGTAGAAAGTATTGAATTTCGTATGAAAATACACGCACCAAAGTTGCGCGCAATATACAAAACAATATTCCGATTGATAACATAAATATTCAGAATAACAAACATACGATATTTGTTTAACTCATTTATTTTAATAAATAAATATTTGCATATAATTTTCACACACATGAAGGATACTCTCATTTCCCTCGAGAGTCCGATGTTAATTAATAGGGACGGCTTGAATAATTGTGGCTTTATAGCGTTGTTTTGTTGTTGTTCGGATGATAAAACTAGATATTAAAACATTATAAAGCTTGCAAAGTAAACTGAGCTCTATAGTGTTAATGTAATAATAATGCTGGACAATCCACACAGCATCATCCAGCCCCAAGCTAAGCAGAGCCTGTGTTATGGATACTAGATGACTGATATAGGTACATTACATATATACATAGAAAATACTCAGAACACCCGGAATAAATATTTGCATATAGTACAAATATTTATCCCAAGGCGGGAATCGAACCCGCAACCTCCGCGGACATTCGCCCACCGCGCCACATCGGTCGTCACAATGCACATAATAAATCACTATGGATGGTTCGAAGAAAGAAACTGTGTGTCACTAAAAAACTGCCCACCCCACTGAGGAGGTTGTATGTCCTATTTTTTATGTATATTCACCGATTTCTCTGTCAATTATAGATCGATTTTTCGAGATAGTCCTACGAAAATTACATCAAAACAAGTTCAGAAGTTTGGTTTTAAAATCAAAATAACTGGAAAAAGATCCAACTAAAAGAGTGTCACACAAGTAAACGTTGAAGTCGGTTGAAGTTTTTTAAACTTTAGACATTATTATAAAACCACATGACACTCAGTAGTAAGCGTAATATGAAAGATATAACCTATCTCACATGTTTATAAGATACTGTCAAATAAATAGTCCACTTTCGAAACCCAATAATATTTGAAGGCCAGACCGACCCAATATCTTGAATTTATCATTGTCGGTAACATGTTAGAATTGGCGTGATATTCTGTTATAAATGGCTGCTATTCCAACGGAAAAGGTCAAATGTCCTATAAGTTTCAGAGGTATCGAAACGTTATATTGAGAATATTTTGCTAAAAGTCATCATCATCATCATCAGCCTATATTAGTCCACTGCTGGACGTAGGCCTCTCCCAAGACGTGCCACTGAGCCCGGTTTTCGGCTCTTCTCATCCATTGCCTGCCAGCCACATTCCGCAGATCGTCGCTCCATCTTGCCGGAGGGCGTCCTACACTACGCTTACCTAAACGTGGTCTCCACATCAGTATTCGTTTGCTCCAACGATTGCCGGTTCTACGGCAAACATGGCCGGCCCACTGCCACTTCAGCTTACTAACCCTAAAAAAACTTGCTAAAAGTACTTCTCTATAATATCAGTAGACCTTTCACACATCGCCGTCTAGTTCCAAACTACACAATGGTTGTACTATAGTAACTAGATAACTGATAGAATTACTATAAATACTTTTTTAATGAATACGTGGTGTTGTATTGTATTGGTATCCTAACATACACACAAAATACAGGACACACATAGGTACTAACCTATCTAACTACCTACCAATCTAGAAATATTTTATAAATTTTCTTTACGTATTCCTTCACTGATTAAAAGCACAAGTATATACACAGACACACATAATTTCGATCGTAATTGCACGACCGGATTCAAACGTACGGCCAAAACAAACACAAAGCGACAAGATTTTCCGCATAGAGCTCTAAATAAATCCTATCAGTTCCTATTGAATCCTCAGTTCCTTACATGCTGGGAATAAAAGATTTATCAAACCGTAGCTAAAGCCACGGACATACCGAAAGACCTACGGATACTCAGCTAATTTCAAAACGTACGACATAAATCTCTATTTTATTGCTGTTTTATTGTTATGAACACGAGTTTAAATATCCAAAATGTACGATCAGTAATCTAAAAAAACTGTCCTACTTTATTTTACCCGCGTGTAAACTGTATTGGAATTTTGAACTTTTAAACGAAGTCTTGAATATATACATAACTGTCAAAAGCACATACGAATCTCACAAAAATGTAGCACTGAGAAAAACATGCCTGGCAAAGAGCCCCGTGTTGGGCGCCAGTTGAAAACTGCGCGCTGCGCTCCGATTTATAGCAGACGTATGCATATGAGTATGTCTTGCCTCAAGATTACACAATAAAATACTGTGTGTCTGCGTTTCGTGGCTGTGCTTTTCATTTATAAGACTTGCTATAAAATTATCGATATTTTTAAAGTAAATTTTAAATACATTTTTGATGTATAAGAGAAAGTATACGACGTTGGACGCCAATTACATACTGCGTTCCGATTTGTAACCGTCACGGGCCTTAAGCTTTCTCGCTTGTCTAGCCTGGGCCTTGCCGTTACAAAACCCCACAATAAATCAGCGTGTGCCGGCTGTAACACAAACATACATAAAATCTCGGCTGTTTCATGGGGCGTGCGAACTACGGGTTCTTAGCCAACATTTCAAAACCAGTTGAAATGTCACTACGGAACCATTTATTCCACCGACGTTTTCTTGACAGGGGGATAACGGTTTACCTTAGTTTTAAGCAAGGATTTTTCAAAATGCCAAGTGACTTGATAAAGGATTCGACTGACACGTGTTTTTATACCATGTTTACACTCATCAGATGTGACGCAATATTTTGCAACAAAGAAATGTTGCTGCGAAATCGTAAGCTTCTGTTGCACTGTTTGGCTTTTAACTTTCGCATTACGCATCCATAAACCGACCCCCTGGTTTAACTGAGTTCGTAAAAAGATCCCGAGTTAAAGGTGCAATTCAATGGTTGATTAAAAAAGCTCTGAAAACATCATTAGCAAGTTTTACGAATGTCATAATTTAGCTCACTTACCTACTGCATCTCGCATTTTCATCAAACGAGCACACGAGCCTGGTTAGTTTTGAACTGTGAGAAGGGCACTTGAAAGTTCACTCAGTGCTTTAGAAGAGATATGGAGTTAGCTTTATTTGAATAAGGATCGCTTTGAGAAGTGTGCAGTGTACTGTTTTCAAATGTGGGGTTGTTCTGTGAGTCGCTTTGTGTTATATCTGAGTTGGACAGTTGTCGACGAAATTCGTCTTGCTTGACTTCCGCTTGATTTCCGTTTTAGCACAATCGTGTATTTGAGAGCGAAGCCTTTACACATGAAACGAACGAAAATCACTAAACTATCCTATGGTATGTGTGATAGTTACTTTAACCAACGTATTAGTATTCTTAGGTTAGAAATAAAGAATAGATAAACAAAAGAGGAATACAAGACACAAATGAAACTTAAAACAAAATTGAGCAATCATAAACTCTTGATAGGGTTAAGCTCGCCTTTGTACATGTTCTCTATATATGTATTTTTTCTTTGTATTGTTTGTGTGCAATAAAGAATTAAGAATTAAGAATCATACAAAAATAGCAATATGGCGGGAATCGAACCTGAAACCTCCTGCATCACAAGCGGGCATTCGCCCGCGGCGCCACATCGGTCGTCAATCAGAGAAGTTCGGATAAACCGTCACCACTAATTAATCCGTCAAGTGACGGTCGAAACCCTAGCTTAACTGAGCTTTGTCTGATCACAGTTTAGGTTCAGATCTACTTTAAATTCATGTCGCCCTTTCCGAACCCTCACCGCACTCAAAACTCTTCACATGCAAATAAATGTTTAACAAAGGGTCAACGAGCTCATAGATAACAAATGTTACATGGGTTTCTTATTATAGGTATAGTCGAGAGTATTCGGGACAGGCCTTTGTCACTTAGGCACTGGATTTCATGTTCAAAGGAAATTTACTTTTACTCGCTGACTGCAGATTCAATATTGTTCGCAGTATGTGACATTCACGAAAACGGTATGGCAGTCTCACTTTACTGTATTTTGGCCATTGTGGGAAAAGGCCAAGTTTAAGATATGGGGGTCCAAATGAAACCACGCAGAGGTTTTAAATTACGGGGCAGAAGTTACATCGCGCACCTAATAAAGATTGGGGTGATATTTTAGCGAGATAGGGACTTTTCAGGTAGAATTTTGTTGAAATTCTGAATAATAAGGGTTTGTGTGGAGTAAACCTTTACAATAAATTACGTTAAGCTTAGTTTTTTGCGTAATATTTTGAATATGTCCGTGAGGTCAACACATTGGCCTCAGCAGAAAACCAGCGCTGCAGTGTGGCAACATGCTGTGGCTGTGGCATTAAGCTGAGCTGAGGACCTTTTCGCCACCACATCATTATGTATGTTATATCATGTTAACTGTGTAGTTATGTTATGTTACTTTTGTGTTATCTTTTAGTGTTACTGTTATGTTTACTGTTTTGTGGTGGTCTGAATAAATGTTTCTATCTATCTATATATCTAATATCCGTTGATGCTTTTATTACGCACAGTCGTCAAGTATACACGACAAGCAAAAATAAATATTTTCGAGGAAATATGCACATTTCTGTAAACATGACCTCGGCCAAACTTTTTCTCGAATTTTCTGCTAGCTTTGTAATGTTCAGCGTCGGGTTTTAACGGATGCCAAAGGGTTTTTTGCCGCACTGGCTTTTTGAGTGGGCGTTCAGCAAATATCGAAGACGTATGACAATCACTTTGACAGCCTGCGCCAATGACAGATTTAGGGAAACTCATTTTATGGACAAAAAAATTAAGTTGGGAAAATATATTTGGTAAAATCTGTTGAAGAATCGAAAACCTTTGAAGTAAATGAGTCCTCTGGAGTGAAGATCACGTTTAGTGTAGCGTGGGACGCCCTCGGATTAGATGGACCGACGACTTGCGCAGGGTGGTGGCCGTAACTGGATAAAGAGAGCTGAAGACCGGCTCAGTAGGTATGTAATAAAACAAGGTTTTTTTTTCAAACCCAAATTATTAATTTGACGACCGATGTGGCGCGGCGGGCGAATGTCCGCCTGCGACGCAGAGGTTGCGGGTTCGATTCCCGCCCTGGGACAAATGTTTGTACGATCTGCAAATATTTATTCCGGGTGTTTTGGGTATTTTCTATGTATAATAAAAAATATCTATGTAAGTAATATAGTATTGTATTAAGTGTATCAGTCATCTAGTACCCATAACACAAGCTCTGCTTAGCTTGGGGCTAGATGATGCTGTGTGGATCGTCCAACATTATAAAAAATATATATATATCATCCAGATCTAATCAAACTAGAGTTTCATGTAGTAATAAATTACCTGGTACCCCCTGCAATTTATTTTATAAAGGAACAGTCCACTCACTCACTATCACACGATTTCTCCAAAATTCCAAGGGTTGGAAGTTTCTAATTTGGCACAAGCATTTTTTGAAGGGTATAGACGCTCACTATAACTCTCAATTGTAGTAAAAAGGTTGAAAACTGCGGGATCAATACCGAAACCTATACCCACTGGTAGCAAAGCCTAGGTTTTTTTTCACACGCTGGTACTTTACAACTTTGAATAAAATAAACAACCATCAATTTATTATGGTACCGTTAGTCGGCAATTTCTATTGACATGCAAATCCTAGTCCGTAGTTTGTAAACCAGCATATTTAGACCTGCGGTTGTGGATGCTTCTAATTTCAGAGTGCAAATATTGTACGCGTTAAACTTTGTTTGGAGGAGAGAGTATTGTGTGGTATAATGTTGGCCTGAGGCAGTTTGAGATGGCTATTAGTTTTGCAGAAACTTGTCTCTTTACTAACCTCTAGTAGGGTTTTCTCATAAATCTAAGGATTTGCTATATTGGAATAAGGTATTTTTATGTAATACCAGAGAAACGCCCGCGACAAATATATATACTCTTAAAACTTCAAGTCTCTACGACTAGTGGTTTAGGCTGTGCGTTGTCTATATATCAGTCTAGTCAGTCAGGACAAAAGTTTTTATAATTTTTATGTAATATTAGTTGCCCTCGTCACGGTTACAACTATTATCAATTTCTAATTTATCAATAACGACTTGATTTACTGGTAACTACAATTACAGGCACATGAAGTTAAGCACATATATGTCTCAGGTTGATGGACGCAGAGCAGTTCATCGTAGGATGATGGTAATCATTCAACAGCAGGTGAGCCATCTGCCAACTTCGACAGTAAACTATTCGAAACACAATTTTAGCCTTATTTAAATTCTGTTTTCTACCTATTTTGACAAAACATTAGACCCCATTTAGTCTACGTCATTTTCATCAAGTCTACTGGTGGACATAGGCCTACCCTATACATTACCAGGAAACACGATATTGAGCCCTTTCTATTCATCGACATCCCGCGATCTTTACAATATTGGCCATCGATCGGATGAGGGCACCGTACGCTTCGTCTCTCTGTTCGTGGTTACCATTCGAAAACCTCTAAGCCATCGAATAGGTTAGTTTATTTGGTATGTCTATGATACCATTGATCAGATTGGAATCCGGTCAGCTATTTAAGCACGTTGAAATAAATTACTTCAAACATGTGGATATAACCGCAGTCTGGGTCAGATATTTTAGGCAAATAACCTAGCTCGCGCGAGGAGAATTTCATATGGAGTTTAATTTTAGACTCAAGTTTAATTAAAGTTAGACGCGCCTGGTGAAGGCTGTTGTAAACTGGCAAGTGGATTAGGTAAAACCATGGCTTATATTTACTTTACCTTTTTCAGATTAACGCGGCAGAATTTGATTACGTTCCTCATATATTTTCTATATAAATTATAAGAATACTTACATCCTCACGGTTCTAACTGACTGAAATATATATAGACACACAGTCTAAACCACTGGTTGTAGAAACTTGGGTATGTTTGCCTTATAACACGTACCAATCTTCGTAAGTTGGTTATCGCTCTCACCATCGCTTTGTTGGTTGGAAGTTATGATCTAAATGCGTTTATTTACCTGAAAGAAAAATGACAAAGTTAGCAACAAAATAACCAATCAGTAGTTAGTATTATTATGAACTAGTGGACCTGCCCCGGCATCGCAAGGGAAAATAAAACTAAAACCATTAAATGCTTCGACCTTGAAACACAAGTCACCTTTCGGCATTTATAGGTTGGTACGAATTTTGTGCCAGTAATGAAGTGGTATAGTCGACCTTACACTAAGATTCCCTGTGTCGCTCCGTAATAATCAGGGTGCCTCTACTCGTAAAAATTATTATCGAAGGTTCATATTGTCGTTTTCATCACTAGGCAACAACTTGATCGTGGAGTTGCCCCGCAGTGTATTACTAAACGTCGGCTATCGTTTACTGGAGTAGATACCAAAATCTAATATAATAGCCTTACTAGACATGCTGAAATAACAAGTTTCACAAATTTTGCAGCATTAGATAAAGATGTAACTTTGAATGAGAACATATTTTTGATAAACACCATGTTTGCCCACAAACTTACCTTCATATATATGTTCTGTGCTTACCTTATAATTTACAATAATATAGTAATTTTTTTTGTCACGACATTGACACGTTCTAAAAATACAGTTTGTTGATTCAACAAATATTTTCATGAAGCGTCATATAAAACTAATCTACAATATGAATAAGACAAAGTAACACTTCGTGAGTTTTGGGCGCGATATACTCGTTTGACCCTTGTGATGCTGAAGAGCCTAGTCTAGCATTCGTAGCAGGTTTTCAACGTATCATCTTATTTCAGTAAGTTCATGTGTGATAGTAGTAGAGCAAAGATTTGTGTAAAATCAATTTTCTGTAGAACCAACCAACGTAACCGAATGCTAAAGTATCTTTTCCTTTTTTTACAAATAATTAAAAAATAAATAGCATCACGACTTGCTGTAAGAGCTATGACGGCTGATAGAGGGGAGTGGAAGAAAAGAACGTGTTGTGCCGACCCCACATAAAGTGGGATAAGGGCAGGAAGATGATGATGACTTGCTGTAAGAGCTCACAGAGTTTGCGGTAAGAGCAGTTTTAATAGTTACAACTCTGTAAGGTTACAACTCTGTAAGGTTACAACTATGTTAATGTATCAATTAAATCATTTTCTATTTCTCTATTTTATTCTATTCTATTTCTATGTAAGTAACTTGCACCTGCACACTGTTGGGGTAAATTATTCAGTTTGACGTACTAGCTACTATTATTTGAGTTCCCAGCTTCCGAATGTCGAAACTTAAACAGAACTTAGGGTTGACACTTTTGAGTTCGCTTATCATTTTGTTGAAGGAAAATAAATAGTTTGGTTTTAGAGAGGCAAGTCAAACTCAAGAAGTATTTCAATTCAATTCAATTCATTTATTCACTGTAGGGACTTAGCAGAACACTTAGTTACGTCAGTTTAATTACATAATGTAGAACATAATAATATAAGCATTACATATTTAGTAGAAGCTGTATAAGGGCTTTGTCACAAAATTTATTCAGTAACTAGCTGACCGGTGCCCACTTCGTTGGGCGGTAAACATGTTTACTTACAAATCTTAACTGAAGTTGTACTCGATGTCGCTAACAGATGGCGTTAATACGGCATAAAATAGCGGCCGTTCGCAGTTTCACCCGCGTGGCAATTTTTATCCGTTCCCGTTATTTTTTCGGGATAAAAAGTAGCCTAAGTTACTCCTTGTTACATTAGCTATCTGCCAGTGAAAGTCCCGTCAAAATCGGTCCAGCTGTTCCAGAGATTACCCGGAACAAACAGACAGACAGACAAAAATTTTTAAAAATGCTATTATGGAATATGTATCGCATATACATTCATATGCATGTAGTAAAAAGCGGTTATTTTAATATTACAAACAGACACTTCAATTTTATTTATTTGTATAGATATCTTCAGGGATCACCTTGAAACACCTTGAAGCTAGGTGAATCTAAGCGCCAGTTCCTCGCGACCAAACCTAGAAGAACACGCAAGAAACCTTACGGCTTGATTCCTACAAATGCGACTGAACTCTTAATTTTAAAAACCCGTCCTAATATTATGTCGTGAATAAATCGTCCTGATATAGTAAGCAGTATAATGTTCTTTCTTCTCAGTGGTCCCTCACTGCTGCAGCTGGTCTACCATGGAAATATATATGGTTTCGTATAGATATTTTGAGCTACTCTGTGCGGCATCAGTCAGCGAGACTGGACTTGAATTGGTTTCTAAGTTGCCCCGCAATATAACTTAAAACGACAATACGTATCTACGTCTATCGTGTTTCATGGTAGACTAGTTGATCTGGTTGGGTTATGTATAATGTTCAGCGGATATCTAAGCGTACGACTGGGTAACAACTATCTACATAGATAAACTGAGTGGGTTCAAACAATGGATGAATACATCAAGGCAACCCAAGCTTTAGTTAGTCAGCTGCGTGTAACCGCGTCTTTCCTGAAGATAAGGTCGTCACTGGTAGCGTTCCCTAAATCAGGGTTCATTAACTAAGGTTAAAAGGTTGCCCTTTAAATATTCACAAAGACAGTTTGAATATAAATAATTCATTACCCGTGGACATTTCATACAGCACTATCTAAAACCAAACCTTCTGATCGTATGGTCGTGGATTCGAATTCGGTGGACAAATGGATTTTCTATTCGAAAAAAATATGTGTGCAATGCCAGTGCTCTTAAACGGTAAAGAAAAACATCATGAGGAAGCACGTGGTGTCGTTAGCCTTGCAAGTATGATGATGATCACACGTCTTTCCTGTGGACAGGCTAAGCTGTGAGGATGGAAGCATGATTGATGGAGATGGTTGAATTTCGGAAATTCCTTTCTTAGTACACCTCTACGCACCAAAACTAATATACTCTGAAAATTTCAAGTCTCTACGACCCGTGGTTTAGGCTGTGCGTTGTCTATATCCCAGTCAGTTTAAGATTCTTATAATTGGTATAGATTCACTCAGAATTTGGCAACCCTAGACGTCAGCGAGTTCTTAGTTCAATCTACTGTATGCAGAAGCCAATGTGATTGTTCACATTGTAATTCTGCGGTTCACATGCTAACTCCGCTTGGTACTTTGGCCTGTATTAATCCCAGGAAACACGTTGACGCTATTTTAGTGTACAGCTACCCGGTGGGTATGCTTTAGTAGAAGTTTATTTGGTTTTCACAAACACACCAAAGTTTATGAAGAAAGTTTTAGCTAATATTCGATAAAATCAACATCTTATAGATCTGTCAAAAAACTACTCGTTCGAAAATAGAATAGGGATTTTATTCCTATAGGAAAACTCTCTCGCTCTTTATTCGTTCAGAAACAGTCGAAGCAACTTATTAGAGTAGGCAGGTTAAGGTGCTAGACACTCACTTTATTACATGACTTGTTTCACTATGTTTCCAATTTAGTTTAATAACTGAATTATTCTAATGTATTCAATAAGTTTTGAATTCAGAATAGCTTGCTAGTTCGATACCTAGGTTATACGCCCATCTTATAAACGTTATTTTAATTTAAATATTGATTAAAATGTCTCCTGTCACTGTTTGTCATTAACCAGTTAGAAGAGATAGCAATAGTTCAGACATTGTTTATTTTTTAACAGATTTTTATAACAAAAAGCCATATAATTTGCTTATATTTCAGCACTTACTAAAATCAGAATTGAAATAGAAAAAATGGAGAAGATATTAAAACATTATGATGAAACCTTTAACAAGTGATGTGACTACATTGGTTAGCCAAAATAAATAATTCTTTTTTTATTTATTGTTGAAAATTTCATATATTTGCTCATTAAAATGTGTCCTAAATAGATGGTAAGATCTCCAGCGCCCTTGGGGACCCTCTCAGCGCATCGAAGACCCTTTTAGCGAATGCCTCCTCTAAATAAACATAAAGTGACCCTCGTAGTTACCGCGCCATGTTTATTTTATTTACACTCATCTGGATACAGGGATCAGAACCGGCCGGAATTATGCAGCTTCGTATCACATCGGTTTTCAAAATAAATAATAAATATATACTTAAAGTAAGATGATGTGTAAATGTGTAAAACCAATGTGGCGCAGCGGGCGAATGTCCGCCTGCGACGCCGGAGGTTGAGAAGTGGAGATTCCCGCCTTGGGATAAATACGATCTGCAAATATTTATAGGTTTTTCTAGGTATTTTCTATATATAATAAAAAATATCTAGGTATGTAATATAGTATTGTACTAAGTATATCAGGCATCTAGTACGGATGAGAGAAGAGTGCATGCAGCAGAAAGCAAACGAATCGAACCCGCAGCCTCCTGCGTCGCAGGCGGACATTCGCCCTGTACATGCATGATCCTTTTACAAATTAATACAAGTGTAAATAATGAAGCTTCATTATGGTGCAAATCTTAATAAGGCAAAGGTAAGAAAGAAAACACGTATAGCCGAGCGTCTTCATTATTGAAAAATCGAGTGATTCGAAAAGCAATCTATCAAGTTCATGCTTCACCAGACATCGAAATAGAATCGTTCAGATAACAAGTGCATCTATCAACGCTATTGGAATAGAATTTACTGCATTATTGCAATGGCTAAGTTTTCTGAGAGCACAGAGTGCCTTGAGAATGTTTATTCTTTTCGAAGGGATTGTACGCACTAATTACTATAACGCGGATAATAGATTACGTGACGTTGCGATAGTGAAATGAAATCGTTTATTTGCTGAAGTATGGGTGCTTACAGGTGAAATATTTTATGCTAGGTACTATGGAGATTTGTTTCAGATACTTCGCCAATAAAATAGGCATGCAAAAATGTTAGTGTATTGGAAGTTGTGTGTAAAAGTGTTCTGTGTGAAAATGTGTGTGCCTATGTGTTGAATATGGAGGGTAAAAGACAGGTCTCTTGTCTTCAGACACGTCGACAAGGATTTGATAACCTCTGCCTACCCTTTTTAGACATCCCCAAAGAATCTTTAGTAGGTATGTGGGGGCTAAGAGATGAGAGATTATCTACCGTGATTTAAAGACACGCTACCTACTTTAAATATATGTTAAATACCTGTAAAGTACCTTAACACTTTACCGTCAACTGACAGCGTCTCGGTTATTACTCTCTGTAATATCGAAAATGGAGGAAAAATCATATCCCTGAAAGCTTTACGCCGCTTTAAGGGATTATTCCAGTTTAATGAAACGCTGGATTCGACGGGAGGGTTTTATAATTGAATTTCTGATATTGCATTCAAGTTTTTAAAAGGTGATTACTTTTAGCATCGCCATTCAATCAAAAAGTTGTTGGTAATCTTTGTGGGTTGACTAAACCTACATAATTATACAAAATATTTTTTAATTCTGCCATAACCTAAACCGACGAGCATGTATGAAGAATGTTATGAAAGTGAATAAAGCAAAAAAGTATGTCAGGAGAGAAATCGTTGGTCTCTGCCTACCCCTATGGGAAACAGTCGTCATTTTATGTATGTATGTATGTATCTGATTTCCATAGTACATATTCTAAGCAAGAAAATTTAACCCATAGGTTGTGCAGAGTTTGTATAAAAATAATTGAACACGAGTGAAATCACGAGTTTTTTTATTCGTCTTGTTGATGGAACGAGCAGATGGCCCACCTGATGTTGAGTGGCTGCCATTGCCCATATCAAAGCATTGGCATTGCCTTGCATGTCACATTTATTCAAAGACAGAAAAACATTTTCGTAGACCCTCTACGGCAACGGGTCTACGAAGACCTCTACGACGCCTACGATAGTAAGCAAGTGGAATTAAGTCCATCGGTAATTTATTATTCTTGTACAGTCAGCTACACTAGAATGTATAAAACTCGTAACTTTCACGCGGTATTACATAAAAATAAATTCTTACACCTCAAAAACTAAAAAGTCATGAAATTAATTGATCTTGTTATGTTCCGGTTTGGAGGGTGTGGGTACAGGTGAAATTAATAATAATAATAATGCTGGACAATCCACATAGCATCATCTAGCCCCAAGCTAAGCAGAAGTTGTGTTATGGGTACTAGTGACTAATATACTTAATATAATACATTACATACATAGATATTTTTTATAATACATAGAAAACACCCAGAATACCCGGAACAAACATTTGCAGATCGTAAAAACATTTATCCTAAGGCGGGAATCGAACCCGAAACCTTCTGCGTCGCAAACGGACATTCGCCCGCCGAGCCACACATCATATACCACATGATGACCGCAGTATTGGTGTTTATAAATAATAATAAATATTTATAGAAATTTTTGCACAACATCATCTAGATGACTGATAGAATATTTATATACGTGTTTTTTTGTAAATACATACTTATAATACCATAAAACACCCAGACGCAGAACAAACATCTATGTTCATACAAATGTTTCAACTGTTTGGGAACAAGCATGTGGCCCACCTGATGTTAAGTGGTAACCATCACCTATAACAAAGCATTGCCTTGTAGGCCAGCACTATCAGCACATTTTATCTAGAATATAATGGTCTTTATATAAGAAGGAACTAGACGTAACAATTCTGAGCTTGTCAGAGAGTAATTTCACAAATAAAGTTCACGGATGACGTCACATAAGGCGGATTACACACGACTGGGGGACGAGATAAGGCGGAGTACAGATAAAAGGCAGGTTCGTTAGGAATGCACAGTTTGTTCTATAAATTGAATTTCCTTGGAACGAATTAACGCCTGAGCAATTCTGCAGGTGAATTAGGGATTAGAGAGTTTATGAAGGAATTGTATTGTGAGAAAATACTGACGCCTGTATTTTCTTGGCAACACTTCTGCCAAGGATTCAGGACAAAAGCTTATTTTTGAAACCATTCGCTGATGTAAGTAGAGAAGAGAGTAGCACACCATAGTGCCCGCGGTGGATAACGGTGACAGCGCTGGGGTCACCAATCCGCTAGTTAAGCGGGTCACCAATCAACCCCTAAACGGGTACAGCGATGGTTGGAAATAACATCACGCAGAGTTTTTGCTAGTAAACAAATAAACTATAAACTTGAATTTAATTTTTCAGAATTTTCATTCCGGAGAATCGTTGATTTTCAATGTAAACGTTGTTTTCGTAAGGTTACATCCAGAAGTTAGTCAAAAAAAAATAGAGCAGCCGTGGTCTAGTAGTAGTGACCCCGCCTCATGATCATAGGGTCGTGGGTTAAAATCCGGTCGCGCACCAATGGATTTTTGTTTGAAAAATTTATGTGCGCAATGCCAGTGCTCCAAACGGTGAAGAAAAACATTGTGAGGAAACCAGTTAGTATTCTAGTAGCGGCGATGGGCTTGCAAATTATCACGTATGGAATACTAACTACTGCAAATGTGGTTACGAACTAAATGTACAATCTGGACGTACCCACCCCCCGGACTCCCCTTAGACATCCTCGACGAATCTTAAGTAGGTAGGTATAGCTACCGTGCTTGGGGATTAAAGTCGTGATGTTATTTATTTATATTTTTATTCAAAAGTTCGCTTTAAAACAGCTGAATCTGCGTTTTAAGCTGCCATTAAAAAGCTGACTGTTTTATTTAGTCAAAACGAAATTCTCTAAGAGAGGAGCCGTCGTGAAAGATTAGGGTGAGGTAACGGGCGGTGGGAAAGCCTCTTTAAATCAACAGATTTCTGCCTTAGAATTGTTTATTAAGTTCTTAACGGGAAATAAACTTGTTGAAGTTAATTAAAGATTGAAGAGTTTTTTCTTTTGTCAATTAAATATATATATAATAAGACTAGCGGTACGTCCCGGCTTTGCACGGGTTTTAGTAAAGATCCCTAATTTTTTTGAAAATAAAATATATCCTATGTCACCGGGATAGTGTAGCTTCCCAACGGAGAAAGAATTTTTCCAATCGGTTCAGTAGTTTCGGAGCCTATTCAATGCAAACAAACAATCAATCAAATCTTTCCTCTTTAAAATATTATTTGTACATTAGTATAAATGCTAGTAGTACGCGCGTGATTACGTCCGCGTGAAGCTATTTTCTAGTGCAGGCAGAAAGCAGACCTACTGCCAACTGAGCTGTAAGGCTAATCAATATTTGTGTCACCCAGATACACCTAGTTATAAGACTATTCTTAACTCACACAAGCTCACTTTGATTACATGGAATAAATGCCTTTTGACTAGTAGATTTTTCACACAACACTATTTTTTAGGGTTCCGTACCCAAAGGGTAAACTGGGACCCTATTACTAAGCCTCTGCTGTCTGTCTATCTGTCCGTCTGTCACCAGGCTGTATCTCATGAACGACTCATTCTGTGGTAGTGGCTGTGATGTGATCGTCAATTATTTATTTATGAGTATATCGAGTGTGGTTTAGATGTTTTACTAGAAATTAACTGTGATAGTAAAAGAGTTGAAATTTTCCCAGATGATGTATTTCTGTTGCCGCTATAACAACAAATACTAAAAAACAGAATAAACTAAATATTTAAGGGGGTTCTCGTGCAACAAACGTTTTTTTGCCGTTTTTATTACAGATAATGGTACGGAACCCTGGTCGTGCGCGAGTCCGACTCGCACTTGGACGGTTTTTATTTTATACGACATACTGATGGAACAATCCATCACCTATTTCAAAGGATTACCTTGCAACTCACATTCATACTTCGTACTTTGTTAAATCTAGATTTATAAACTATCCTTGTGTACAATAAAGTTGTTATCTATCTATCTATTCATTAGGAGCGTGCCCTATGATACCTCATGTGCAATGACGACCGATGTGGCACGGCGGCCGAATGTCCGCCGGCAACGCAGAAGGTTATGGGTTCGATTCCTGCCTTGGGATAAATGTTTGTACAATCTGCAAATAATTATTCCGGGTGTTCTGGGTGTTTTCTATTATAATAAAAAAAAATCTATGCATGTAATGTATTGTTATTAAGTATTTCAGTCATCTAGTACCCACAACGCAAGCTCTGCTTAGCTTGGGGCTAGATGATGCTGTGTGGATTGTCCAGCATTATTATTATTAATATAATCAGGAGTAATATCGAACAACACCTGTTTCACCATCTAGTGCTGTCCCAAATCGGTAGTTTTGATAACCGTTTACCGGAAACCATTACAGAAGGTTTATTCAGAGGGGTAAGTAGCCGCCGGGTGGAAAGGGCCCAAGGGTCAGCAATTAATCTTCATCACGAGATCGAAGGGTATTTACACGCGATTGGTTGAGATTACGTACTTATGTGATTACTAGCGAAAACGCCCGCAACTTGGAACGTGTGAAACTATTTTCATACAAACTTCAACTCTAGCTATACCTGTTTAGGGGTGGAATTTCAGAAATTCCTTTCTTAGTACACCTCTACGCATAAAGACCAATATACCCTTAAAATTTTAAGGCTCCATGACCAGCGGTTTGTTGTCTATATACCAGTCAGTCAGTCTTTTTGTGAGCACGGACATTGCACCTAAATTTTTCGTACAGCAAAATCCATTGGTGCATGACCGGATTTCAACCCGTGACCCTAATAAGAAGGCGCGATCACTTCCACTACACCACCGTTGGAAATGGAGAAGCTTGAAAATCGGTTAGATTGGCACTGGATTTTCATTATCAACATTATTATTATTTTGTAAAAGAATCATACAAAAAAACGGTAGGAGCCAAGCCGTAAGTTTCTTGCCGGTTCTTCTAGATTCACCTAGATTTAAGACGTTTTAAGATGATCCCTGCGGATTTTACTGAATAAATGCTTTTTGGCTTTGACTTTGAATCGTTTTCGGAAATCTTTGGGGAGGCTTAGGATATATGCAGTGGACTTCTAGTTGATTTTATCTTTAAACACTGTGTGTGACATTCATGACGTCATCACAGCTGTGACACAATAACCTTCCACCCAGCAAAAAGTGTAGAAGTAATATCGATTTAAAATAAATACCTACATCTGCTCTGTTCCAGAAACAGCGCCACTTCAACGCCCGTATTTTTTTCACATAACATACACATTTTGGTATTCTTTACGTGACAGGTTGCAAGCCCATCGCCGCTGCTAGAATACTAAACTATATATATATCTGTAACTTTTTGAGGTGCTTTGATGCCAGTCGATAAGGCACGCCACAGTTTACATGAGTATTAAGATTTTATAGATATTATGTAGTAAATTGGTAAAGAACTTGTAAGCACAGCTTACAATTTGCTTTATTTTGTTTTCTGAAAGCATTTTTTTTATTTTCTAGGTCTTCTACAAAAATACTCTGTTCATAATGTTCAGGCTGTATGTATAGCCACAGCTTAAAGTAAGACAGCTACTTTAGTTTTTAAGCTACAACAGTTAACACCTTGATATTTAAGCAATTTTTAGTCACCTCGATATCCACGTCCTGTTCCAGGCCTAGGAGAAGTTATTTTGTAGACCGGGACTTCAACGGCCAAATAGGACAAAACTAGTTATATTTTATAGTTGGTATATCATCCATAGAACACTTTGAAGTTTGCAAACTTCAACCCCCGCTGTACCCTTATAGGGTAAATTTCGGGAATTCCTTTCTTAGTACACCCTTGCACCCTAACACTAACCTACCCTGAAAATTTCTACGACCAACCGTTTAGGCTGTGCGTTGGCCATATGTCAGTTAGTTATTTTTATGCAAATTTCAACCCCCGCTGTACCAGTTGAGCAGTCGAAAGCTTTCTTAGTACACCTCTCGACACACCATATCGAATATACCCTGAAAAAACTTTACGACCAGTGGTTTAGGCTGTGCGTTGTCTCTATGTCAGTCAGTCATTCAGTCAGTCAGTCAAGACAAGATTCTTATAATTGGTATAGATTATCGTTCTGTATGGAGTGTCCTAGCTGTCAACAAACGCTTACAGGGTAGAAACTACCAGGGCAGGGCGGAAACTCATTAGTTACTTGTAATCTACGGCCACACTGCAATTTAGCAAAAAATATTACCCCGTCCGAACCCAAAACACTAAAAACAGGTCTTCTATCTTTTTAAGGGTAAGTAAGATAAGACAAAAGTAATTTACTTTCTTACAAAAGTTTGAATTATACGCTTAAGTTCATGAAACGTAAATTAGAAAGTTATAATGGACACAATTAATAAAATTTGATTTAGTTCGTTAAAAAGTTCGCGGAATTAAGGACACTTTTTAGAAACTTTATGGGTTATCGCCTGGGACATTTTTATTTTTATCTTTGCGTGAGTAGGTCTGAAATGTAGGGTTTAAACGTGACTGTAACTACCATTTATAAAAATCGTCAATGTTTTATCATACAAAAAACCGGCCAAGTGCGACTCGAAAAACGCGCACGTAGGGTTCCGTAGTATGATAAAAACGGCAAAAAAATAACTATAACGGTTCATGAGATACAGCCTGGTGACAAACGGGCAGACAAACGGACAGACAGACAGACTTTTTTTTTACAGTTATTAAAGCATATTCATTCATTCATTCGAACAGAAAATTTCCTGATTAAAACGGCGCTTAACCAGTTCAAATATTTTAAAGACTACATTTAAACTTTATTTGAATATTTAAAAAACAAAAATACTTACTCTTCTTTTATCGCAGACTGTACTTAGAAGTATAGCTCAGAATCCCCTTGAATTCTGACTCGTTATTTTATCACGCTAGTGGTCATTTCTTAAGTCCTTTTCAAGAAAATTCCTTTATATTTTGTACACTGTCATCATACGCTTCCAAGAAAATTTATTTTGCTACATTCTAAGCTTTGGGTAAGAAAATAAACATAATATATACATTCTCTTTCTGACAATACCAGCGGTATTTGCGTATCCTGTAGAATACTCGTAGACGAAACACTATCTTATATGAATAGCCGTTTCTATGCATCTTTTTAACACAGTCTTAGATAAACAGCTAGATACCTATTTCTGCTGCCAAGCAGTTTGCTGTTTCGCTTTGAAGAGTGTGGGTGCCGGTGAAATCACAGACACATGAGGTTTAACACCTGTACGCCTCAGGTTGATGGACGCAGAATTGTGCATTGTAGGTCACGTTTTATCGATCGTGACCTGCAAGATAGTGCTTTTTATAGGTTATAGTAAACACTTAAAACCAGGTGCTTTTTCCATCAGGAATTACATTAAAAAATATGTCGCTATCAGTCCGAATTAGTCCAATTTTGGACCTTCCCCAGTTTATGCCATAGTCACCACGCCTGGCATACAGATTGGTGACAGAGTTTTTTCTTGTTATTGAAATTTCTTGCTGTTTCCAAAAGGACTGTGTTCATGTTTGTGGGCGTCGTCGACCTGTCGCCTGTGACAGTGTACCTCCACTTCAGCTGGTTCTGTCTGTATTTTTCAATGTTTTCCCATATTCAGCATATTGATTTCATATCTTAACCTATCATAGATTTGATTAAAAATTTGTTAGAAACGAAATAATAAATTATGAGATTTATTCCGGTAACGGTGAAGTAAAAAAAATACAAAAACAAATGCCCATAGGAAGTATAAATACCTTACAGATTTACAACATACCATAACAACACATATAAAAACACAATTAAGTTAAGGTACTGACTTCGTAAGCGGTGCTTCTCTGTATCGTCCGAAATATTTAACAAGAATTTCGAATTTTAAATTCGAAATTCTTCTCAGGTAATACCTGTTCTCTGATATTACATACACAGTGTGCATATTGCATATACCCATGCAACTGTGCCGAAATATCAAAGTCAAAGTCAAAAGGCATTTATTCAGTAATATCCGCAGGAATCATCTTGAAACGTCTTAAATCTAGGTGAATCTAAGCGCCAGTTCCCTTAACTTTTCCAAAAAACAATTAACTCAAAAATCATGATAAATATCCCGTTTCTAACCACTATTGTTTAATAACTTTGCTACTTACATCATCACTGTTGTTATTTGATTCAGGTGCGACTCAGCGGAAGTCTATTATAAAATATTAAATACACAAATGACTGACTATCTGACTGAGCACTGGGGGCCAATTCTCAGATTGTAGATATTTTGGCGAAATAGAGATCATGTCGAAGATTATGTTTTTTGAATTCGGATGTCCTTCAATATGTACCTATTATTATCATTCACTGAAGTTGATATCTTTCATGAAAATATGTTCAGCTTTAGGTCTAATATTTTATCAAAAGCATGAAATTTCTATTATATAAATTGTTAGTCCTCTCTTTATTATTCATTTAATTTGATCTTTTATTGTTCTCAAAAGTTTGTGTCATAAACTCTTTGATTTATATAATTAAATGCAATCTATGTAAATGCCGTGTACAATATTAAGGTTTGCAAATTTACTTAGCATTTAATTAACTTATGTTACTGTCTGTGTTATGATTTGCTAACTGTTTTTGTACCTTAAATAAATAAAATAAAATAAAGCCATAGGTACGAGCAAGTTGGTTAGTCGCACACGTTAATTAAGCCGTTTGGCAGTTTTTTTGCATTCTCCGTCTTTTTTCGACCTAGGTCGAATTCGACTGGTCGTAGTATGTTGAAATTGTCAGGCTATATTTGTCTTGGTGAGTAGCGGTACACTAAGAAACAAGTTTTTAAAATTCAGTTTGTATGTAAATAGTTTCACGCAGACGAAGCCGCGCGCGTTTTCATTAGTTTATCCTACTAATATTATAAACGTGAAAGTTTGTAAGTATGGATGGATGGATGGATGTTTGTTACTCTTTCACACTCTAACCAGTGGATCGATTTGGATGAAATTTGGAATAATTATAGATTGCGACCTGGATTAACATATTGGCTACTTTTTATCTCGAAAAAATAACGGGAAAAAACTTACACGAGGGCAGAGCTGCGAGCGGCCGCTAGTAAGATATAATAACACTAATATTATGAAGTTTTATTACGTAACGCGGTCCAGATCTATTTAAGCTTAAGCAGACGAGGGGAAACTAAACCAGCTACATTTCTCGGACTGTGTCATGTCTGTGGGCGTCCTGTCGCGACGCTGTCGTCGCCTGAAAGTCCTGTGACGTAACCCTTCTGTTCACGAGCTTTGTACATCAATATTTTATGATTTGAGCTGACGAGCTTGAAGAAGGCTTTCTATTGACAAAGTGCTTGACATGGAGTTTGCTTAAATACTTATAACTTATTATGTACAATGTAAGTAAGTAAATCTTCGCCTTGAAGTTCACTGCTGGAGATGCGATGATTTTGAGCATTGTCCATATACCGACTTTCCGCGATCTTAATAATGTCGTCGCTTTGACGCGTGCTACGTAAATAAGTTCCTTTCTCGTTAGACCATTTCGGTTCTGATTTGAATGTTTATCACTAGTTTTGCTCTTACTTCTAGTGACAAGGATAGTGATACATCTAAACGTGGCTAGAATAAAAATGACTAGGCAAGAAACTAAAACATTATATAAATAAATTAATTGCCGATACATTCATATTTTGACACAATGTCATCTAGCCCCAAATCACAGATTAAGAAGGACCCAAACTAAGCACAGCTTTTACTGTAGGAACCAGATAACTGATAGAAAAAATAATACAATTTTAACACTCAAACACAGAACAAACATTTAAAGTTAAAGCAATATGATTTTTTTATTGATCTGCGTTTATCCGTAAATTAAGTAAATTTTGATCGTATTTTATTTCACCACATTTTTTTATTCTACTTACTGATGGAACAAGCAAATGGCCCACATGATGTTAAATGGTTACCATCGTCTATAACAAAGTATTGCCTCGTAGGTCTCACTCGTTAGGAACGTGCCCTACGATGCACAGCCTAGCGTCTGCAGGTGTTAAGCCTCATGTGTCCTGCAATTTCACCGACACCCATACACTTCAAACCGAAGCACAGCAATGCGAGCATCAGTACTTGGCGGCAGAAATAAGTACGGTACTAGTACTTCCCTGAAGAGCCCTTTCACAAAGAGCTGTACCACTACTAAAACATTCAACGCCGAAACCCAATCCTTAAAATTCCCTAATTAAAATGTAGCTTTATAAAAGGTATGATGGTATTGTTCACTGGTCAGAAACCGGAACATAAATTAAAAACTCATTATCATTATTTCCTGCCAGTAATCACACTGTAGCTATTTATCTTTTGTTTCATAGTAACCTTGAATTCAAATTAGGAAGCCAGACGCACTAAGGACGGCTATGTTTAGTTTAGGTCGTTCGTATAATATTCGTATAATCAGAAAAGCCGGACGCTTGATTATTAATGATAAGGTGTGCGTTTAACTGGCGCTACAACATCCAAATATTGAGGCGACAAAATCCCGCCATAAATTATTCATCACATATATTTCCCAAAAACGAATACCCATTCATACTGCAGTGAAATTCGCTTTAAGCCGTTTACGCATAAAAACGCAACTGAACTACCAATGGCTATGAACCAAAGGGTGCATCCAAGAGAGAGGGAGGGTAAAGAGGGGCGAGGAGGGGTTGATGAATGAGCTCATGCCCCGGGGTAGAGCCCTCTTATCTATTGTTTGCGGGAGTTACACAGTCAGTATTTTGCAGTGTTACCAGCTTAGGCAGTTTTGGGATGGAACTAGCAACTTTTTTTGAGTTATCGCGAGGTATTTGTGAAACACTATTACTTTTATGGTTGGGCTTACTAACTTTGCCATCACAACTTTTTGGTAAACTACACTGGCATGCACGCACTTTTATGACATTGACAATAAATGCACCTAATTCAAAGCGTACGAATTATACCTACTGTGAAATTAAATGGTAAAATTAATCTGTTTGGCATAAATTAGACATAGACATAGACATAGACATTTGTTTATTTACTACCAAGACACACACAAACCAACAAAAACACTAAGACATCAAAGATGAAAGATACATAAAAGAAAGATCGTTGCTTGAGCACTGTGTCGTGTTTCTGTGTGCCATAGCAGTACAAGGGCTACGACTCAGCATAATGCCTAGCTGCTGTAAACAGCAAACAACAACAACAAACAACAGTAACTAATTCAACTGTAATTAACAGTAAATAATTCAATAAATATAATTAATATAAACCAAATTATGAAATTAATTGAAAGCAGGAAATAAAAGCTACTGTACAACGGCTAATTTAATGAAATATAAAAAAATCTAGCCGAATTGGCTAGAACAGCTGACAACAGTGCGGGTATGCAGGCTTCGCCGACTTTAAAATTCATATAGGACCTGAAAAGAACGCGGTTACTGAATGAAACAAGGATTCTATTTGCAGAAATCGCAATATGATGCCATTGTGTGGTTTCCACTTGAAAATTTCTGAATGCAGTACACGCAAAAACGAGCAAAGTTATCCAACCTCTATGAAAAGGTGAATTTTACAACTTTTTTGCTACCCTGTTTTCTTGAGCTCAATGTTATTTCAGGAAAAAAAATATCAAGAAGAACTCATTGAATAACATACAATAGGTATGAAAGTAAAAAGCAAGCGTGCAATAGCACAACAGGAATAGAATAAGGATGAGTAGGCGTAGGAGTAAGGCTATAACAAAGGTAAAGATTTATGTGATGAATGTAAAATCCTTTTAAAAATAAAAATCGTTTCTGGGGAACATTGTATTGTATCTATACTAATTATAAGAGTCTTTGTTCTGACTGACTGACAAATAACACACAGCCTAAACTACTGGTGGGCTTGAAATTTTAGATTATATTAGTCTTAGAATATACCATAAAATTTTGAGCGTATTAAGGAATTTCCAAAATTCAACCCCTAAACGAGTACAGAGGGGGTTGAAGTTTTATTTTAAATACCAGTTTAGATGTTGATTTGTTTCCTCTAGCCCAGGTATTTCCATACTTAAAAGAGGGTTTCAAACCCATAAAATGTAACCTAGATTAAGTTTACCGAATCGTATTTGTTTAGTTTGTTATAGAAGTTTGTAACTTAATCACGTAACAGATAAACAGATATAAATGAAACTACAAATATGTATAGATCGTAAAGTATTTTTTTAGACATGTTGATAGAACAAGCAGATGGCCCACGTGGTAACCATCACCTATAACAAAGCATTAACTTGCAAGTCACGTTCTTTAGGAATGCGCCCTACGATGTATTGCTCCGCGTCCATCAACCTGAGGTATACAGGTGTTATGCCTCGTGTGTCTTTATTTTTACCGGTACCTACATCTTTTAAATCGGAATACAGCAAGCTGTTTAGCGGTTAAAAATAGACATAGTGCGGTAGTACTTTCCCGGGCGAGCACTTGACTTTTCTCACGCTCTTTACGACTAAATATGGACGACCGATGTGGCGCAGCGGGCGAATGTCCGTTTGCGACACTGGAGGTTGCAGGTTCGATTCCCGATATATTCCCGAATATTGAGACGATACTCTGTGTTGATTTACGCAACCGCGAAATCTTCAAATCTTTCGCTTAGTAGGTATTCCCGATTGATATATTATATTTGTACGACGACCAATGTGGCGCGTCGGGCGAATATCCACCTGCGACGCAGGAGGTTATGATAAATATTTGTACGATCTGCAAATATTTATCCCGGGTGTTCTGGGTATTTTCTATGTATAATGAAAATATGTATGTATGTAATGTATTGTATTAAGTATATCAGTCATCTAGTACCCATAACACAAGCTTTGCTTAGCTTGGGGCTAGGTGATGCTGTGTGGATTGTCCAACATTATTATTATTAAATAGCATATAATGTCACTTTTATCTGAGTAAAACCGCGAGCGGAACTAGTAGCAACATTGTTTTCCCCACACACGAAAATTTAATTATTATGTAAATCTCATTTGTAATACCATTTAACAAAACATACTTACAGCTGCTTTACATAATTACTGTTTAAATAATGCAATACTCTTTTCATGAAAATTGCTCAAGTACACAAGTGCGAACAGAGTATTGTAGGACTTCATGAATAATATATGAAGTTCTTACTTAATTAACCTCAAACGGTGAAGGAAAACATCGCGAGGAAACCAGTCAGAATTCTAGCAGCGGGGGTTTGCAACTTGTCACGTAAGGAAAACCAACTAATGCAAAATGTGAGTATGTACCAAATGTAATATTTAGACGTACTTCTGACTACACCCCTTAGACAGCCTCAAAAATCTCTAGATACTTGGTACTAAGAGATATGAGGGGATATGCTTGGAGATTAAAATCGTGATGCTATTTTTTTATGCCACAAGCTACCTTTCTAAGTTTTAGAATTGTGAAGTTTTCTCATAACTTCAAGTTTCCTATCAAGTTTCCAATTTGTGAAGATAGCAATAAAATTGCTAATATACAAGTATGTATTCTTAGATCGAATGCAGTCTTTATGATTCCAATTTATGATTCTCCATTTGCACACCGACACGGTATTGCATGTTGCCTCTCATAATATTTTGTCATCTATTTTACACACATGTCTAAGCAAATAAATGATCTTTATCTTTATCTTTATCCAACTGCAAAACTTATCTTTATCCATAAGTTATTTTTTTACTCAGTATACCTAGTGCTCTATTCAATAGCTCGTCATTTTATCTAACTTTTATACGACTTGCTGTTAGAGAGAGCATATGACCCACCTGATGCTAAGTGGTTACCTATAACAAAACATTCCCGCAAGTTACGTTCGTTAGTAACGTGCCCTACGATGCCCTTCGCATCCATCAACCTGAGCTTGTAATTTATTTAGTTCTTAATTTATTTAGTTCTCGTTAAGTTACTAAGAAAATTAAATAACGATAGTGAGCGAGCGTCATACATCATTGCCTATGTATTTTTTAATATAATGAGCTCCCGTACCAAGTCGGAAAATGCATATATTATCTATGTAATGGTGTTCCTTTCACTTGTTTAGGTACGATAGTTTTTAAATCATTGAAATCGTTCCATTGGTTGCGAAGATATTACACATTTTGTACCAGCCAACCGCGGGGCGGCCGGATAGCTCATGTTAGGGAATCGTGACGTCTCGATTCTCTTTGGCCCGCGCTTGCGCTCTCCACCATTCATTTATTAAAGTTCACTTGATCTGCGCGGGTCGTGTTCTGGTTTAAATTAATTTTTTTTAATAAAACCGCGCGGGTTCGGCGTCTAGCGCTGGGTCATTGTGACATGACGTCACAATATCTCTTCGCTAGGCTGTTCGCGCGGTCAGTGAGCCTCGTTCGGTATTTTGCCCATAACCTAGTCAGTTTTGGCCGTAGAAAAAAAATTTTTGCACTTTATGTTTTAGTTTCTCAAGGCCTATAAAACTGCATTCACAGATAGAACTGTGACGGGTCCCCATTAGAGCTATTTATTTTTAAATTTAATTCGAAGTTATTGCAAAGAAAAGTTACACAGATCGAGATATACCCCATGCCGACGGCACTAGCTGTATCATCCACGCTTCCTATCTTATTCGATACGGTTTCCAATCACAGCAGCTGTGAAGCCAGAAAACATAGACGGTTATAAAAATACAAATATATATTCTTCCATCCACAGTAAACTGCAGCTATCTGTACGAACCACAAAGCATTAAGTATGTATAAGTCGAAACAGTACTGCACGAACACTTTTAATATCCCATTGGAGTTAGAACTCTTTCAAATATAAAGCAGGTAAATCTTAGTTCGATGTTTCGCTTGAAAATTTAAAATGTCCACGAGTTACTTCAAACAGAGGGGTAATAGTGAGATTGATAGTTTTCTCAATAGTTTGTCATGCCATTATCCGTACCATGACCCACCATATAGCTCAAACCGGGCCTGAATAAACCCAAACCATAGATACGAGAACATCTTCGCACAAATCCGGAATCTAAATGTAAAAAATCGATTGATCGAGAGATCGATATGGCGCGGCGGGCGATTTTCCGCGTGGGACGCAGGAAGCTGCGGATTCGATTCCCGCCTTGAGATAAATGTTTGTACAATCTGCAAATATTTATTCCGGGTGTTCTGGGTATTTTCTATGTACCTATAATAAAATTATCCATGCACGTAATGTAATTGTATTAAGTATATCAGTCATCTTGTACCCATAACACAAGTTCTGCTTAGCTTGGGGCTAAATGATGCTGTGTGGATTGTCCAGCATTATTATTATTATTAATCAAGCACGATAACAACGGCAATTTAGGCAGTTTACAATCGTGCTATAAGAGCTAACAGTAGGGGGGCTATTCGACCTAAGATTTAGTTCACTGGAACTACGATTTAGTAACATCTATTAAAAATTTAGTTCAGTGTCAACAATATTACCTACGAAGAATTTTGTTTAGAACATATTGAGACGATATACAAAAGCCTTTTTTTACCAAACCCGTAAGAAAATATGTTTTCCACGTGTTATGTGTATCTATTTCGTTGATGGTTTCTTTATTATTGCAAAGTCTACGAACGTTTCCAGGGATTTTGATGAATGAGTTATCAAAAAACTAACAATGATAACAACTTAACATCAGGTGGGTCATACGCTTGTTCCATCAGCAAATTGTATTAAAAAAAAATTGCGAGTCCATAAGCGCGTCTTGAATCAGGAATGCTAGTTTACAAAAAAAGATCAGATTCTTAATAAGAAGCTTGAGCTCAGATTCAGAATAATAATCCTTTTAGTACTTCCATAAGGTCCTATTTTCATCACTCCAGTTCAACTTTCGAGTACAATATTTAGGGCAAGATGAGTGTCCCTCGAATGTTTCAGCCCACTTCGCTACGTGCAAGTCAGACGTGTGAACCTGTCTTGACCCGGTTACAAGATCCTCGAGCCTATTGTCTGCGTCTTACGCCGGTATTCTTGCCGTCTCAACAACAACCTCACTCAAGATTTCATTTATGAATAGACTACAAAGCCCCTTACCATGCTTTTTGAACTGATGGTCCAATAGTGCTAATTTTGAATGGTAATGCCATAACAATAACAACACAGCTTTTTTAGGCCACCGCTACTGCGTACTCTAAGAAGCGTATCGCGTAAGGTTTTTGTGAAAAGGTCGTACATGAAAGTACTACCATCGTTCTTATTTCTGCCACCAAGCAGTAGTATTAATGTGTTTCAGTTTGAAATGTGTAACATCTGTACGCACTGTATTTCACTAAGAATATGGGTATGGTATTTCATTTCTTTCTTTATTCAGTGTCCTGAAGAAAGAAACCAACCACGGGTACCAATGTCGAGTGTTTTTTTTTTGTGGCATGTGTCCGACTTGCGGACAATTTTGCCAATGTCAAGTGGGTTGAATATAATATAATACTTTCTAGTCAAGTCGAGTCGGTAAAAAAAGTAAAGTCGGCTGTCATTTGGTCGAGTGTTTACTGAACTTAAAACAAAAAGGCGAGATGTGAGTACGATACGGATCAGTGATCTTGTGTGATGGCAGGCAGCCAAACGCCAATTAGTATTAAAAAGTAAACTGTCACTTTCGTGTCAACAAAAAGTTTTATCATCCATTTAAGCAAATGGAATCACCAAGATCAGAAGAGTTTAGAGATACGGGTGTAAGAATTGTTTAACTTCATTCGCGTTTGTAAGACGACTAACGAGCTGGAGTGCTTTCTCTGGAGGTGACATGAGTAGGCATTGTTCACACGCATGCAAACACTTAAACGCCGTTTAGACGAGAGTTTTTTGGGCGAGAATATGTAATTATTGGACGCTAGAGTTCTACCACATTGTACGAAAAGATGGACACAACCTTGACCAACTCCTGGTTACCGGAAAGGTCGATAGCAGACCAGCTAAAATACTCGACTATAAATAAATAAATACTAACTTATTCATCGCCTTTCCCCAATGTAATAAATTCTGATTCTTTCACTTACTTATCACCAAGAGTACGACTGCTCGCAAATCAAAACGAAGATAAAGACGATGGCGTACCTGAAAGATAAATATATAAATTAATGAAAATTATTATAAAACATCAAAACCAATAAAATAAAACTAAACATGATTAAACATTAATATATCAAGGGCCCAATTCTTGTAACGAAATTCTTGTCAATTCTTGTCAAATTCCAGTTACGATCGTGTCAGTTTCCAAACAGTTCTTTATAACTGTCATTTCAGACAATTTGCTCAATTTTGACAATCAAATTCTTGTTTCAATCTCGTCTCAGCGCAAAAAAAAGTACGAGAATAGGGTTTCAGGTAAGATTACGGTCAAACGTCTTACAATTAACTGTAAAAAATTTGTGTATGTATGCAAGTAGTATACATAAAGATAGGTAGATAAGTAAATTAAACTATCAAAGGGCTGGCGCTTATCTTGGACAGAGAATTAGTTTAGCTATCCAAAGAGGTAGCGTTGCCAGCCTTTTGGGCACACTTCCTGCGGTCTGTGATTTAAATTCTGTTCTCTACCTATAGTAAAGACCCGCAGTTAGAAAACAGAGTTATTATAAAATATGTAGATATAAGATATTAGATGTAAAATATTTGTATATAGTAAATTAATGTTTGTTGATATTTAAGAACGACGGCTAAGTTAGATAGTAGTAGAACCGTGAGCGACCCCGTCATCAAACAGTAAAGGAAAATCACTTAGAAAGTTTATCAACCACGCAATTGTTAGTACATGTCCTTGAGATAAAAATATCGATCATAATAACACTTAAGTTCTGAAGTACCCAATTGAGAGATTACACTTGTTGATAGCTGATTACTACCTGTATCTATACCATAATAAAACTGTAGAGGTCGAAAAGTCTGTACATTAAAGATATTTTTATATCTTGCTAATAGTACTCAAAAAAAGGAAAGAAGATATCAACTTTAAAAAAAATGGTTGCTTGTTTGTATACGCATTACGCACGTATGAATGCGATTTGCAGAATTAGTTAGCTTATAGTCCAACTTAAAACTTAGTATTGGTTTCATTCGCATCACCAACGTTTTTTTATATATAAATCATACAAATTGGACAAATTGAATGAATCAAAGAATTTAAACAAAACAAAAATAAATATTTGAATCAGTCCAGCCATTTGAGTTTTAGCGAGACTAACGCACATGAATTGACTTTTCTATATTTTATAATGCATAAAATGTAATTTAATTTAAATTAAAGAACATTTTTTTATGGTATCGAATCCATCGTTTATGCGCCAGCCAGTCAACCACTTTACAATTTTAAATTTAAATAAGTGTTTCTCTTGCAATACACAACCCACAGAAGTCCTTCTAATAAAAGGGGTATACACTCGTATTTCAAATGGGACACATCTACCTTCTTACATAATTTATGATTGTTTGTTTACATTGAGTTAGTTACTAAACACAGTGCATTGAAAAGATAAGATAATTTTAGTGTGTACGTCTAGATAAGATTATCCGTTATGTCACATTATGTCACCCAAAATATACCGAAATTCATCCAAACAGAAAAAAACAAAGAAGTAGTATCACGGCATTAGTCTTGGGGACTAATGCCTTGATACTTCTTCTGCACGGTAGATATCGCCTCAGATATCTTAATACCAAGTACCTACTCAAGATTCTTCGAGGATGTCTAATGGGGATAGTTAGAGGCTGCAAGCCCATCGCCGCTGCTAGAATACGAAATGGTTTCCTCAAGATGTTTTCCTTCACCGTGTGAGAGCGCTGGCATTGCGCATACAATTTTTTCGATGGAAATATCTATTGGTGCACGACCGGATTTGAACAAACGTCACTCCCACTAGACCACCGGTTCTCACCAAATATCCTTATCACTTTAAAAAGGTTTATCCAAATAAAAATATAATATTATCTAATCTGACTTGTTACAACGTGATTGAGTAAATAAACATCAATAACTATTGATGGACCGAAGCCATATAATAAAATGGAAGAACGGGAGTTCGTATGTTTATTTGTCCAAACAAAACAATTAAACTGTTTATTAGATATGATATGAGCTCAGTCGGCCAAGTGGTTGTTGAGATTGAAGCTGGTATTCTTTATTCGTACTTAAATAATATTTAGCGGACAATAATGGAGAGAACTATGCTAGTTAGTTTCACAACGTGATTGAGTCAGAAATGAGTAAATTCTTGAATGAACTAAGGCCACCGACATCAAAGTCAAAAATCATTTATTCAGTAATATCTGCAGGGATCATCTAGAAACGTCTTAAATCTAGGTGAATCTAAGCGCCAGTTCCTCGCGACCAAGCCTAGAAGAACCGGCAAGAAACTTACGGCTTGGTTCGTACCGTTTTTTTGTATGATCTTTTTACAAAGTAATAATAATGTAAATAATGAAACTCTAGTGTGGTGCCAATCTAACTTAATAAGGTGATTGCAAGACAAAAAACATGTTAAGGCAATCATACCAAGATCTTATCATTAATTAGCTAGGTGGTAAGATATAACGTGACAGTACATAGATGTTTGTTCTCTGTCTGGGTATCATATAATTTTAGAAGGATAGAGTAGACGAGTAGGTATTTTACGGTTTAACAATCTATGAGTACTAAAAGGGGTAAACATTTTTGTTTTTCTAGAAAATAGAGGCACTGTCTCTATTTTCTAGTCTCTAGTCTCTAATTGTTTATATTGCAAAGATGTGGAACTTCCTATCGTCGCGTCGTCAGTATTTCCGGATCACTTAAACATAAGCATTATTAAATCAAGAGTGAACAAGTGGATTATGGTTTAGCAGCCAAACGTTTAGTTATCGTTAATAAAAAAAAAAAACAATCATGTGATACTAGTAGAAAAAGGTACTGTCAGGACAGTGCGGACTAAAGCTATTACTAACTCAGTGTAAAGCTGCAACTAAGCAGCTTTTCTCTGTATGACAGTAGGTAACTTGGTGGGTATTATGTCCCTCATTATCCCATTTTAACTTTCGCAAATGTAAATTGCGTGAATTGTTAATGTTTTCACATCAGTTTAAATAAAGCAAAGTATTGTGTTCGCTAACTTTTTCATACAATTTAGCGAACCCCAAAATCAAATGGATTTATGAATCAAAAGGTAAGGTTAATTCTTGAAGGCTTTGGTGAAATTACAGGCACATGAGTTGATGGACGCTGAGAAGTGAATTGTAGGGCACGTTCATAACAAGCGTAACCTAAGGGATAATACTTTGATATAGGCACTTAACATCAGGTGGGCCTTCTACTTGTACCATCAGCAAGTTAAATATATTTTTTTTTAAATAATTGGTACTTAGTACGTTTTAACAGTGAAGTAAGTATTGCTAGCGCATTTCAGTTTTGTTTTAGATAAAGAATCATTGCTGCTGACGAGGGTTCAGTAAATACCTACATCATTTTGATCCAACAAGTTTTCGTATCTTTGAAGTACGAAAAGAAAACATAAAATCCCACTTCTAAGTACTTTGGTAACTTTTTTGGGTCAAAATTCTAATATTGCTGAATCCTTATAAAGTTATTCTCAGCAACTTTGTTGTTTGCGATGTTTACTATAGTCAGTAGTTTCCTTATGACAGCGAGATGCTGACAGTTTTGGTTAAGGCTACACTAGTCAGTACGTTGTCCATACAAACGCTGTAAGTGTTTAATGTCTACTATTTATTAACGTACGTAAGAAGTTAAGTTTGATACTGAATTATCTTGCCGTTATCTAGGTACGTTACCCTATATTCTACGGTAAAATCGGATTACCTTGAAAGTTACAAGCGTTACAGGATTTAGTACTAAATCTTTCGACGCTTGTAACTTTCAAGGTAATCTGATTTTACTGTAGCATATAGGGTAACGTACCTAGATAACGGCAAGATAATTCAGTATCAAACTTAACTTCGGACGTACGTTAATAAATAGTAGACATTAAACACTTACAGCGTTTGTATGGACAACGTACCGACTAGTGTAGCCTTAAACATTGCGATAAAAAATATTAGATTCAAAAAGATTTGGTAGTGTTACTAAGAAAGTTAAAACGATTACCAAAGTTTCAAATCCCATTCCTATTTGAATTATCAGTAAAACAAAAGTTATCACAGTTACAAGAGGATCATCAACATCATCATCATGAACATCGTTATTTTGTTAATAAAAAATGTACTATAAGCGCAAGGTTAAATCTATAATTGAAACGATAAACTGAACCACAGCTGTGCTTACCCACGCGACGACGGAAGAACGTAATCCAAGATAATTTAAACAAACATACAATCATCAAATATTGTCTTTAATTTAACTTGCTTACGATATGGAATTAGCTGATTTTCATTTGTATCTGTACGTTTACACCTGCGTAAGTAACTAGTTACACAGCAAAATAGGTTATCTAACAACCTGCCGAATCTTTGCTTGAGCGCGCCTTTGTTTAATTATGGCCGCAATTAGGGTTCAATATGTAATAGACAAGCTTCCGCCTTTGACTTCATTCCTGCCTACACGGATAAAAATAATTACTTAACGAGTGTTAATACAACTAGGTACTCGCGAAAACGCAGTAATTCAAACAACAGCAAACATAATATACAAATAACTAGCGGCCGCTCGCAGCTTCGCCCGCGTGGCAGTTTTTTTCCCGTTCCCGTTATTTTTTCGGGATAAAAAGTGCCTATATGTTAATCCAAGTTATAATCTATGTTTATTCCAAGTTTCATCCAAATAGGTCCACTGGTTAGAGCGTGAAAGAGTAACAAACATCCATCCAACCATCCATCCATACTTACAAACTTTCGCGTTTATAATATTAGTAGGATAATAGGTATCTGTGGAGTAACATATTGTACACATCATCATCTAGACCCAAACTAAGCATAGCTATGGGAACCAGACTAATAAAATTTTTAAAAGTACTTGTTTAGAATACAATATAACACCCATACAGAGAACAAAGATCTATGTTCATCAGACAAATGTTTGTCTTCGGTGGGGGTCGAACCCATAACCTCAAAAGAGTAGAACTTGGGCAAAGGTCTAATCCAGGAATAATAGGGAGGGAAAATATTAGAAGATTAAAATATTAAGCACGGTTTGTACCTAAACTAATATAATTTTATAAAAACTCTAATAATACTAGGTGTTGGACCTCGCATCAATCATTTCTTACTGAACAATTTTATCAAAGGTTCCGCCGGCTTCATAACGAGAAAAGTTATTTTAACATTATTAGCAAAATGGGAAGGGCGATTCGTACCATAAAAAGTTACAATGCAATTAATTCATCCGAACGATTTCCAAAAGCGTGTCGCATTACAAAAAAATACATTGAATTTCGGTATAAAAGTTAGAGTGACTGAATTTCCACCAGGTGAGATCAAAGCCAAAGGTTTCAGTCTCACCGGGTTTTTTATATATATACCTAACTTGTAGCTCACGCTCGTTAGGAACATGCCCTAGGTCACGAGGAACTGGCGCTTAGATTCACCTAGATTTAAGACGTTTCAAGATGATCTCTGCGGATATTACTGAATAAATGCTTTTTTGACTTTTTTTGACTTTGACTTTGACCTACGATGCACTGTCCAGTGTACATCAACCTGAGGCATACTGGTGTAAAAAAAAAAAAAAAAACTGTCATCTAGCTAACACGTCTCTGATTTTATTTTTTCAGAAAGAATTTTTCTACAGCCTTTGCGGAACTTTGGAGCCCTGGGGCCGGGAGACCACCTCCCGGAGCGTATCAGGTATTGTTTTCGAGATCGGGGACAGCCTCAGCGCTTCAGAATTTGAAAAGGTGGTTTCTTTCTTTGTAGTTTAGTTACATCGGTTTTGACAGAAGCTTAGCTCTTGTTATTTATATGTCAACAGGAAGGAGCGCGGTTGCCGTGGTGCCCGCCTGAGCTACCACGCTTGCGCTCCACCTACCTGCCACTGTCATCGCGTTAGTTTATTTACATTTTATTTTGTAAGAATAATTACTGTGATGGCACAATGCACACAACCGTCGAATGTAATTAGGAATGTTACCGGGATCCATTCTATCGTGTCGGTGCAGACTCTTGTAGAGTGCACACAATGCCCCCAGGCCCGCTTCTTCAAGGGACAGAGAGGCCTCAAAATTCATCAAAAAAAGATGCACAATAACCATATTATCTCGCTGTCTGCTCCGGTTGCAGGAGCGGTAGATGTTTTGGCGCTAAATTCAAATTCTACGCCTGATTTACACCCTTTTTGGAAAACTATTAGTAAGTACAAAACTACAACCCCAGTTTTGAAACGTATTCCTCGAGGTGCCCGCATCTCTGTCGCTACTGCTCTTTCACAGGCCATTAGGAACGTTGTATCAAAAAATACGAAGCGAGCTTGGGAACATTTACTAGTTTTTCCTTACAGCGTACTTCATGTAGAGAAAGATTTAGGCAACAAATTATCACTAACGGTTCGGATCAAACAAAATTGTGTTAGATATACTGCACGTGAAGAGCACTCGCCTGTTTTGAATGCAGATCAGGACACACAAATAAATTCAAAATCTCTAAAACCATTGGCTGAGTCTTCTATCTACAAACTTGTGGAGAGCAAACTCAGCGATGGTGACATCAAGGGTGCCTCCCGTATTTTGTTTTCTAGTGACACGATAGCTCCAAATTCTAATGATACTCTCATATCTCTTGAGAGTAAGCATCCGCCCGCAGGGCCAAACCTTCACCTCCCCGAACCACCCCAAGAGAGTGATGTCGCTGTGGACACGACCAGCCAAGATGTGCTTAGGGCCGTCATGTCGTTCCAGAGTGGCTCTGCCGGCGGCCTGGATGCTGTGACTCCACAGCATCTAAAGGATTTGCTGTCTGGCGGATCTGGCCATGCAGGTGAAGTCCTTCTGGGGGACCTGACGTCCCTGATCAACTTGATGTTGTCAGGTCGAGTCAACAGCGAGATCACAGATCTCCTGTACGGTGCAAACCTTTGCGCACTCAAAAAGAAGGATGGCGGGATAAGACCCATAGCCGTGGGCACCACCTACCGTCGCCTTGCAGCTAAAGTCTGCTGTCGGAAAGAAGCCGACTACTTAGGCGACTATTTCCGACCTGTTCAGCTGGGCTTTGGTTCGCGAGGCGGTTGTGAGGCAGCAGTACATTCCCTTCGTACATTTTTGGATCAAAATTATGGGGAGGTGATTCTGAAGGTTGATATCAAAAACGCCTTCAATTCCGTAGACAGGGGCGCCTTGCTAAAAGAAATTAAAGAAAAAATTCCCGAAATTTACCCATTTCTCTGGCAGTGCTATGGCTCGCCTTCTAAATTAATTTACCGGAACAATGATATTTCGTCTGCCGTTGGTTGTCAGCAAGGTGACCCTCTTGGTCCGGCCATTTTTAGCCTTGCTATCCATCCAATTATTCAACGTCTCCAATCCAAGCTTAATGTTTGGTATTTGGATGACGGAACTTTAGGTGGAGATGTGGATACAGTTTTTGGCGATCTAAAACTCATTACAGATGAATTTCGGCAAATAGGTTTAGAATTAAATTTTTCGAAGTGCGAACTTTTTCTTTCCGACACTTGTTTGAATAAATATTATATCATTGAAAAGTTTAACAGTTTGGCCCCTAATATTACAGTTGTAGATAAGTGTTCACTTCGACTCCTTGGTTCACCAATTCTTGATGAATCCTTTCCGACATTCATAGATGAGAAAATTCAAAATTTTAATAAAACTTCGGACCGATTACTTAAAATTAATAGCCATATGGCTTTTACAATTATTAGGTTTTGCCTTTTTGTACCTAAATTTACATACTCTTTACGATGTTGTCAATTGTGGAAACACAGTGAGCTGGTGGAAGGCTTAGACAACATAATAAAGAATACTTTATCATCGGTTTTGAATATTTATTTGGATGATAAGGCGTGGTCGCAGGCCTCCCTACCTGTCAAATTGGGAGGCTTAGGTATTCGCAAAATTTCTAGTGTAGCCCTACCAGCTTTCTTGTCTTCCGTCTATAGCACTAATCCATTGGTTCAAAAAATTCTAACCCCGTCTCTTTTGGTTACTCCTGGCGTAACTCTCAAAATTTCTCATCTAGACGAAGCTCGAAATGCTTGGCATATTGCTTGCCCCAATACGGCTCCCCCCACATGTCTTTCGTCTCAACGGCAATGGGACGGGCCTCTGTGTGAGTTGACACGGAATTGTCTGTTACAAACGTGTTCCAGCTCTGCAGATCGTGCCCGTCTCCTAGCTGTTTCTAAATGGGAGTCAGGACATTGGTTACAAGCTCTTCCTTCACATAACATTGGTACTCTAATGGATCCTGTCACGTTCCGTATTGCAACTTGTCTACGGTTGGGTGCGCGGTGCTGTGCGCCTCATCAATGCCAGTGCGGTACTGCAGTTGACCAGCTTGGTCATCACGGATTATCGTGTACTAGAGCCGCCGGTCGAATGTCTCGCCACGCCAGTCTTAATGACATCATCCGGCGGGCCTTTACCACCGTGAACGTGCCAGCCATTCTCGAGCCGAATGGTCTGATGCGTGACGATGGTAAACGACCTGACGGTATGACCCTTGTCCCTTGGGAGGTGGGGAGACCCTTGGTGTGGGACGCTACTTGCGTTGACACACTAGCGCCTTCCCATCTGTCAAGGACATCCGTTGGGGCTGGCGCGGCGGCAGATTTTGCCGAGGATCTCAAGAGGCGCAAATATGCAGGTCTCGACAGAGCCTACAGATTTGCTCCTCTTGGAGTCGAGACTCTAGGTCCGTGGGGTACCGAGGCCCTCCGGGTTTTTAAAATTCTTTCGGGGCGTCTGGTCGAAGCGACGCGTGACCCGAGAGCTGGTGAGTATCTGGCACAACGAATCAGCATTGCCATTCAGCGTGGCAATGCAGCCAGTGTTTTGGGAACGCTTCCGATTGGCACTGATCTGGATCAGTTGAGCTACCTTTAGATCGTTTGCAACGGTCTTTAGATAGCTCAACTGTTTCAAATGTATTTTGTACATACCAATTATAAATACTTGTATTAGTCATAATTTTCTTTGTAAATAAAGTATTCCTACTGGTGTTAAATCTAATCTGCCTGTAATCTATCAATGTTAAAAAAAAGTGAAAATTGATGGACAATTGCGATATTCAGGGTTTATGTGATACCTACTTTACACATAAGAACAATGTTTGTATCAAACCATGTGAAAGCAATAAATGTATTGAGGTATTGAGTAGGCATTCAATACTCATACCATAAGTACCTAATCTAAGTAGGTTTAAGTCTAATCTGCCTGTAATCTATTATTGTTAAAAAAAAGTGAAAATTGATGGACAATTGCTAAATTCAGGGTTTATGTGATACCTACTTTACATACCATAAGTACCCTATCTAAGTAGGTTTACGAAGAAAATTCGCAATCGTAAATAAAATGACAATGCTCGCGCAAAATGCGGAAATCCCAGCAGAATAGGAAATTTCAAAGTGAAACCCATCAAGGATAAAATTCCACGAGTTTTTGAACAAATACACTCGAACATCGAAGTAGGAGAAAAAGTACACAGAAGGAATAAAAAGTAGAACAAGTTCAAAATGACGTAGGTACATAGCTAACCTACGTATTTAAAGATAAAGATAAAGATAAATTTATTTTGCTAACAAACGTTATATAAACAATTTAATAACAGATTGGCCTTATAATAAATACAAACAATCCTTGTTGGATGACATAGGTACCCAAACTAGGAAGACCTGTAAGATGGCGTACCTATACCCTCCGCCGGAAAAAAACGGTCTTATGGCACTATTTATTTTGTAGCTACCTACTCAAATTCTGCAGTTTTACTCTTAGAAACGATAAACGAAATTTCGTATTGTCGTTTTGAGTTACACTACGCGGCACGCAAGGCAGCATCAACTTGACTTTTGACGGCTACCGAGTTGCCCCGCAGTGTATTACCGTGTATGAGAGCTCCCTTAAATATTTTTTTTTCTGTTTTTTGGCAACAAAAATACATCATCTGTGAAAATTTCAACTCTTTAACTATCACGTTTTAGGAGATACAACCTGGTAACAGATGGACAGACAGACCGCAGAGTCTTAGTAATAGGGTCCCGTTTTACCCTTTGGGTACGGAACCCTAAAAATTGAGAGAAAAATCCCATTGCGTCTGTCAAAATATAACCCAGACATATTTATTTCTTTAGTCGTTCAACCTAAGCCCAGCTGTTCAAAACAATTACATTTAATTATATCACATCAATATCGCGAACCAAGTCACGTACTCCAGAAATTCACTGAGGAATAATTTTTATGATCACTACGTAGGTAATACTATTATGTATTCTGTGGTATCTCCCAATATGACAGCCGGATGAGTCATAGAATACAAACGGAATACCAAATCACGTGGGCATGATAATAATGTGATATGATAACTATGTTTAATGTGCCGGTGAAATTATAGGCAACATGTACACACATATAGGCTTAGCAACCGAGGACGTGGCGCTCGTCGAGTAACGTCGATTTATTTATGAGTGGAGTTACTTGAATGGACAAGATGACGACCGATGTGGCGCGGCGGGCGAATGTCCGCTTGCGACGCAGGAGGTTGCGGGTTCGATTCCCACCTTGGAATAAATATTTGTACGATCTACAAATATTAATTCCGGGTGTTCTGGGTGTCTTCTATGTATAATAAAACAATATCTATATATGTAATGTATTGTATTAAGTATATCAGTCATCTAGTACCCATAACACAAGCTCTGCTTAGCTTGGGGCTAGATGATGCTGTGCGGATTGTCCAGCATTATTATTATTATTATACCGGGTGTAATAAGACTACTTCCGAAAACTGAAACAGCGCATTTAGACCATGATTCTAATTACAAAAAAAATTAAAAACCGCAAAAAAAAAATTTACATTTTAAGGCCGTTTTTTTCGTATTTTCGGCATCAATATCGACATTTCATCGTAAAATAAACATAAGTACCTAATTATCTTATTTAAAAACGCGTAAAAGCGAAAAAACATCAAAAACCGCAACCTAAATGAAACACGTAATAAAAACAGCCTTGCGCGAGCATCTGATCGGTGCGTTGTCCTCGCGCGCGGGCGACGACCGACGACGCGACGCGAGACGGGGCGGTGGCAGCGGGCGGCACATGATAAATACCTACAGTTAGTAAACCTATGCAACCAAACCGTTGTTGATAACTATCCAACAGGGAATTTCTTAAGTCTGATTATATCAGAAAGAACGATTCTTCTGAATTACCTATCTTAGATCCTTAAAATAAAACAAAGAAAAAAGTACATGGTAGGTAGGTACCTACCGTCACGAGTTAAAACCCCAGGCACGTTAGATATCCTCTCAGATCAGTCTCTACCATGGTACCTACCATGCAACCTACCTACCTCTTACCTACTCAAGATTCTTCGAGGATGTCTAGTAATATTAGTTATAGTAATACCTATTACATTTGGTACATGTCCATATTTTGCAGTAGGTAGGTACTTGGTATTCCATAGGTAGGTACCTACCTACTTACGTGATAGGTTGCAAGCCCATCGCCGCTACTAGAATAGGTAGGTACTTATTGGTTTTCCTTCACCGTTTGAGATGGTTTTGCACCTACATAAATTTTTCGAATAGAAAAATCCATTGGTGCACGACTAGATTTGTACCACCATTGAATTACACCACCTTGAATTAGGTACCTACCTACCTAGGGCGAGCGGTGTTCTACGTGAGCGAAAATGAACTCAACAAGATAAAGCGAAGCGTCGCGGCGGCGGCGGTGGCGCGGCTACATAGGCACTACTTATGTAGGTATGTAGGTACTTTTATGCCTCGCCGCTTGCCAACAGAAAGTGTGCTCTATGTCGCGTTGTCGTCACCGTGCAACCATCAACGAGGCTGCCGTAAGCTGTCTAGTTATTGTTCTTAAATCACTAGATTTAAAACATACTTTTCATTGACAGTTGGGACACGCGGCGGCGCGGCTACATAAGCACTATGTAGGTATGTAGGTACTTTGATGCCTCGCCGCTTGCCAACAGAAAGTGTGCTCTATGTCGCGTTGTCGTCACCGTGCAACCAACAACGAGGCTGCCGTAAGCTGTCTAGTTATTGTTCCTAAATCACTTGACTTAAAGCATACTTTTCATTGACAGTTTGAACACGCGGCGACGCGGTTGACCATCGCGTTGCCTATCACGCCCCCCCCGCGCGCGACGCGGGGTGTTATGATCATGCCGAATTGCCGACAGTGCACGCGCGGACGCAACTTCGAAAATGCGCGCAAATTGTAAAAACTTTTTGTTTGATTAGTAGGTATGATTCGAGCCGTGCAACTGGAATCATCTACATATTTGTGACTACTTATCTATTGTTTTTAGTAGTATTTCATGTACCTACCTACCTACTTAGTGCAGTTTTAACTTTCCATTTTCGTTTAAGTTTAGTGTTAAAGTTTAGTGTTCCAATTACACAATATTATGCGTTTAGTGCACGTCAGTATGGACAGATGTTGATGTGTTATGGGGAGGCACAGGGCAATGCATCTCATGCCCTCAGAATTTATCAGATGCGATTTCCTCACGAGAACCAGCCATCTGACCCACGCATTATCACTGCTGCCTACCAGCGTGTTCTCGACAACCAGCCGGTTACTCCTCAAAGGCGTGGAGGGGGCAGAGAAATCGATAGGCAGACTGAAACACGAGTGCTTGACCTGCTGCGTCAGAACCCACGACTGTTGCCGTTGCCGCCAAGACCCGTTTCAAGAAAACCTAGGTAGGTAACTTACCTACCTTTGTCGTAGTCCTAAAGTTTTTGAAATCATAGGTGCAAAAGAGAAAAAATATTTTTTTTCTAACGTAGGCGATACTGTTCCGCAGGCCGGTTTAGGCGATACCGCCGCACTGTACGCAATACATCGCTGGTTGATAAATAAGAACTTCAGCAAAAAAAAAATATTTCCCTAAAACCAATTGGCTGTCAGCCAAGTGCTATTCTATGAAATCTTGTCGTAGGTAGCTCTACCCGTTCCTTGAGTATTCGGAAGAGGTCTTATTACACCCGGTATATTTATGCGTAGACTTACTAGAATGGACAAGATACGAAATGAGTACGCGTGAGGTGTGGTACGGGCATGTCATGAGGATGGATGAAAAGGAAGGATATGTGGGTAGAGGTAGACCGAAGAAAAGATAAAATAAATAAATAAATAATGCCGGACGATCCACACAGCATCATCTAGCCCCAAGCTAAGCAGAGCTTGTGTTATGGGTACTAGATGACTGATATACTTATTACAATACTATATTACATACATAGATATTTTTTTATTAGAAATAGAATTAATCATCATCATCTCATTAATATCTCAGATCGCGCGCATAAATTGAACGATAACTATGCTATTTTGCTGAACATCGCTTCACGTTCAACAGAATTCGTGAACGTTGAAACTCGTGTTATCCTAGCTAAAGCTCTTTGAGGGGCACGTAGACAATCAAATTGGCACGTGCGTGGAAACTGTTTCGTCAGCACAAGACATGACAGAAATTGTAGTGTACCTTCGCCTTTGATTATTGATCGAGAGAGCAGTCGAAGATCTCTGTGGCAACATGGGCAATTGTGCTACGTAGTTTATATACATACTTGTATGTATGTTGTATTGAAATAACCAACGCCTATCATAACAAAGCATTGTCTCGAAGTTTACGTTCGTTAGGAATGTGCCCTACGATACACTGCTCTGCGTGCATACAGAGTATGCCTCGTTGATGGATTTCTTGTAACCAAAATATCACCAAATTCAAGCTCCGATCGTATCAATCTCGAAATGGTATTTTGACAATCGTTTTCATGTTTCAATCTCATCTCAGCTCAAAAAAAACGAGAGTTGAGACTCAGATCCTAAACCTCATGTGCTTGTAATTTCACCGGCACCCATTCCCTTCACAAAATCGGAACACATTAAGCTGCTTCGCGGCAAATATCTGCCTAGAGATATTTATAGGCATGATGGTGGTACTTCCCTTCACTAAGAGCTCTACTACTACTCTAGAAATAAAATTTTAACAAAAAAAACTACTTCTATTTCTCATGGATGCCATTGTCAGAATTGAACCAAATTGGACCACACGGAAAGCACCAGCTTTCAAATAAAAAAAGAGTTATCAAAATCGGTTCACCCAGTAGAAAGAAAGTTCTGAGCTAAGAAATAAAAAAAAACTAGTCGAACTGAGAACCTCCTACTTTTTTGAAGTCTGTTAAAATTAAGGCTTGTTCTGCTAAAATACTCGTATCTATATAAAATATTATTTTGCAGATGTATAAAACGAATTTTGTTATGGCACAATCTTAAGCGTATACCTAAGGAAACAGGATAATTAATAAAACATTACCTACTCTTTTGTTAAAAGTATTTATTTAAATTCATTACTTATCATAATTAAAATGACCCGCCGGAAGTCTGATAAACAGTGACTGATACTAATTTCCTGAATTGCAAATTGTATTTTATAACAAGGACATGATAGCATGTGTGATACAAAGTTCGCTTAGTTTTCGACATTTTACAATGTCATACTAACCCCACTAGATGGCGTTGTTATGTAAAAATATTGACAATAATAATAATAATAATGCTGGACAATCCACACGGCATCATCTAGCCCCAAGCTAAGCAGAGCTTGTGTTATGGGTACTAGATGACTGATATACTTAATACAACATTACATACAATACATTACATACATAAAGGGTACATAGATATTTTTTTATTATACATATAAAATACCCAGAGCACCCAGAATACCCAGAATAAATATTTGCAGATCGTACAAATATTTATCCCAAGGCGGGAATCGAACCCGCAACCTCCTGCGTCGCAGACGGACACAACGCCCTATCCTCAAACTATGCATAGCCACTAGACCACACCGCACCGGTGCAAATGTTGTAATTGTACTTCTTAGAAACGTATAGGACGAGGCCTGTGACCAATAGTGGCAGTGATGATGTCTCTTCAAACTGGAATACAGCACCACAGCTTGATGACAGATATACTATCATACAAATAAGGATGTTTGTTGTACCTGGACATAACATAATATGTTCATCGCACAAATGTTTGTTCTTGGTGGGGATCGAACTAGCGACCTACAGCGCAGAAGGAAGAACTACTACCGACTAAGCTGCAACGTCTGTCAATAAGTACCTACGGTAATAGTACTTTCACTGATCAGTGAAAATGATGTTATTGATGGTGATGAATATGTTTTACAATTTTATTTAAATAAATAATAGAGCTTTTTGTGAAGGGCTCCAGGGAAGTACTACCACCATGTAATGGTGGTGCCGGTGAAATTACAGGTACATGACGCTTCACACCTGTATACCTCAGGTTGGTGGATTCTGAGCAGTGCATCGTAGGGCACGTTGCTAACGAGCGTGACTTATGAGGTAATACTTTGTTATAGGCGATGGTAACCACTCAACATCAGATAGGCCATCTGCTTATTAAGTATTATTAAGTTCATATTGAAAGTTATAAAAAAATAAAAAAAAAACATTTATCCACAATACACTACCTACTAAAATATGTGTTCTGTGGACGTAGTGCTCTCAGACCAAACAATCGAGCGAACTCACGTTTCGATTTAAACTTCCCAACAGCGATTTAAACAAGTACCATAAAATAAAAGTTTCTGAGCAAATAGAGTAAAGAAACACACTAAACAGTCTTTTTATTTTACGCGAGTTTTTGGTACGAATCCGAAAAACCGAAGACAAAATTGGGATCTAGTACATTAGCAGCCTTCGTAAACAAACGGCAATCGCAAACAAAGAAAGGTAAGAGCCTGTTTAGACGACGAAGTATCGTCTCTATATTCTACGTAACGTTGAAATTTCTGTCAAGCGGACGTCGACCGCGTAGTGACCGCTTGGTTAGCCGCGTGACAGGAGTTTGAAAGTTGTTTCCTAGAATATAGAGACGATAATCGGTATTGATTTTTTCAATCCCGCGGCGGCCGCACGGAATCTTTCGCGACGTATAAACGCGACCTAAGAATGTCATAATGAAGCGATTACCGAAGGTTGTTGAGTGTCAAGCCGTTTCTTTACTAATAGATTATTTAGACGTGGATGCTGTTTTTTTGCTGAAGGATATCGGTTTGTTGGTTGATTACGTCAGACGTACGTCATGCGCTGCCTACGCAAACCTATTGGTTACCGGTAGTGCGTCATCAACTTGAGAAATACAGGTTAAGTGGAAGGTGGATTTTCAAATATAGGTCAAAACAATTACACCTATATGAAATTAAGATCAGACTGGGGAAAAGCAATTACCCGCCACCACCTGATTTCACTTGACACGATCTGCCGTGGCCAACCTGGAAGTCTATCAATAGGCTCCGGACTCAGGCTGGCCGCTGGAGATAACATTTATACAGATGGGGAATGTGAGACGTCTCTCGGACTGAATGCGATTTCGGAGCTCCCATCCAGTCTAGGTCCCATTTGCTCCTGTGCCCTTTGTGCCCTACTACCTGCACGAGGGATGACTTAATCCAAGCCACGGACACTGCCGTGGAAGTGGCAAATTTCTACGCCGATAAAGTGTAACCATTTATCACGTTAAAAGAAGCTCCAGGTAAACCCCGCTTTTAATAAAGAAACAAATCTAATTTATCATTACAGATAGCAAGACAAAGAGAATGAACTTGCTGTAATTAGCAAGATTTCATCTTAATTCGTTTAGCTTAACGATGCCATTTCCTGGGGAAATAGAGTACTTGAAATAAAGAATTTACTGTACCTTAGTTTATTTAAACTACTTACTTGTACCTACATATGCAAAGTAAAATAATAATAATGCTGGACAATCCACACAGCATCATCTAGCCCCATGCTAAGCAGAGCTTGTGTTATGGGTACTAGATAACTGATAAACTTAATACAATACAGTACGTACAGTCAGCTGCACTAGAATGTATACAATTCGTGACTTCGTATGGTTTTACAGCATTAAAATTAATATTTACAGGGCAAAAACTCAAATAATATGTGAACATATCAGCTAATTTCACGCTGTTTGAGTTTTTACTGTTAAAGAGTTTACTATAAGGTTTTGATACCGTTTTGAAAGTTGCGAATTGTATACATTCTAGTGCAGCTGACTGTACATAGATATATTTTATAAAATACCCAGAACACCCGTAATAAATATTAGCAGATCGTACAAATATTTATCATAACCTCCTGCGTCGCAGGTGGATATTCGCCCGACGCGCCACATTGGTCGTCGTACAAATATAATATATCAATCGGGAATACCTACTAAGCGAAAGATTTGAAGATTTCGCGGTTGCGTAAATCAACACAGAGTATCGTCTCAATATTCTAGATAAAAACGTTCAAACTCTTGTCAAGCGGCAAACAGCGCCGCGCGTTTCGCCGCACTATTCTAGGAAACTCAGAAACTATACTGTTACAACCGCCAGCTGGGCAGTCACTGCACGAAATCATTCGCACCCTATAAATGCGCCTTTACTTTGCTAAGTTTGGAGGCTAGAGTGTGTTGGAGATATTCACCAATATTTTACTTAAATCTAAACTAATTATAAGAATCTTTGTCCTAAATGACTGACATAATAGACAACGCACAGCTAAAACGCTGGTTTAATACCATAACGATATACATTTTCGTAACACATGTTACACAGTGAAATTACAGGCACATGAGGCTTAACACCAGTTTGCCTCAGGCTGGTGGACGCAGACGCAGGGGGGTGTAGAGAGTACCGGTGCGGTGGTTCAGTGGGAGCTACCTTACCTTACTGATCGTGGGTTCGAATCTGGTTGTGCACCAATGGATTTTGTTTACGAAAAAAGTATGTGCGCAATTCCAGTGCTCTTGAATGGTGAAGGAAAAAATTTAAGGAAGCTTGTGGCTTAGTCCGCACGTATTGGTCATGCTTTTCCTGCGGGATAGGCTGACTAAGCTATGGACTAGGTCCTAAGCAAGCTTACTCCATTTAACATCCTGTTCCAGTCATATAGAATCCCGTAAATAGACGCACGATTAAAAAGTCGCCTCTGTCGCTGTACAAATCAAATATAACAGATGCAGAGGCTTGTTTACTTTTACTATGTATTCTGTCAGTCAGTCAGTGAGTCAGAAGTTTTGACTCACTCTTATCTAATCTGAAACAGATGGCTAGAACACGAGCCGATAATGAAAGCAAATGTATGTTTTAAAACGTGAATAGAAATTATGCAATCTTCATGAAATACCTACTTTGGGTTTTTAACACGTCAGTGGCCATGAAACTTGTAAAACGGTTTTAACAACAAACTTGTCATCACAGTAATCTATGAACAGGTTGTATTCAAGATTCATTTTCTGTCATCTTTGGAAGCAATATAGTGACTGAATGAATGAATGAAAAATACTTTATTATTATTATTAGACTAGACTGGGGCAACTACTACTTACTATTCCTTGGAGAACACAAGTGTGCCAGTGCGGGCGACAGTTCGTCGGTAATGTGGGTACTTAATTACTCATACTAGCATAATAGGATTACATGACGTACAAATAGATTTATGACAATGCTATGCAAAGTCCTTACCCTACTAACGTGTGAAAATGTTTCATGTTCAATAGATAGAATACCTATAGTTAGTTTTGTATAAAATCTATATATCTATATACCACTAGCGGCCGCTCGCAGCTTCGCCCGCGTGGCAGGTTTTCCCCGTTCCCGTTATTTTTTCGGGATAAAAAGTAGCCTATATGCTAATCCAAGTTTTAATCTATGTTTATTGCAAATTTCATCCAAATCGGTCAACTGGTTAGAGCGTGAAAGAGTAACAAACATCCATCCATCCATCCATCCATACTTACAAACTTTCGCGTTTATAATATTAGTAGGATGAAGTAAAGTGTCTTATTGTGGGTTCGATTCCCACCGAGAACAAACATTAGTGTGATAAACATTGATGTTTGTTCTCTGTCTGGAGTTATATTGTATTCTAAATATGTATTCACAAAAAAAAACGTATATAAGTTTCTGTATAACAATAAGTTATTTTCAAACAAACTTCAACCCCCGCTATAAGTTCAGGGGTGCGGGTGTGCGGATGTGAAAAGGCTCATTACGTTACATTCAGGATATTTTTAGGAGATCTGTAAAGTAATATGATTCAGATATTTGTAATAACATAATAATGTATTAGGCATTATCTGACTACTCTTTTTACAATCTATACCTATCATAACATTATTTGTCCTGACTGACTGACATATAGACAATGCATAGTCTAAAACACTGGTCATAGAACTTGGAAACTTTCATGGTATATTTGTCTCGGTGCTTATAGGTGTGCTAAGAAATGATATCTAAAAATTCAACTCCTAAACGAGTACAGAGTGATATATATAACTTAAACCACAGTACCCAGGAATATAATCAAAGCAATCAAACTTGTAACTCTAACGTCATAAAGTTACAAAATAGAATTGAAACCAATTCGCAAACAGCAGATTCTCTAATTTGGAACTTTTGTAAGTTGAAATTGGAAACTGTCAGCTGCCAACTTCAACCAATCAACAGATTCCAGATAGAATTCGAATTTGGAATTCCGTGAATTTCGTTTAGCATGGTTTAGCTTACAAAACAGTCCATTGAAACCTTAGAAGAAGGACATTCAAACGGATATTTAAGTCGAAAAGTGGAAGTTTTATTAATCTTATAAATAACAAATTCTAAAATATTCATTCTTCATAAATAAGGTTTAGCTTCTCTTCCTTATAATATGGTAAAGCTATAATATGGTGCCGATAGCATTATGTACAACCGATTAGCGAGTCTAAAAATTAAGTATGTATAAAATATAACTAAATTGACATTGTGATTACTTTTGCTATCCACAATATTGAATTCATAAAAATTTTGCCTAGCAAATATTATATACTATTATTATAAATTGGTAAAGTTTGTGAAGTTGTAGGGGGTAAATCTCTGGATCTACTGAACCGATTTTAAAAACTCTTTTACCAATAGAAAGCAACGTTATTTGTGAGTGTCATATGCTATATTTTTAAAAATGCTTACCATACAGGCACGGGTCAGCTAGTCGTTTATAAAAATAAAACAGATTACTTTAGGCCGATGACGTTTTTAACTTTATTATTAAATATTCATGATACGCGTCTGGTTTTTTATAATTATCTTCTATACTGTTCGCACTTATATAGGTAGACAAAACATGTACTCACACAGACCTATTTTACAAAGTTATCTTGAAACGACTGCAGCTTCTCGATACAAAGTTTACCAAGTAACATTTCAATCATGTTTCTGTTTACAAGCACTCAAGGTAGATTACATCTTGTCAGTACCTCGCGCCGCCCTTTCCTTTCGCCAATAGACTGTAATACCTAGATTGTTTGTACTTGACGACAACGCTAGCAAAGACTTATAAAGCTTTGGCTGTCAACGAGCCATACCGCATCGGTCCTTTCAACTTTTAAATATTTTTTTTTTTAAGTAGTAGTCGAGCTCTTTGTGAAAGGGCTCCTCAGGGGGAGTACTACCAACATACCTATTTCTGCCGCCAAGCAGTGATGCTCGCACTGTTGTGTTCCGGTTTAAAGAGAGTGGGTGCCGGTGAAATTACAGAGACATGAGGCTTAACATCTATATGCCTCAGGTGGATGGACGTCGAGTGGTGAATCGTAAGGCACATTTATATGGAACGTGACCTTCGAGGTAATGCTTGCTTACCCTATCACCTAACCACCTATGTTATAGGTGATGGTGACCGCTTACCAACAGGTGGGCCATCTGCTTGTTCAATTAACAAGAGGTATAAAAAAGAGATATCTTAGTTCTTTTTGTCTGGCTCTAAAATGGTTTAGATCAAACGTTTGTGCCTCAAAGCTTTTGAAGTCGAGTATCTACTTGCCTGCATTCGAGCGGCGTCAGGGTTTTTGAATGACCTCGTTCATGCACGCGTTGCGCGGCTCTTAATGGCCGATGAAAAGGAAAACTGCGATGAATTTGTAAAGCAGAAAATTCAGTGACCAATTTTGCCGGGCTAAGTTGTGCAACGTGAGATATGTCGCGCTTACCACGTGATATTTAGAACGTTACAATTCGTCACACGTCGTCGTTAAAATGTTTGGTTTGTAGACAGCCGTCATGCGGTTTAGTTAGCTCAACGTATTGACTATGTATTTCCAGACTTGGATTGAGTATAGAGTTTGATTGGAGTATTGGATTAGGCAGACTAAGCTGTGAGGTAGAATAGGCACTAGAAAAGCCTATACTTCATCTAAAATTCTATTCCAGGCACTATTATATGATTGAAAAGAGCCGCCTATGACACTGTATATCTACCGTGCCTGAGGATAAAAGTCGTGAAGCTACTTTTCTTTTGTGACAGAGGCACGACAAAATGTAACGGTGTCCCTGTCTAAGTTGAAATAAAAACGTTATGGAGACAAATGGAAGTTATTTTGAACCTACCTGCTATCCCCGCCAATGGGGACAAAATTACAAGAATTAACCTTTTATTCAGATGAAAATATCATTAGTACAGTAACTGTCGGATCTCGTAGTTTTGTCTTAGTAACAGACTGTCGGTATAAAAACGGCAAAATATGTTGAACACATGCCTTCCAGATAATGTAAGCTCAGTTTTACAGAATCTAGGTAGATAGGTAGGTATGTATGAGTCTGATTCCAGCGAACAGGCCTGCACATTTTTGGCAAGCAGCCACATCTTTTGACGAAGTAGGTATTTATGCTTTAATTGATGGCTCATCTTTTATTTAAACCTAGCATTGAATCTCAGGAAGTATATCATCACTTTTTCAGTATCTTATGTCCCTAAGTAATCGGCACGAAATTAAAATCAAACACAAAATGCAAATTTGATATCAAAGTGAAAAGGCAATCAAAGACCACTTGGAAACGTTTTAAAGCTACGTAATTTTTTTAATAATAATAATAATAATATGTTGGACCATCTACACAACGTCATCTAGCCCCAAGCTAAGCAGAGCTTGTGTTATGGGTACTATCTATCTATCTAATCAGCCCACATTCACCCACTGCTGAGTATAGGCCTTCTCTTTCCCGTCTCTTAAAGGTCCCGCTGCCTTTATAATGTCATCCGACCATTGGTACTAGATGACTAATATATTTATTTAAATCAAAGGATTAATTCCACGCGACCAAGCCTAGAAGTCTCTATTATTGATATAACGATTATTAATTGTACCTATGATATTTTTAACAATAAACAAATAGTACTTATTATAATAATAAAGCTCCAGTGCAGTGTGTTTTTTGTGTATACATGTAATTTTTTTTATTATCAACAAACTTCCGTACGCGGCTTTCCCCGCGTCTGGTACTTCTCCAGACGGAGTCCTTCACTGAAAGCTAGGTACCATTTTAGGTTACGAAAATGATCTAAGTGTAGGTACCTATTCCAATACCCGTATCGGTCCAGTACAGTAGTTACAAGATTTAGTACTAAATCTTTCGACGCTTGTAACTTTCAAGGTAATCTGATTTTACCGTAGCATATAGGGTAACGTACCTAGATAACGGCAAGATAATTCAGTATCAAACTTAACTTCGGACGCACGTTAATAAATAGTAGACATTAAACACTTACAGCGTTTGTATGGACAACGTATCGACTTGTTTAACCTTAACGTTTCGCTCTTATAATATTAGAGGGATAAACAAAGGTAGGTAATAAAGGTAATTTAGAAAGCACAAAAAATACAAAGAGAGAAAACTCATTGAAATTCTACAAAAAGGAAACGGTAGACTGTTCCGTCCGGTCCGTACGACCATAGAGTAGCTTGCCACACAATATCAGAGACAATACATAAATCACAACTTTTTCTTTGTCATTTTGTTCCCGCGTGTAGCTAGAGTCAGTAACTAGTTCTGGCAGGAGCGTATCTAGAACCAGAGGGTACTACACAGAAGGATAAATGAAGTAGATATATAGAGATAGATAGATAGATATAGAGATATCACAGTAAAACGTATTATACCAATATTTAAATAAATTGTAATAACATTTTTAAATATATACTAGGTGACCCGTGCCCACTTCGTTGGGCGGTAAACATTTTTACTTACAAATCTTAACTGAAGTAGTACTCGATGTCGCCAATGGATGGCGTTATTATCATCTTCCTGCCCTTATCCCACTTTATGTGGGGTCGGCACAACATGTTCTTTTCTTCCACTCCCCTCTATCAGCCGTCATATCTGTACTCACTCATTTCTTATCCATGTCATCTTTCACACAATTCATCCATCTTTTCTTTGGTCTACCTCTACCCACATATCCATCAACAATCAACATTCATGTTCATCGCTCTCCTGGTTAAATGACTTTCATCCCTCCTCATGACATGCCCATACCACGCTAGCCTATTGCTCCTCAATTTTTCCGTCACTGGCGCAACTTTCAAACTACCCCTGATATACTCATTTCGTATCTTGTCCATTCTAGTAACTCCACATATCCATCTCAACATTCGCATCTCTGCCGCATGTACCCTTCTTTCATTAGTCCCTTTAGTTGTCCAACACTCAGATCCATACAATACGACAGGTCTAAGGATTGTTTTGTAAACTTTCCCCTTAAGTTTAAGGGGCATTTTCGGATCACACGTGGTTCCTGAGACCTGTCGCCATTTCATCCATCCCGCATTTATTCTATTCTTCACGTCTCGGCCAATATCGCCGTCGTTCTGTATCAATGAGCCGAGGTACCGGAAATCGGAACAAACTGGTAGGGATACACCATCTAAGGCTATTGGGATAAAATTGGATGGACCACCGAAGTCACAAAACAGATGCTCTGTTTTGGTTCTACTGATCTTCAGTCCGACACGCTCCGATTTATCCCGCCATTTTCCCAGTCTGCTCTGGACCTCAAGCGCATCTTCTCCAACCAGAACAATGTCATCGGCAAACAGCATGCACCAGGGTGCTTCTTCCTGTATGTCTGATGTCAGAGCATCCATCACCAGGAGAAACAAATAAGGGCTCAAAACCGACCCCTGATGCAAGCCTACACCCACATTGAACTTGTCGGTAACTCCGGCCTCAGACCGGACGTGAGTACTCGCTCGATCGTACGTAACTCGAATGAGCTGTATGTACTTCTCAGGCACTCCCTTAACTTTCATACTCCACCACAGAACCTTTTGGGGTACTCTATCATACGCCTTCTCAAGATCTATGAACACTATATGCAAATTTTTGTGTACTCGTCTGTGTTTCTCACAAAGTTGACAAAGCGCAAAGATGGCATCCATAGTCCCGCGCCCAGGCATGGATCCAAACTGGTTCTGTGATACCTCACTTTCTTCTCTCATCCGTCGCGCTACAACCTTTTCCCAAATTTTCATACTGTGTAACATGAGCTTTATTCCTCTATAGTTGTTACAATCCTGTACATCACCCTTGTTTTTGAAGATGGGAACCAGCGAGCTGTTGCACCATTCATCCGGGATCGCCTCTTCTCGTAACAACTTGTTAAAGAATAAAGCTAGCCGCTTCCATCCATCCGCCAACAGATGGCGTTAATACGGCATAAAATAGCGGCCGTTCGTAGTTTCGCCCGCGTGTCAGTTTTTTCCCGTTCCCGTTATTTTACCGGGATAAAAAGTAGCCTAAGTTACTCCTTTACCGGAACAACAGACAGGCAGACGGACAGACAGACAAAAATTTAAAAAAATGCTATTTTGGTATATGTATCGCATATACATTATGCATGTAGTAAAAAGCGGTTATTTTAATATTACAAACAGACACTTCAATTTTATTTATTTGTATAGCTTATTTTGTCACAATAAACACTGCACAAAACACTATATAGTTATGAATTTGTTTCGTGTATCAGTTGACAAAAGCAAACTCATTAGAGTAGGTAACCGAAAATCCAAGAAAAAAAAAACACTGACATTGACAGTTTGTTGTTATTTCAACTTTTTTTAAATTTGAAATGACTTGGAGTTAAATCCTTCAAACCGTATTTAAAATAAGGATATGAAATAATAAAAACTTAAAATAATAAAACACTTTTGGTAACGCTGGTTTTGTTTGACTAATGTAATGACTTGAAAACTAATGCATTTTAAAGTAAAACAAATGAAATAATATCGCGAAGCCGACCAAATTGAACTATTCGATTTCTTTTTTTTTGTTAATCTGTGCTCCAACGCACACTGTTTTGATAGATATGATTGAATTTGAACTTTGTGCAGAGGTAATAAAGTGCAAATTGACTCTTTGACGTTAGGAACATACCTACATTGTTTAAACAACAGTGGGTGCTTGTAATTCAATATGAACTTTATGCTATAGCAATAAAGCTCGTTTTAGTTAGAAAACGTTTGTATGGGAAAAAGAAAAGGGCTGTTTTTAGGGGTTTTCCGGCAATTATTCGAATTTTTCTCGCCGTAGAAACCATCTTTGAACTTCAACAAACATTTTAAAAAAAGAATTGGCCAAATTGGTCCAGGCGTTGTTGAGTTATGCGCTAACGAACATTTTGCGATTCATTTTTATATTATAGATTTTTTATGCACAAAAATTAAATCAAACTTCAATTTACATTATACAATTCCATAAAAGCTGGTCGTGAGATTTATCTGTGTGCATTAATTTTATGAAATACCTTTAAACATTTTTTTCTTAGAATTAATTGTGTCAAGATAAAGTTACATTTTGCAGGTGTTACAGTTTACACACACCGGTTTACTACGGACCTACCGCGAGTTACGTTAAATTTGGGGGTAAGTCGGGTTGACTTTGGCTTTATCATACTGAAACTCCAGCCTATCCTACCTACCTTACAGAGGTTAGTAAGACAACAGATGATCAACTATTTAAGTCTACATCACAATCCAGACCAAAGTCGGTCGCTGTAGAACTGTGTGCAAATAGGGGTATCGCGATCCGGCTCAGAGTGAATGTGACTGCGGGGTCTCCATCCAAACGATGTCCCACTTACTCAACTGTCCCCTGTGCCCTACCACCTGCACAAGGAACCTTATAATTGCCACAGACGATGGAGTGAAGATGGCAATGTTTTATTTAAAATTTATTTAGGTTAGGTATGTACCATTGACGTGCAAAAAGAAAATTTACAGATTAATTTACTTTCTTTTTATTCTGTGGAACTGTTTGTGGAACAAGTATATGGCCCAACTGATGATGGTCATAGCATTACCTTATAAGTTACGCACGTTAGGTACGAGCCCTACGAAGAACAGCCTCCGTTCACCAACCTGAGGCTCATGGGCCTGTAATTTCACCCACACAGCAATGCGATCATTATTTATTTCTGCCGCCGCAGACTTAGGGCGGCAGAAATAGGTACGGTGGTACTACTTCCCTGGACGAACCCTTTCACAAAGAGCTCTGCTACTACTAAAATATCTGTAATTTCTTAAGTTCCTAGCTACGTCCAGCTCTTGGTGAATTCTCCAGTGCTCCGGAAAAACATTATTCAAACCAGCGCACTTCAAACTTTAGCGGCGGGGATTCTATTTTCATCGTAAATCACTCCTTACTTCAAAGCAAATAAATAAAACAGTTTTAATTTTGCTGCAAGATCTGACTGATTACCCACAATACCTAGATAAATCTTAGGTTTTGTAGGTAACCTATTGTTTATTGAAAAACGCTTACACCACAAATTTATTTATTTATCACAGACAGACACAATTTGGGCTCAGAGTAGTCTAAGGACCAAAGCGCTTAAGAGCAATTAACTAATCAAAATTATTAAATGAGTAGATACTTAATACAAAAATTTCCTATTTGTTTTACAGGTTCTTTTGGTTTTACAGGCACTAGTAGCTACTAAATAATGCAAACAATCTAGTCAATTTAAAATCGAGTTCAAGAAGTATCAATACAATGTCAAGGTGGCCTGTCCACGTTAATCCACTAGTGCGAGTTGGACTCGCGCACGAAGGGTTCCGTACCATTATCTAAAGTAAAAACGGCAAAAAAAATCACGTTTGTTGTGTGAGAGCCTCCGTATTATATATTTATTTTATTGTTTTTTAGATTTTTTTAGCTATTGTTATAGCGGCAGCAGAAATACATCGTCTGTGAAAATTTCAACTCTGTAACTATCACGGTTCATGAGATACAGCCTGGTGACAGACGGACAGACGGACAGACAGAGGAGTCTTAGTACTTAATAGGGTCCCGTTTTACCTTTTGCGTACGGAACCCTAAAAAACGTCACGGAACCCATACACTTCGTTAGTCCTAGTATCTATTTAAATATGCGTACGAACTACAGGACATGGAAATATAAATAAATACGCTCTACTACTTAGGTACTGACTTATAACTATAGCATTCGAGAAGAAGCATATATAAAAGATTTCCTCAAAAGAAACTTTGCACGTTTCATTTTATCTGCACAATAGACATTAATGACGTCACGTTCTGAGTGACGTCACGGCTCAAAGAAATGTAACGATCTCTACTCCGAATCTACTGATAATAGGTGAACTTTGGTAGACTTTGTAGGTAAGGTAAATGATAAAATGAAATGAAATACATTTATTCAACACACACAAAACAGAGTAAAACAGTAGATACAAAAAACAGAGAAACATAAAGGAAGTAAAACAGGAAGATAGGAGGTACAAACAAATCAAAAATACCTAGGTACAGGTACCTAAGTAGGTACCTTCAAGTAGGAAACCTACCTACGTACCAACTATAATAAAAATAATGATAATAATGTAAGTAGGTACCTACTTAAGTGCAAAAAAGTTGTGCCAATTAGTCGCGCTCTGTGTCTCGTGTGGTTAAAACGGCTCTGTCTCAGCATATGCTACCACACGTGCATGGAATGTGACATGCGGCAGCGCCGATTTTCAGACAGACCCAAGTTAAGAGGAAACTCTTGGGCTGATCCCGGCAAAGCTACATTAAAAGGTTTAATAAGATAAATAAAAGACAACAGGTATATAATAAATAAATAGCAAAGTTATAATAGTTTAAGGTAGTATAAACAAATCAAAAGTTAAATAAACAAATAGGTAGGTAGGTATATTTATCCTTCACGAGGAGATTATTCACCATGGTAATATATAGTGTGTTTTGCTTTTTGACATATTTTTCTAAGTAAATATATTTAAATTATAGAGGTACCTTAAAACTTTTCAATGGTAGTTGAACTCTTTGTGAGGGCTCGTCCGGGGAAGTACTACCACCATGCCTATTTTTTCCGTCAAACATCTTGCTGTGTTCCGGTTTAAAGGGTCAAAGTAAAAAAATCATTTATTCAGTAATATCCGCAGGGATCATCTTGAAACGTCTTAAATCTAGGTGAATCTAAGCGCCAGTTCCTCGCGACCAAGCCTAGAAGAAGGTGTATATAGGTGCCGGTGAAGTTACAGGCACATGAGGCTTTACACCTACATGCCTCAGGTTGATGACGCAGAGCAGTGCATTGTAAGGCAAGTTTTATCGATCGTGACCTGCAAGGTAATGTTTTGGGCCATCCGCTGGTTCCATCAGCAATGACATAAAAAAAAAGAAAAACGACTGATTTAAAATAATTATCTATTCATTAGGACCAGCGCACAGTAGCGCTTTTTGAAGCAAAGTATTTTAAGTTTGAATAAATATTGACACGACTTAACTCAACACAACGCTATCTAGCCTGAAACTACGGATTGGTACTATGAATAAACAACTACGTTCACACAAAAGTTTGTCCTCGGTAGGGATCGAACCCACTAGAAAAATAAGGTATAATGACTACCAACTAAGCTGTGAGGCTAGTTAAATTTATTAATGTACTAGTGATAATAAAATAAAATATGTAAGGTAGTGTTACTTACTACCAACTAAGGCTATAAGGCCAGTCGAATTTATTAGTGTACTAGCAGGCGCACGCCATTTCGTTCGCGTTAGCTATATTCGTGCACACTTTAACCCCCGCTACAGAGACATCACCTAAGAAACATATATAAGTACTCTACCGCGGCAAGCTCCATTGCGTTGGCCATGAGTTTATTTCAAACTGCTCATCAGGTTGTAAAAGATGATAAGACTTATCTATCTATCTGCCGGATAGCTATGAGCCACTGCCTTTAGCTAAACATATTGACTTAGCGATTATTGTTTTTCAAGTGGCTATCCGTTTTGAGATAAGGTACGGGCTTACCTACAATTTTTTCCGATAAATATTGACTAAGGTTAGGTTTGTTTACTTACATAATATTATCTCATAAATCAATAGTAGGAAAAGATTGATAAAAATAAAAAAACTCGCTATTCCAAGACTTATGCATGTAGGTACCGGGTTTATTTGGAAAATGATTATAATCTGGATCTTTTTCTAGGTTCGCTGCAGAAAAGGGTTCTTCTTACGGTTGCTTTTGGATATAGAACTAGTGAAACGCGCGCGACATCGTCTGCATTAAGTTATTTTCATACAAACATCAACCCCCTGTTTAGGACTTGAATTTCGGGAAATCCTGGAATATACCCCGAAAATTTCAAGTATTTAAGGCCAGTGGATAGATATAGACCGTGCGTTGTCTATATATCAGTCGGTCAGGACCAAGATTAAATTGGTAAAGATTCGTTTGGGTGGGTAATTAAAGAATGATTACAGGCAAGATTGGCAGGCTGCTTCAAAATTGCTTAACTTAGAATGTCATGTTAACCAAATTAAGTTACGTAGCGGGGCTTTTGCTAAATTCGCTTGAAACCAAGTCTTGTTTAAAACTTGTAAGTTTGTGGTGCCTACCGAAGCTAATTTTGGCAGGAACTGCCGACGTTACGGGTAGCTTTTTAAGTAGATTAAATTATTTACCTTGGTTACGCTATAATCCAGCGCTGAACGTGATCTTCGTTAGATAAACTTACCTAGTACTTTTTTCAATAACTTAATAAGCCTAGTTTTATCATCATCAAAAGCTTGTAGAAGTCCACTGCTGGGTATAGGCCTGCCCCATACGTTTCCAGGTAGAACGATTTTGAGCCCTTTTCATCCACCATCGTCCTGCGATCCTAATAATGTAAGTCCATCAGGGAGGAGGGTGTCCTACGCTTCGTCTTCCGGTTTGTGGTCGCCACCTTCATTTCCCCAGCGGAGATTAATGTGTGCAAAAAAATCACGTTTGTTGTATGAGAGCCCCCTTAAATATTTATTTTATCCTGTTTTTTAGTATTTTTTTGTTGTTATAGCAGCAACAGAAATACATCATCTTGAGTTAGAGAGCCTGGTTACAGACGGATAGGCAGACAGCGACATCTTAGTAATAGGGTACCGATTTACCCTTTGGGTACGGAACCCTAAAAACCTGAACCAAAACCTACCCACTTTAAAATAGGTAATGCCAATACAAGTAGGTATGTGACTAATTAGTAACCCTTTTACTTACGTACTGTTTAGGTACTTATCCATAAAAACACTATGACTGTGATCTCATACGTCGAAAATTGACCTCATAAATTCGGCCAAGGATGTAGAATATTCATCTAGAATAGACACCTAATTACGTCATGATCTTCATTTCATGAGGGAACTTACCTAGGTGATAAGATTATTAGATACGAGGAATTTAACGCCCTTTCACAGGATTTTCAAAAAAGTAAAATTCGTTTCTGACGATTTCATATAAGTACTTATGTAGATTTGTCGAAAACATCAAAACATTGAACAATTTAGAAATCATGAAGTCTTTTTTCATATATAAAACACCATGAAATATGAGTTTGTGCAGTTCAAATGTGTGCGTCAAGATGGAAGCCTCACATTGAAATCTCGTGTTTTGAAGTATGCTATAAAACTGTTCCCTAATAGTGCCCACGACATGCCAATTTTCAACAATTGTATCTCAGTAGAAACCAAGATATAATAGGTAGGTACCTTAGGTGACGCTTCCAACTTGACGTTTGGTTTTCCTTTGATTCTAGCAAAACGTCTGCTCGCTTAAAAACATGAAATATGCCAAAAAAACTCTGCCCGATTTAGTGCCCAATCTGAGAGAAAATATAGCTTGATCCGTCGTATATTTTAGCCAGAAACATAGCTCAAACTTCTACGTACAAACGGTGAATTTTAAACAGTCGGTTGGTTATGATTATGAACTCTATACAAACGCAATAGGGTTGAAAATTTAATATTTGCATACTTAGGTACTTTTTTGGTTGGTACTGACGGACTCATGACATTTCAAATGTATGAAAATTAATAATGTTGTCCTCGTAACATTTTTCGGACTTTGTTTAGTTTAAAATACTTTAACCTTATTCTTTAACAGTTACCTAGAACCCCGTCACTGTTTAGAGAAGACAATACTTCAAGCATTTTTTATGCATCGATCCATCATTTTCCTACCCTTGCCCCACTTCATGTGGGGATGCCACAACAGGTTTTTTCACTCGATTTTCCTCTATCATCCGTCATCTCAATAGTCACTCCTTTCTTACCCATATCATACCATTAAATCTGTTCACCTTCTAGTCATTGTCCCAACATTCCAACCTCGAATCCTCTTACATCTCGGACTCGTGTTTTCGCTACACCCGTCCCTGATGCAACAACCCTGGTATTTTCCACAAGCGCCAATTCTAAATACTTATTAACTCTACAATCAGGTACCGCAAAGCGTAAACATAAAGAAACACACATTGAAGTACCTATTTATCAATAAGCAAACACATTGCCCAGCACAAACAGATGTTTTTTATTAACTATTCAAATACATGTAGATAAAATTAATGTGCATGTTATTTTCAAGGAGTAGGAGGAGGAGGTTAAGTATAATTAGTTTATGTTTGTAGGCCATGGTATTGAAAGGACTCCTTGAACTCTTGGAGATGTAGGGCAGGAAACAGGAAGTAGGACAGGATGAGAAACTGGAAAGACAAACAAGGTATGTAATTCTATACCTACTTAATTATAAAAAGTAGGTACGTCGTAGTGGATAACTTTAGTGAGTTTTAAGCTCAACCCTACCTCTTCTTGGCTTAACGCCATCTGGAGCCTGATGAGATAATAGAGTAGAAGTAGAGGTAGGTATCATGGTATATTGAGTTTAAAATCAGTTGTATTGTATAGCAATATCATCTATACATCACACACACTCAGTGGTTCTAGTGGAGTGGTGGAACTTATAAACCTACTAAATTTTATGCAGAATGGATCACGGGTTCAAAAGTTATACAAAACAAAGATGCAATGCAAAATTGCCCAGTTGTCATAGACATCTTACTTTGTTCTCCCAATCAATAGGTAAATTTATTGACATTTTATAAGGCACCAATTGGATAAGACGGAATAGGTAATTGAGTGAATAAGTCGTGGTAGTTTTTTTCTGTATATGAACCCCATGATACTGATAAGGACCCATCGGTTTTGAAGCTCTTATCTTAAATTGCCATTAAAATACACACTGGCATACATTGATAACTACATACAAACCATGTCGTTAGATACAAAAGGAAAATGAAACAGGATCATGACTTTTTCCCCAGGCTTAGATTAGTAGTAGTAGAAACTCATCAGTACCTTATATACCTACAGATTTATTGATCATGCCTTCAAAGGAAGTAGTTAGAGGCACAACCAAACATTTGGTAGATGCCAAATTTTTACGATGAACTGTGATATCTTATAGTAATACAAACCTTATCTGTCATTTGAGAAGGTAAATGTTATCCAAGCTTACATTTGTTTAATTATGTATTTATCACCTCAATAGATGAATCTTCCAACCTCTTGGAGGTCAATATAATAAGTAAATTAAACTGCAGTTGGTAACAATGTAATTTATGACTTGAGATAATAACAATAAGATATGCTTTTGAATAACAAAAGCAGGATACTCTAGCTTTGTTATTGATAAATTTAGATCTTAAATATGTATTTAATTATTTGAGGAAATAAACAATAGGTACCTAGTAGGTACTACCTACACTGGTTATTATTATAATTGAGCATTAGCTGTATTTATTACACGTTTTCTGTGTTAAAAAATACATTTTATTTGAATATTATGATTTCTAAAATAAATGTAGGTACCTATAATTGTACCAATTAGTTTTTTTAAATCATTTTCTAAAGAATGCACAATGATTTTTATAGGTGTCTAAAGTAGGTGAGTAGTAAGTAGTAGGTATGCATCATAAAACAACCAATGCTTCAGATAGTATCTAAATTTAGAACAACAGTAACAACTTCAGTTTCCTGGAGTTTTTGCAATACCGCTTGCGAAATTATGTTTAGATGTTGCACTAACCTTTTATTCAAACGAAGAGGAAAACTCCGATGAAGTCACGATAAACACGAAGACAAATGAGCACAAAAACAGGTCTATTCCGAAAAATACAAACTTTCAATGATAATTTTGCACTTTTACTCAATAAACCAGGTATAAACACCAGTCTGAAACCGTCTTAACATGTGACTATAACTTATTACACAATAATTAACGCGGTAAACAGGTGAAAGTGCGCAAAATTACAAATATTTTTCTAATGCGAAAATTACAGAGCGCTCTTACCATCTGCCGCAAATAAACCGCATGAACTGACTGAAGTCTGAACTGACGTTTAGTTTGATTTGATTTTACTGACAGCAAAAACCAGTGCTGCCAGCTTAGTGCCACATTTTATTACTAACTTCAAATAAATACCTCTATAATAGAAGATGACATGCACAGAGAGTACTTTTTTATATGATGACATGGCTAAGGGAGTGGGTACGAATTATTATGACGGCTGATAGAGGGGAGTGGAAGAAAGGTGTGCCATGTGCCGACCTCACCTAAAATGGTATAAGGGCAGGAAGATGATGAAAACCTCTAAACTGTACCTATGTGAAAATTAACTCTCTTGGTAAATGTAATTGGTACAGATGTGAAATCAGTGTTACACTGAAATTAAAATTAACTGAAAACAGAAACGTTTGTAAGTCAAAAAAACTGAAATATTTAAACTATTACAGGTAGGCATACAAGGGTTACTACTATACCTACGTAATACTTTCATGATCGGGTTAAAAATAAATACTGTCTTTAAGATTGCTCCCGTAAAACTTTTGCCTTAAAGTTTGGGTAGTTTTTAGTAGCTGGAATCTTGTAAATAACGTTCCTTTTCAGGCAGAATTAATATTATTATTTTTTAAATCTATTGTTAAATTTAGTGGCAAATTCACAGTTTGAGGTATTTAATGCTTAATAAGCGCAAAATAAGCTTCTTTAGTATAAACATGGCACAGAACCTATGGCACGGGACTTACCTGTATTACGTACATGTCAGTATAATTAACCTTTAATAAAAGTACCTACTATCTAAGAGATCTCTCGCTCGGCAGTGCGTGCAGACGTACGCAATGCAGGGCTGGGGCTCCACGCACCCGTGCCCGGCTGGCCCCCTCATCGAGCACAAGCCGTAATTATGCTCTGCAATAGGTATCTAGGCGCTACACTCTTGCAACGTGTCCTCAGCCGTACATACTACTAGGATGCATACATACCACAGCGCTTAACCTAACCAGTGTTCTTATTAGTAAAACCAGCCCATAAAAATACCACACGAGTAGATTCGTGCACATTTTAGGCAGTACATTGAACTATTCAAAGTGTGAACAAATACCAACCTAACGCATGAAATATAAACCTTTATTTTTTAGGTAGGTACCTATATAAAATGTTTCATTTGATTATTCCTAATCTAGAACTCTTCCCAAGTAGGTATTTACAAAAAAAACGTAGCTAGGTATATAAGTAGGTACTCTATCAGTCATCTGGTTCCCATAGTACCAACAAGCTATGCTTAGTTTGGGGCTGGATGATGTGTAAAAATGACCGTAAATATTTATTTTTACTGTGATAAAATGTATTGGGGAATATAATAAGTAGGCTGTTTTAACTTTCTTTATTGACATGACTAGTTCATTATTCTTCATTATTGTAAGACATGACTAGTTTTGTAATGTTTTCTTTCCAGGGGTTGATGTCGACGAGAATCTGAGTGTACAGCTGCCTTATTTGGTAGGACACCACCGTATATTGCACACTGGAGAGTCCGTCATCTTTGTAACGGTTCATCCCAGTCTTCAGCATGTGGTATCTGAAACAATAACCGATTGTATTCCGTCAAAAGGGATTTTTGCGGCTCTGAATTTAGTCTTTTAGTCATACCAGCCTTGTACCAGCCACTGCTACACGTGTCCATCTTTGGGGCGTTTGCCATCACGCTTGGCAGGCGGATTGGGTCAGTATTCCAACAATTTATTAAATATCTTTGGAGCTATGTTTTTATTAGAACATTTTTTTTGTTATTTTAAAGCTATAAATGCTCACGAGGTCTATACTGTTCTCACTGAACCATTAGTATATTTACTAAGTACCTAGGTAACTATACTATAAATTTATATATTGCTTTTTTATTAATCGAGAAGCATCGTCTATAGGAATTTCAACCTTGTTATTTATGTCTGATGTTTTAAATTCTAAAGACGCTTGACATTTATCTCTATTTCCAAATAGGTATATAAGGACGGTGTTATGTACAGGAGATAAAAATGATTTGGGAACGTGCCCCGCCACAGAATGATAACTTGGGTGATAAAATAATGATTAGGATGTACAGTCAGCTGCACTAGAACGTATACAACTCATAACTTTCAAAATCGTATTAAAGCCTTATAGTCTAGCAGCATAAACTCAAAACTCGTGAAATTAGGTGACAAGTTCAGGTATTTTTTACGTTTTTGCCCTGTAAATATTAAGTGTACCGCTGTAAAACCATTCTGTAAGTTACGAATTGTATACACTCTAGTGCAGCTAACTGTACCTTCCTATCGATTTTATATTTGGGCGGATTTATTCATGAATATTGATGGTAAAGTTTATCTAAATAACGCCTACTAATAGATTACGTTCACAGAGTAGGTATTATCTACTTTGATAATGTTTTGGCTTTTAGGCACAGATTAAATAGTACGTAACTAATATGTACCTATTAAAAGAGGGGCTTGGCAGACCAACTGCGGTGGATTGGTATATAGAGAAGGACCTGGATCCAAAAGGCCCAAAAGCGTCATGAGTTGATGATGAAGCAGCTGCCTATGATGATGATGTTATGGCGTAATGCCTGAATATTCAAACGTAACGTCAAAAATACGCCACAGTGGCGTATTTTTGACAGACTTTCATTGCAAACTGTCAAGGAACAGGCTAGAAAGAAGGAAAGAACCCAAAAGGGCAAGAGCCTTATGTAATAATGATAGCAATTACCAATTACCATCGCTACGCAAGCCAAAAGTCAAAAAGGCGTTTATTATTCATGTGATCTAGACAACTGTTTTTTGTGTGATCAATTTTACAAAATGATATTACATCAAGCTCCAGTGGCCGTGGTTATGTATGAATAGCCACACTACCTACCTACAACCTAGGTATTTGTGTGGTAAACCGTTGCTATACCTACCTATGTCCATCTTATGCAAACCATAGCATACAAATAGTTACACGGATCGGAATTCAATCAGTTCCGCCCACCGATTCTGTCTTATACGATTCGGTTTAAAGAAATTTATTATCTCAAAAGAATTAATATTCAAACATTACATAGGCTTGTACATAAAAGTTATTAAAAAGTTAAAGTGTACAAATACTTAGAAAGTAGGAAGAGTTCGTAAATGCGGGTAAATATGAAACAAATAATTTGCCTACACATGCCAACACTTTCTTTTTGTTCTATTTCTATTGGAGGCCAAGGAATATTACCTTACTGGATGTGGCATTGAATTACAAAAAAGTTTTCTAGATGGACGCAAGCGATTCGACTTTCTTTTGATATACCTACTTACCGTCAGTTATGATATATCGCTAGCGGAATAAAATAAAACTGTTGTATTTCGCAATTTACAATAGATAAGAAGTAAAACTTGTGAAATCCTACTAATATTATAAACGCTAAAGTTTGTAAGTATGGATGGATGGATGGATGTTTGTTACTCTTTCACGCTCTAACCAGTGGACCGATTTGGATGAAATTTGGAATAAGTATAGATTGCAACCTGGATTAACATATAGGCTACTTTTATCCCGAAAAAATAACGGGAACGGGAAAAAAACTGCCACGCGGGCAAAGCTGCGATCGGCCGCTAGTTAAAACTATCTATGACTATTTTTGCTATTCTTATTACTTAAAGATTCTTATTACTTAAGATTACTTAAAAGGTAATGCAGTTCGCTTACGTGCGTTACTTTTATGTTGTGCATTAAAGAATTTTCTATATAGTGTTCTAGCAGTTTTTCTAACGATTTTTTTATTTGACCAGATAGCAAGCTTTAACAAAAGCGCTTTTCAGCACAATGGAAAATGAAAATTTGGGACTTACCTGTTCTGATTTATAGGTGAGGTTTTGTGGGGCAGTGCTGCGTACTGCGCTATTTTCTTTGAGTAACGCGTGACTCCCAGTCCTGATATTTTTAGTCTGGAATCAGATAGACCGAGTTTAATTTGATAGGTAAGGAAGAGAACCTAACTAATAACTTACGTCCATATAGTATTCATAGCCAACCAAAGAATAGTGCAACAGCCAAAAAGGTACTGCAATAATTATGGGCGTAAGTAACCGCTCAGCATCAGCTGGGCCATATGTTCTATCACTTTTTCTTACAAAAAAACAAATACTTATTTATAAATGGAAAATTTACTTGGCGGGGGCACTGCCGTGCGAGATCTATATGTGTGTTTGTGTTTATGTAATGATCGAGATATTTTGGGCTCTTTGCGAGAGGCTCGTCAGGGAAAGTTATATACCACCATACACCTTTTCCGCAGCTAAGCAGTGTTACTGTGTTTCGGTTTGAAAGGGTGTTAAAATAACACATGAGACACCAAGGGGCACATGTATCGTAGGGCACGTTCCTATTGAGCGTGACCGGCAAGCTTTGCTACTATGAACACGGGTTGCCTACCTCCAAAACATGTCGTTATCTTCACCACCCCACCCCCAGTACATGTTGGAGTAGCCGTTGACTTTCTTGTAGTGTCCAGCAGTCATGGCTGCTACTCCTCCAAACAAGGTTCGATAACTTGGACTGCAGAGATAATACATGAACATCTATACAAATAAATAAAATTTGTGTGTGTAGAGAGAAACGAAGTGTCGGTTTATAATATTAAAATAACCGCTTTCTACTACAAGCATATGAATGTATATACGGTGTATTAACTAAAATAACATTTTTATAATTTCTGTCTGCTTGTTCTGGCTAACCTCTGGAACGGCTAGACCGATTTTGACGGAACTTTCACTGGCAGATAGCTGATGTAATAAGGAGTGACTTAGGCTATTTCTATTAAAAAAATCTAAATTGACTTTTTTGTTAAATTCCACGCGGATAAAGTCGCGGCACAGCTATTAGTATACCTATACAAAGACATGGACGACCAATGTAGCGCGGCGGGCGAATCCGCCTGGGACGCAGTAGGTTGCGGGTTCAAATTCCGCCTTGGGATAAATTGTACGATCTGCAAATATTTATTCCGGGTGTTCTGGATATTTTCTATGTATGATTAAAAAATATGTTTGTATGTAATGTATTGTATTAAGTATATATGAGAAGATGCTGTGTGAATTGTCCAGCATTATTGTATTATTATTACATGGTAAAAACGCAGATGAAAGACGAGGTATATGGTCCATTATACCAAGTCTTTCGAGATTCTTTGTATGTTTATGTGCAAAAATTACATTTGGTACATACCTAAATTTTGCAGTAGTTGGTATTGCATGGATGCAGGTTGTAAGCCCATCGCCGCTGTTAAAATACTAACTCCACCCACTCTACTCTTTACCGCCGTCGGTGTTTCCGGAACGTTATAACTTGGGAGTTTTCAAGACAAGAGTGAACAAGTGGATTATAGCTAAGCGTGCTCCACCTTAGGCTGCATCTACACTTTCCATCAGGTGTGATGGCAGTCAAACGCTTAGGTATCAAAATGTAAAAAAAAAAAAAAAAACTGGTTTCTTCTAGAATTTTTCCTTCACCGTTTGAGAGCATTGCGTCCATAAATTTGTCGATAAGAAAATCTATTGGTGCACGACTAGATTCGAACCCGATCCTTAGGATTGAAAGGCGGGGTCAGTCCCACTAGACCACCAGTGGTCTCTATGTTCAGCTTTTACATGTATGTATTTGTATTTTGTTGTTTTTAGTGAATAAAGTGCAAGATGCAGAGTGCTCACAGTTGTTCTGTATGTTGCAACACAGCCGCGCACATATGCCGCGGGATGTTTGGACAGGTGTACAGGATCCTATCGTCAGTCGGCAGCAGGTCTACGTCATGGAAAATGACGCACGGCCAAGTGCCCATCTTCTCCATCTCGCGAAAACCAGCGTTGAAGAGCCGACCGCGGTTGAACAAGTCTTTTCCTGAAATTTGTGGACATTTAACTCCAACTCCAAACTAAGCATAGCTTGTACTATGGAAATATGACTGATAGAATACTTATAAGCTGGGATTTTTTTGCAAATATTACAATAAAATACCCACACACAGAACAAACATCTATGTTCATCAAGTGGGGATCGAACCCACCACCTACAGCGTAGATGGCGGAGCTACTACGAATTGAGCCGTGACGGCTGTCACAAATAATAATAATAATAATGCTGGACAATCCACACAGCATCATCTAGCCCTAAGATAAGCAGAGCTTGTGTTATGGGTACTAGATGACTGATATACTTAATACATTACATAAATATTTTTTATTATACATAGAAAACACCCAGAACACCCGCAATAAATATTTGCAGATCGTACAAACATTTATCCCAAGGCGGGAATCGAACCCAAAAGAGGTTTAATGAGCATTTCTTAAAGTTACTAGCAGTTTTGACGATATGCCTACAGGATGTAATAAAACTATTATCGAAAACTTCAGGAGTTATAGAGTACCCATCAATATGAACTACTTTTTCTATGGAACTTTCAGCATTAGCTTGGTACACTGCTAAAGCGCTGATCTTCGTGTTTGTTTCATCAGCAAATAGTATACAAAAAGGTAAGTAGGTCTGTTTATACCTAAAGTGACCTTGCATGGCATTAACATGAATAAAGCTCTCCATAATTATCAGTATCAAAAGTATCTAGTTGTAAGTATTCTGTTGATTTTACGCGTGTTTAAATAAGATAATTAGGTAGGTACTTATGTTTAATCAAGATATATTTGCCGAGATCGATGCTGAAAACAAGAAAAAAACCTACAATTTTTTTGTAATTACTATGATGATCTGTTTGCGCAGTTTCAGTATTCGGAAGAAGTCTTATTACACCGGTATGTTTATCATCTATTTTATAAATCCAGATGTTTTATAAAGTCCTTTCAAGCGATCATCTTGAGGAGTGTTGAGTATTTCTTAACACGAACCTGGCAATTTACTTTCACATTGCACGCTACCAAGTTTAGATTAGCTGTTACTTTGTATGAAAATAAAATAATGTCGGCTAACATTATTTAGTAAATACCACTGCAAACACGCGATGCTCCTTCTTACTATAAGTGTAATGAATTTACAGTCTTGCTATTATGGAGGTTTTATTCGTAGTGCACTGGTTTCAAGTGCACTGGTTACGTCTTAATGCATCGACCAAATCCTACTAAATTATAAACGCGAAAGTTTGTAAGAATGGATGTATGATGTATGTCTTTCACGCTCTAACCAGTGGACCGATTTGGGTGAAATTTGGAATAGATATCGATTGTAACCTGGATTAACTTTTTATCCCGAAAAAATAACGGGAACGGGAAAAAACTGCCACGCGGGCGAAGCTGCGAGCGGCCGCTAGTCGTTAATAATACGAAAGCACTTGCACTTGATGTTTATAGAGTATTATTTTTGTTAGAAACGGAATATTTGCCATGCGTTTTGAGATTGATTGTGCCGAAATATCGGGAAACAGTAGTAGTAGAGCTTTTAATGAAGGGCTCGTCCGAGGAAGTACTATATAGCATCATGCCTATTTCAGCCGCCAAGCAGCTTGCTGTGTTCTGGTTTGAAGGTGCCAGTGTAATTATAGACACACGAGGCTTAACACCTGTATGCCTCAGGCTAATGGACGCAGGGTAGTGCATCGTAGGGCGCGTTAACCACTTAACATCAAGTGGGCCGTCTCCTTGTTCCATCAGCAGGTCACATATAAAAAAAACAGTATTACTAGATTATAAATATATTGTTTAAACATGACACATTGTGAAATTTTGTTATTAAATATTTCGTTATTATTATCCGTACACGTAATTAAATAAATAGCGGATAATTTTACAACCAAAATTAGGTCACTGGTTCGCATTAATAAAAAAAAAGTCAAAAAGCATTTGTTCAGTAATATCCGCAGGGATCATCTTGAAACGTCTTAAATCTAGGTGAATCTAAGGGCCAGTTCCTCGCGACCAAGCCTAGAAGAACCGGCAAGAAACTTACGGCTTGGTTCCTACCGTTTCTTTGTATAAAGCTAAAGCTTAGAGCTTACCATGTTGCTCAATAACAAATATCCTGTACTCCAAATTCTGCTGAACCAAGAACGGGTGGATGTTGTTAAGGAATACTGCCAGGTTTTCTTCTCGATCACTGCAATAAATTCAAAACTTAAGTAAACAATGAAGTTTTACTTTTACAATCCTAGATAGGATCTTTTTGTACCGAATGGTACCACCGGGATCGGATATGCTATGAGGTGTTTCAGAGGTAGATAGGAAGCACAGAATTTCCGAAACACAAATTTTTAAGAAAATAGTTTCGCGCAAACGAAGTCGCGTGCAATTCCACTAGTGATCTATTTCCAAAAGTTATCTAAATAGGTCCAGCCGCTACGGAATAAAAACGTCGTAAATACTCACATTTCAACTTTGTAACTAATCTTTTAGCCTACGCTTTGGTACAAGCTTTGATGGTTTGAGGCCAGAAAAACTGTTCACAAAAACTTATTCTTTTATTTTTAACTCTTTGTTTACATTTAGGTTGGTACCGTGAGGTTACTCGTCATAGGCCCTGGCAGAATACCAGTGTCACACTGTGCCCCACACCGTGCGACTAATACAGAGCCAGGGACCTAATTGACCCCACCACACTTCTACAGCTGTTCTTTTACCGCCACTTATTTTAAGGTAGGTGCCTGGGTCGGTTCCTTCTGAATACCAATGCCTACCTTTTGTTTTTTATTTTTTCCATTTTATTCTTATGTGTAGCAAGCAGTGGCGGATTTACCCTAAGGCACTGTAGGCCCGGGCCTAGGGCGGCCAGATTTAGGGGCGGCCACGACCGTAGGGCAGTATATGGTCGATGCTGAGAAAGGGGCGGCTGATAGCTTGGGGCCTAGGGCGGCCGAGACTGCAAATCCGCCACTGGTAGCAAGGTAGGTAGGTAGGTACGTAAGTGGTACCTACCTACCTAGGTACCTACGTGCTTCTTATAATGTAGTTTTAAGTTTACGGATGTAAGTATTTAAGTAGGTAAATAATTGTTAATGTCTGTTTGGTTCAATAAAAAGCTTTTCTTTCTTTCTTTCTTTTTTCTTTACGCTGCTACGCTCGTAGAGGGTCTACAAAGACAGTCTACGAATGTAGCCCCATAGCAATGACCAATAGCTAACTCTTGCCTTGGACAAAGAGCTTTTTTGTGCTGTAAATCGCTGATCATCACACTTTCACGCCCTGAGTACGTACAGTCAGCTGCACTAGAATGTATACAATTTGTAACTTTCAAAATGGCTTCGCAGCGGTTGTGCTAGAAATATGTATACGACAATTACTCAAAAAATATGTGAGGTCGTCAACATATAGTTGAATTTTTGGTTTTTGAGGCGTGAGTTCATTGTTTTGCTGTTATATCGTGAAAGTTACAAACTTCATACATTCTTTAGACAGCCGTCACAGCTCAGGTTGTAGTAGCCCTGCCTTCTGTGCTGTAGGTGGTGGGTTCGATCCCCACCGAGAACAAACATTTGTGTGATGAACATAGATGTTTGTTCTGCGTCTGGGTGTTGTATTGTATTCTATAAGTATATAAGTATTCAGTCATCTGGTTCCCATAGTACAACCTATGCTTAGTTTGGGGCTAGATGATGCTGTGTAAAAATGTCCTGACATATTAATTTATTTTATTTATTCTAGTGTAGCTGACTGTACCTTGAGACAAAGAAAAAGAGACACATTCATTCATGCCGAACCTGAGATCCGTGGGAGTAGGTTTCCACCTACATATAATAGCGGCCTGAATAGTTCATTTCGTGCACTAACCGGTAAGGCACCAGAATGCCGACTTTGTGCCGTGAGCGGCAATCCCGGGGAGAGTAATACCCGCCCATAGCAATCAGGTCGAGCGTCTTCTTTTGAGTTTTAATTTCCTTCTTGTGAATGGACACTGAAAACATTTTTTTTTTGTATAAGTAAAATATAAATGTATGTGGACATTTTGCATTTCATCTAGCCTCAAACTAAACAATGCTATAGGAACCAGATGACTAATACTTATAAGTGTAAGCGACGACCGATGTGGCGCGGCGGGCGAATGTCCGCCTGCGACGCAAGAGGTTCGATTCCCGCCTTGGGATAAATGTTTGTACAATCTGCAAATATTTATTCCGGGTGGTCTAGGTGTTTTCTATGCATAATAAAAAAAAACTATGTACGTAATGTATTGTATTAAATATATCAGTCATCTAGTAGTACCCATAACACAAGCTCTGCTTAGCTTGGGGCTAGATAATGCTGTGTAGATTATCCAACATTATTTATGTATACTTTTTTTTGTAAATACATACTTCGGCTATAATATAACATACAGACAGAACAAATATGATGTGGCTCAACAACAAACATGCTATCTGTGTTCATCACACAAATATTTATCCTCGGCGAGGATCAAACCTATAACCAATTGAGCAGAAAGCATAGTGTTAGGCATGTCAATAAAAACTCACATAAAACAATAACAGTAAAAATAAGTGCTTATGTTACGGGAGTGGAATAATAACTCACACACAACAATAACAGTTATTATAAGTACTAATGTTATTCAACCTGGAAGAGATCGCTACTAAGCGATAAGGCCGCCCACTGTACCTTCCATTTTATAACTGTTCTTTTTTTTTGTTTTATATTACTAGTGTCTGGTGTATGTACAACAAAGTATATTTCTCATTCATTTTCATTCATTCATTCAAGCATCTTGGCCGGAGGTACTTACCATTTCGGATCTCTACATGCGAAACGCACAAAGGCAGGTTCTTCTGATACTCTGAGATTCGTGATAATGCAACCTCTGTGAAATTACCATGATCATTTAGAAATAGATAAAAACACATAATTGAAAATACCTTATTCGATAACTCGATAGAAACAGACCACTAAATTACCAGATAGTGTGGGATTGATCGATAGACGCAGAGCAGTGCATCCTAGGGCACGTTACTCACAAACGTGACCTACGAGGCAATACTATATTACAGGTTGTATATTTGTTATACTTATTCCTGAAAGAAACAAAATATGTATACGCCCAAAAAATAAATAATGAGAAATGGGGCAAAAGAGAGGGACCTTAATATTGATATTCGCAAAACCCGTCATCACGCAAGTGAAAGCACGGGTGCTAGCTGGTATTAAAAGATAAAAGCTCTGCAACATGTGAGGTTATGCTTTGTGATAAGTAACTGTGAAAAATCTGCTTCTTCCATCAGTAATAAAAAAATATCCGGGCCCCAACATGACCAAATTCATGGGCAAAAGCCAGTTATACTAATGTTCTTTATACAATTAATATTTTTAATAATATTTTTTGGTCATATTATGGCAGAATCCATAACAAAGCGAGTAGGTACTCTCTCAAGAGAAAAATAATTAAAAAATAATACCATTCATAGAAGTAGCAGTTGAACTTTTCTGTGTCTGCGCCAAAATAGACTTCGCCTTATGTGGATCTTTCTCGTAGGTGAACACGTCAGCCATTGTTACTTGTTCTGTAAAGTTCTAATTATTATACTTTAAGCGTTGTTTAAAATGAGGAGAATACCTTTTCGCGAAGATTCGTATTTAAATGATATCAAAAACTTAACGTACACACGAAAGCATGCCTGAAGATTTTTTAATCTAATAACACTAATTAATTCACAATGTGCCTGTATAAATAATTAAAGTGCACTGAGAAAAATGGATTTCGAGCCTAAGGTTAAAAAAGTCTTACACCGTTGAATTGTAATTACGCTGGGCGAGTTTGTAACGCTTACGTTAGTTTTTACCTTTCAAAGTGAATACGTCAAAATGATACTGTCTATTACACTTACACAGAACGACCGGAACAACTTTATAAGGCGTTTCTGTTCGTTGTTACGTTTGGTCGGTTTTTTGCCTTCATACGAACAAAATCAGCCGTAATAACGGCACTTTCCGCTTTTAATTTTTCTCAGTGTGTCGCAATAAGATTTAAGACAAAGATTAATAGCTGCCCGTCACAGTACCTGTCACAGCTGACACTTCATCCTCAGGAAATACCTCAAGGTAAGGCACTGGTGGTATGTTTACATCAGAACCAGTTCCAGTTGTCTGGTTCCAGAACAGAAGAACTGCTCCTAGAAGCCACGCTAAGATGATAACCTTCCAATAACTGTTTCTCTTCGGAACAGGTCTTTCTAAGCAATCTTGAAGAGATTGTGGAGCTCGATCTCGTCCTGAAACAATAGGAGAATAGAAGTGTTCTGCCTTCCTGTGTATAAGTACCTGAAGGTTGTAGATTCGAGTCACCGTTCATGCACTACAAAATTTTTGCCGTTGAAAATATGTGGGCAATAAAATAAATAAATATTTGTGGACATAGATAAATAAATTAATATTTGTGGTCAGTTTAATATCTACCGTGTTTGAGGATTAAAGTCGTGGTGTTTATTTATCATCATTACAAAACCATCAGTACGACCATGGGCTTGTGAAATTATAAAATACAAACTAGTGAAAAATGTTAATGTAATATGCAAAGCTGAATGCTTGATTGTACAGTCAGCTGCACTAAAATGTATACAGTTTGTAACTTTCACAACGGTATTACAGCAAAACAATGAACTCTTAAGCCTCAAAAACTAAAAAGTCTTGAAATTAGCTAGTGATCTTACTTATCTTTTGAACAATTGTCGTGCAAATAGTTTTAGCACCACTGTAAAACCATTTTGAAAGTTACAAATTGTATACATTCTAGTGCAGCTGACTGTACCTCTCTACTACCTCGCACTATCTTTCTACAAAGTAATCTTAAGGAAATTTCCTTTCATGAACTTATTTCTATCCATAAAACTCACCTACAGGTATTTAAAAAAGCACAATACACATAAAACTTATATCATATTAAAACACTTACTTTTTGTCCCATTTCTCGACCATAAAACCTTTATTCTTCGAAACGATACAAATGGAAACATTGTGGAACAAGTGTGGGCGTACAATGCCTCAAGTTATCACAATTGTGTGGGTAACAAATAAACATCCTGTTATACATATCTAACCGAATCAACATGATTTGAAAATGGTATCGTTGTGAGTTAACAAGATAGAAAGTTAATCACAGTACAGCAAACACCCAACACCCACATAAATACTTACGCAGTCCTGTTATTACATTACGACGCCCACTCTAGGATTCTCTGTGTTGTGGGTGTTAGAAATTACCACGGCATAATACTATACCTAATACAGCATATACATAATACATCATCATCACTATGCGTATTACCTACTCACTGAATAGATTAATAAGTCGACTCCCGATATGATCGATAAGTCGATGGACGAAAAAGGCTCAGAAACGACAGCCGTCACAGCTCAGTTCGTAGCCCTGCCTTCTGCTCTGTTGTGGGTTCGATCCCCACAGTGGTGTCTGGGTGTTTTATTGTTTTCTAGGTATGTATTTACAAAAAAAAAGGTTTATAAGTATTATATCAGCTATCTGGTTTCTATAGTGCAGGCCATGCTTAGCTTGGGGCTAGATGATGTGGTGTAAAAATGCCCACAAATATTTAATTATTAAATTTCTTACTGATAATAATAATAAGCACAAATATTTGTGTGGCGAACATATTATGAGTTTGTTCTTCGTCTGGGTGTTAAATTATATTGTAGATAATTATGTATTTACAAGAAGACACGTTATAAGCATTCTATCAGTCATGGTTCCTATTGTACAAGATATTATGTTTTGTTTGGTGTTGTGTAAAAATGTTCACATTGTGGATTCAAAACAAAAGTAACTTTTTTTAAGGTATTTTCATTAAATAAATCTGGTGCTGCTTCTTACGTTTTCGGTATCTTTTCTCTCAAATGGTGGATTTTTAATTCATTAATTTTATATTCTAAAGGAAAAACACCAAAGAACGTTCGGAGTAAAAGCACAAATCGCTTTGTCTCGTGCAAGTTATCGGGTATTATGTCGGTTTGATTGTTACCGGCATTAATTCCGGACATTTAGCAAGATGGGTCTGTTCCTAAGTGCGCTGGGATATTTCTGGATGGGTAAGATACATTGTTAGAACCGCGGGAAGTCGATGGATAGAAAAGGCTCCGAATCGTTCTTCTTGGAAACGTATGGGGGAGGCCTATGTCCAGCAGTGGACTACTACAGGCTGTTGATGATGATGATGAACATACATATTTTTCAGTGATGTTAAAATTTAAAAGAATCTCATTCAATGTCATCAGTTTTTTGGTTCCCATAATATAAGATTTAACTAATCATCGCACTCACGCACTTTGCCAGCAAGCCATTAGAGCGCAGTATCTTAGGAATAAACTATTAGACCGCATGCGGAACAGTATACTGCGCTCCAAAACGCAAATTGCAAACGTTGGTCGTAAAGTCTCCAACTTAAAGTTGAACTTGGACACGTCTGCCGCATGTCAAGCGACTTGTGGGCAAAAGCCACAGAGTGGTTCCCACCCAACACAACTCGACGTGGAAGGCTCAGGAAGAGATTACGCGATGAGCTTGATGTATATCTAAAATCCTGGCCTTTATTAGCGTTGAATCGCGAAGAGTGGAAGAAGATAGGGGAGGCCTTTGCCCTGCAGTAGAATACATAACATTTGCTTACTTTGGGCCGAAATGGAACATTTTGTATGAAACGAGGAGCCATATTTATTTTATTTAGTACTAGCTGACCCGTGCCCACTTCGTTGGGCGGTAAACATTTTTACTTACAAATCTTAACTGAAGTAGTACTCGATGTCGCCAACAGATGGCGTTAATACGGCATAAAATAGCGGCCGTTCGAAGTTTCGCCCGCGTGGCAGTTTTTTCCCGTTCCCGTTATTTTTTCGGGATAAAAAGTAGCCTAAGTTACTCCTTGTTACATCAGCTATCTGCCAATGAAAGTCCCGTCGAAATCGGTCCAGCCGTTCCAGAGATTACCCGGAACAAACAGACAGACAGACAAAATTTTTAAAAAATGCTATTTTGGTATATGTATCGTATATACATTCCTATGCATGTGGTAAAAAGCGGTTATTTTAATATTACAAACAGACACTTCAATTTTATTTATTTGTATAGATTTGGGCGTAGAAATCATGTACTTACCTCTGCACTATTTTGATGTAACATTTGCAGTCTTTGACATTCTACTAAAGTTTCCATTAAGCAGCAGTTAATACAAAAACAGCAAGTAGGTATTTTTGAATTATATTTGTTTTGATATGAGTTATTTTTATCTAGTAAAAAAACGTGATGCTTGCTGCACTTTTATCACGTTTTTTGTAGAGCCAGAAAACCCTAGATAGTGTAGGGCACTGACCCAGATGATCTAGCATCTTTAGAGTGCTTTAAATAGGAGGCTGGCCGACCGAGGTTCTTTAAAGTAAGTAAAGTGGTAAAAGTGGTGTAAGTCCGCTTTATTTATGTTTAAAAGGTATTTTTACTCAACTCAACCTACGATATAGAGACCGATAATGCGATAGAGAGCGTATCTCTATCGTATTAGGCTAGCCTGTAAAGGTAGGGCTGAGAATGATGAATAAATAAATTTAAAAAACTTATCTTTTTATGGTAATATGGTAATTTTAAAAATAATTGTGTTCATTTTTGTAAATTATTGTGTACAAGCGTAGCAGCTGTAGTGCGTAGCACCGCTACGAGCTACGGGGCCTACGGGCGTAGATCCCTTTCTACTTGTTGTTCCGGTTTGAAGGGTGTGGGTGCCGGTGAAATTACAGGCACATGAGGTTTAACACCAGTATACCTCAGGTTGGTGTACGCAGGGTAGTGCATCGTAGGGCACGTACCTAACGTGCGTGACCTACAAGGCAATGCTTTATTATAGGTGATGGTTACCACTTAACATCAGGTGGTCATATGATTGTACCAGCATTAGCAGAAAAAAAAACTTTCATCGTTTCTTTAAAAATTGTGTATTTATAAAAATAAATATAAAATTTACAGTTTACTTTAAATTAGGTATAGGTTCATGAATTTCACGAAATCATGTCCTAGATGTGATTGATATAACAAACAAAATTATAGACCCAGCTTAAAACACGGTAACTGTACAAATACAAATATTGCATACAAATTGTATGCAATATTGTTATTGTATGTGAATTGTGGCATGCATGTACAAATATTTAACTATCGTAACTATAGAATTTATTACTTTTGGAAGTAGGTACTCATGAGAAGCGCCTGTGGGAACGCTTGGGAAGTAGAAACAAGCCATCTGGAGTAAGAGACATACTCTCCGGAAATAGGGAATCCAGGCATTTGGAATTCAACGCCGATGTTGCAAGACTATTAGCACCTACTCACATGCACACGGCTATATACCTAAAATAATTATTTTGTCTTTTTAGCAAAGCAATTTAATTTTGATTTTATATTTTATCTTGAGAGGTGCGCTAAAAAAATAGTCTATCTATCTATCTATCTACCTGCCTGCTCTTCTAGGCTTGTGTGTGTAAGGACGTTAACTTAACTACTCGTGATAAACCAAACTATATAATACTAAATTATCTACTAGTCATTTGTTTTCCTAACCTCTAGTAAAGACTTTGACTAAACTATCTACTAGTAATTTTTTTTTATCGTGTATATGACTATCCTTTGGCTTTAACCTCACCTGGTGGTATGTGACTATGAAGACGACGATGAAACAGGACGGTCTAGAAGACACCTATTCACTCTTGCCTTAAAGAGATTCAGATTATAATTTCTGTGGACCTGCGGTGAATTAGTCGGCTAAGATGCGATAGAGCGCTGCTGTGTTTTGGTTTGACAGGTTATTGCATCTCATCGTAGTGAGTGTTCCTATGGTGCGTGACCTGCAAGGCAATACTTCATAGCTTGATGGTTACCACTTTACATCAAGTAGGCCATCAGTGCTTGTTCCATCAACAATTTGTGTATAAAACATGTTGATAACGAAGTCCTCCGCGACGTATTCGCGAAAAAATTCACTATTATTTGCAGCAAAACAGCATGCAGCATGCTGTATCTTCAACTCGCAGGTCGCGCCGTTAAGACATCCACCGCGTGCATGTGTAAAGATACTTAGGTATACAGTTAGAATTTAAATGGTGCATTTTCAGAGGCAGCTGGTGCCTGCCAGTTGCGTTATTTTAAAAGTTTGAATCTCGTATCTTTAATTGCTTCAACTTTTCGTTAATTCCTTTGTATTTTAGTGGTTAGGTAAGTAGTTATTTGAAAATCTAAGCTATCAGAAATAAATAAAGGTACTTAGGAACACGAATTGTACGTGTACTCGTGCTTATTTTATGTAGTGGAAAATAGAGTATTCTATGTAAAACTTTAAAATAAAACATTCATAGATTTGAAATATTTTCTTGTGCGATGGAGATCACCAGTGGGAGCGACTTTTTTAATCGTGGGTTCATATCTGATCATGTAGTAATGGCATTTTGAATTCCAAAAATTGTACAGGGTCATAACGCGAGCGAAGGCACGCGGGTTCAGTAAAGAAAATACTACAGTAGTCAGCGGACGTGAAACCAAACGCCGAATCCAAAAGAGTGATGTTTTCTTAACATATTTGTAAATAAACTGAAATAATAACATTCTTATCAAATTAATTGAAGGTAAAAATACTTGCTTGTTGTATTTTCTTGAACACTACTTACTTATTTTAGAATAAAAACTCGACTTTAAAATATTGGGACCTTACCATTACCTGTAGCTAAAGAACGCTCTCCTTGGTTCAGGCTGTCGGGTATTAAAATAAAATATAAGCAGACTGAAGAAAAAATACAAAGAAAGACGAAGAGGTATGGTCTTCTGACTTTAGCTTGTTTCGATAAAGGCAAAAAAATTAACTGTGATTTGTTGTCGGATCAAATCCGGTTGTGAACCAATGAATTTTTCCGTTCGAAACATACTGCGCACATAATTTGTGCAATGCTAGGAAACGAGTTAGTGTTGTAGCCGCGGCGATGGGCTTGCAATCTGTCAGTTATGGAATACTCTGACTCCTCTTAGATATCCTCGAAAAATCTCGGTAGGTACATGGCACTAAAAGATTGGAGATGTCTTCCGTGCTTGAGGATTTCAGGTGATGAAGATTTACCAATTTACCGCGATAACACACCATTATGCCAATCGAACATGTCTAGATTGGGTAAAGAAGCACCTATTTTACATTATTGTAATTACTGTTATTAGGTTTTCTCATAAGTTTGTTTTTTGCCTTGCTTGCTTGCTCGCTAACTCGCTCGCTTGTTCTTTCGTTACTTGTCCGCGTGATGTTATTTTCATACAAACTTCAAACCCCGCTGTATCCGTACCACCACTGGTGACAAGCCACGATACAACGTCCGTCTTGAGAAATATTCTGGGTCAAGTTACAGGGTACTAACAATCCAACAATAATCAAGCTTATTGTTTTTATAGTGTAGTAACGCTTAGAGAAACTATACCCCAAACAGTTATGCGCGGGTTGGAATCAGGGTCCGCGCAGTTAGCTACCCCATCCACGGGTAGCTAACTGCGCGGACCCTTGATACGGATCAAGGGGACACTTATGGGTTCGAACACATCGTCTATGGTTTGGGATAGGTAAGGTAAAGACACCAATTATGGACACATTAAGGGTCGTGACGATTGATTTTGATAATTTCGTAATGTTCTTTTTGTTAGAACATTATCAGATCTAGCTCATTTGATAGCTAAATAATTAAGCTATAATTTTCGATCTAAAAACTACCGATTAAAACCCTCACTTACGAGATAAGTGCGACGAAAATCATACCATGTATTTTCCTAGTAATGGACAGCAAAAATCCATTAATGGACACCCAGTTATGGACAAACTCTAGTTATGGACACCCAATTATAAACAAGACCTAGTTATGTACATCCACTTATGGACATACCACCTAATAATTTTTGCATGTGTAATTATAATAAACCATGGAATAGAAATAGAAAAATATAAATAGCTATCACCACTCACAGCATACTAAATTTCATTGAACAGATGCTGTTTAATCTGAAGATATTATAGTATCATAGCTAGTTCTGCGGTTCCTTTTTCGGGGTTGCTTTAGTTTACTATTTATTTTTTTCTGTTCCAACTGTCTTTTTTTCTTCCTTTGCATGTGCACGCTTTTCTTTCTCGAGTAATTTATTTTCCTTTTCCAAGTCTTTCTTTTCATGATACTACTTCCAAGCACACGGAATGTTTTCTTTTAATTTTCTTTTTTTTCCTTTCTTAGACTTTATTTCATCAGGCCAGAAAAGATTTTCTAAAATGATGACGGTATATACATACCTTGTATTTTGATGACTGGTGTTTTTTCTTGGATAGGCACATATGTTTCTTATCTACTGGCTGTGGAGATTTCTAAATTATATGGACACGATCGGATAACTTTTCTGATTCTTGAATAATGTTTTTGGGTTGGTATTTGTAATTCTGGAATAGGCGCTACAGAATCTTGAATGCGTGGTGCAGTTTTAATTGCTTATATGTTTGGATCTTGAGTGTTGGCTCTTGAACAGTTAGAATTCGACCGATTGTTTTTTTTTTGAATGGTTGGCTCTTAAATTGTTGATTCGTAAATGATTAGCTCTTGAATGGTTGGCTCTTGTGTGTTTGCAACCACTATTGGTTCTTGGATATTTGATTGATGGTTAGTATCACTTCACCATCATCATCATCATCAGCCTATAGAAGTCCACTGCTGGACATAGGTCATGGGGGACATACGTTTTCAGGAAGAACGATTCTGAGCTCTTTCCATCCATTAACTTCCCGCGATCCTAACAATGTCGTCAGTTCATCGGGTAGAAGGACGTCCTACTTTACTTCCCAATGGTTGTCGGCTCTACAAGCTATATAGCCTGCCCACTGCCACTTCAACTTGCTGATTCTGAGAACTATGTCGGTGACCTTGGTTCTTCTTTTCTGATTCTATCTCGCAGTGAAACTCCGAGCATAGCTCTTTCCATAGCTCGTTGTGTGACTTTTGAGCTTGTGTATGAGACCAATAGTTAGCGGCCACGTCTTAGTTCCATAAGTCATCACTGGTAACACACACTGATTATAGACTTTCGTCTTGAGGCTTTGCGGTAACTGTGACGAAGAGATGTGCCGTAATTTCCCGAACGCTGCCCATCCAAGTTGGATTCGTCGGCTAACCTCTTTCTCGAAGTTGGACTTTCCTAGTTAGACCCAAATATACATAGTAGTCTACAGCTCCAATGATATCGCTCCCAACATAATATGGTACTGGCACGGGTGCGATATGAGCATTTGACATAAGTTTCATCTTACTCATGTTCATCTTAAGACCCACCTGTTGGGAGACAATATTGAGGTCTCTCAGCATTGTTTCTAGGTCTTCCAGCGATTCCGCCATTATGACTACCGCCATTACGTCATTATGATTAGTATCACTTACGTTCGTCGAATTATCTACTTTTTATTTAGGCTTGAAATTTTATTGTACTTATTGAGTTATTCTCGGTACACCGTATCGTTAAGCCAAGCTGCAACTTTAGCCCTATTTTTGATAGCTTGTATAGCCTGGGACATCTGCAAAAGTGTGTAATCTATTCTTGGCGCCATTCCTATAGGAAAATTATATAATATGTTCTTGATTTGTCCAACATTGGATTGTATGCTATTTCCAGTAATGGACACTCGTGTACATTATTGGAAGCCATTATTAGAATGAGTTTTCAAAACGATATTACTACTCAGTAATTAAAGCTCAAACTTATTAGTTAATTCATTATTAAAATGAAAAATAAAATAAGTTTCGACACTTGTCCATGATTGGTAACCTATGAAATAAAATATCCAGTGATGAACATTGACAATAATTTCCAAAATATTTATACAATTCACAAATAAACTTTTAAATTAGCTTTCTTGATAATCTCTCATTCCATAAGATAATGTTTGTTTATTGTATAACAATTAATGCCTGAATCATTACCGAAAATCTCTACCTACTTCCTTATTGATTTTCTTAGTAAATCTGGATAAAACTAAAATAACAACACCACTACAACTACTTCAGCATCGCAATTTTGAACAAAATGGTAGAATCAATAAATGTCATAGTATTTGACAGACCGAAATTATAACGTTTACGTTAGACTATTGCGATTGCAAATATCTGTATTATTTTTCTTATTTTTAAAGATTTAATTTTTTTTCGTCCATTACTGGTTAGTCGTCCAACACCGGTGTCCTTACCTTACTTTACAAAATTAAAATCAATACCAATTGTTTTTGCTCTGATTGACTGATATAATATATCAAACCATATCCCAAACCATAGTGAGTTATAATTAGGCCATATGCTAGTTCCAGAAACAAGTCTCATAAAAAAAAATATATCATAATATAACATAATAACCAAGGAAACGCACCAGATGTTCAGCAGTAGCTCTTGAGTACTAAAAACTGACACTACGGTCACCTACCCGCCGGTCACGCGTGTTGACTACGACACCTTAGTTCTAGCTGATGTTTATCCCGTAGAATAAAACCGATGCCAAACGATACACAATATTATTCAAATAATTTATATGAATTAAATAATTTTAAAGAACTATAAGTAGTCAATAAAAAATTTTACGAACCTCTTCATTCAAATTTAACGCAGTAAACTTCTTCACCTTGTGCAAAATTTTGCAGACGTTTGGATCAATGACAAATTTACATACGTAGATATCACCATTATCAGTATCAACTTCCAAACGTTTCATCACAGCTGACACCTGATCTATGAAAGGAGTGACCTTCTCTTCTGGGACTAGTACAAAGTGCCACGGTAAACAAATCTTCAGAACATTCCAAATCACGGTCTGACTGACCGCATACGCTAGTTCAGGATCTGCCTGTGGCTCAGCCTTTTGTTCTTCTTCAACTTGCTCTTTCTCCACCGGCTTTTCTTCGACGACCTCGTCTTCTTCACACGGTCGACAAATAAACGTTGTCTTTACGTTCGTTTCCGACTGTGCTAGTTTACTCCTACTTGTCAAACTCTTTTGAGATTTAGGCACCCTAGCACTTTGAGATGTCTCCTTCTTAGATTTAGCCCCTGAAGCCCCCTTGCCTTTCTTTCCCTTCTTCTCATCAGGCAAAGGTTCAACGTACTCGAGCTCAGTTATCGAAACCCCCTCACAAATATTGATTACATTCACGATTAGTTTATCTAAAAACTGCTGGGTACATTTGTTTGCGCATGCTAAACAATCATCTCTATATTTCTTGTCTTTTATTAACTTGCACACAACTTCTTCACAGTCTTCGAATACGTAACACGTTTTTTTGCCGACGGCCATGGAAAGAGCCGTAGCAAAACCTTCGATGGGATTCACGCTTTTGCAGAGCGCAAGTAAAAATGCAGAGTAATTCATCATGTCTTCAGATACTTCGTAAAGCTCAAACAAGAAATTCTTGACTAAAACTTTTCTAAGCACGGAATATTTGTCTTCCGAGTCAAATTCAGAATCAAACCAATGCTCTTCATTGACGAAGTCATCTCGAGAAATAAGTTCTGTTGATTCGAGATCGCAACAACGGAAGTACTTGCGCAATTCCAATAGCTCTTCTACTGTCGGGAATCTCAAGTTGAGACAGTAAAGTAGAAAGTCTCTCCAATCAATGTATGCAGTCTCACCGAAAAGTAGAAATACTAACTTAGGAATCTGCTCAGGATCCACTCGACACCATATTTCTGGAAATAGCGGACCTTCACAAGACTCCTTGCCAAAGAAAATAAAGTCTTGCAAAATATAAATAAACGACTGCTGCAAAGCAATACCGTCGGGAGCTACGATTTTCAGTTGCTCGCGCAATCTAGCTAACTGTCCGATCTTGAACTCTGTTTCAGTAGCGACTTCTAAAATCGTTCCAGTGTCTGCCGGAGGTTCAGGTGGTGCGAATTGCAGAAGATTAGGATCAATTACGAATGTATCATGTTCTAGAACCAATGACTCGGGTATCTTTCTACCATCTTCCACGGCCATTTGAAGATACTTGCAAAGCCGGTCCACGGACTTAATTTCATTCATGTAGTATGAGTTTATATCATTTTGTATCTCCATAAATGTTTTGTAAATGTGGTCATTAAACAATTTCATATCGTAATAGCATTTGTATTGCAGGGCGAGAACACGCAGACTTGCACGAAACATTTCTCCATTAATACCCATTGTCCACTCATCGATACATTTCAGTGCATTTTCTTTAAAAACTTCTTCAGCATTTACAGATTCCTCCGAGTCGTTTTCTTCTTTCTTTTTAGTCTGTATCACAATTTTGGCTACTTCACTATATTCTCGACTGATAAGTGATCGATAGTTATCATTTGTGTCTTTTATGACTTTTAAAGCAAATTTTACATTATTTTCAATAACAAGATTAAACGGGTTATTGCTGAAGTCTATTTCTATATTTTTCAGTTGAAGCTCTTGAAAAGCGGCTTTCAACTGCCTATAAACTTTATCTTCGCCTCCTTTCTTACTACCAGAAGTCTCATCCGATTCTTTAAATATTTTTGTTAAGTCTTTTGAACAGAGCCTGTCGTTGGGTGGCATTCGTTTTATCATTGCAAAGTAAAAATCATGGAGGGCTTGGAATGTGAGAATACTCCTGAAATAAAGATCAAAATATGATGAGCCTAGTACTATTATTTTAGAATTAATTGAGTTTAATAGTACGCATAGTTTTATTAGTAGTACAGCTGCTAGTGAAAGGCTAGACCGGGTAAGTACAACACCAATAATCAATATGTACCAACATGCTTATTTATGCTGCATTCTGGTCCAAAGGGTGAGGATATCGGTGAAATTAGAGAATTCACACCTGTTCCTCACGTTGATTGGCGCAACGCAGTGCATCGTAGGGTACGTTCCTAACAAACGTGGCATGTGAGGTAATTGCTTTGTTATAGGTGATGGTTACCACTTAACATCAGCAGGCTCATCTGCTATAACTATCAGCAAAAAACTTACGCATCTGTATACAAAATAAAACAAGGAAACTTACCTGTTAAGTTCTGTCTGCATGCAGGATATGTAGGTGTTCACCATGGTCGTCAGTTCCTCCATAGCCCAATTATCACAAATAAGATTCTGTCGTTGTTGCTCTGCATATAACTTTCTTTCATCACAAATATGGTACAACTTGTTTTGCAACTCTTTGACTCGACAATGCCATTCATTTTTCGTCAAATTAACATCGCGCCAATCGTTCTCAAAGTCATTATACTCCTTTTGAAAGCGACACACTAAATCTTGCTTCGGTGAAGGCATGGTTATTATTTGTTCCATTTTATCTTTGATAAATCTAGCATACGGAATTAAACAGTTCATTTGTAATCGCTTAGCAAAAAAGAGTTGCTGCATATCACGAATGTAGATCTTTTCGATTTCTTCCCAGCATGTTGCCAAAGCGACGCCTATTATTTCAGCGATAGGAATTTCTCCATAATCATAATCTTCTTCTCCTGCTAATATATTTACATCTTCAGCGCTGACTATTGATTTACTCATATCTTCTTCTTCTGCTATTTCTTCTAAAACAGGTACAATTTCGTCTGCCACCTCTTCAGAAGAAGCAGGTTCTTTTACTACTTCCAGTTCAGTGCTGATTGTGGACTTGCTTGTTTTCGAACCACGGCGTAATCGGTCCTTTGATTTTCCGTTAGTAACTTCTGGTTTGACAATTTTAGATTTTGTTCGTTTATCATCTGATGATGGAAAATCAAGCTGGCTCAATATATTATCTCCAAATAATCTGTCACATGATTTTAAGGGCATTACATAATCCCCAATAATGTACTTGCATAGTTGAGCCAGAAAGTCTTTTTCAATTATCTCATAATACATGCTGTAGTTTATACCAAGCACTGCATAGAATCTGTCGATAAGCTCAGAATTTTCTTCATTCAAATCCCATATCACAAGTTCTTGGAGAATATCTTCTGTTTCTCTGAGGTGAATGTAACATGTGAAATAACTTTCAAATGGTTTCTCAATCCTTTTCTTATGAGGATCGTTCACAAGCTTCGATATACGAATATGTTTATATTGATCTTTTTCTTTTTTGCGGTGCTTAGCAATACTGTCTTCTAAATAAATATCATCTCTGTCGACTAACACTTCCTCCTCAGGTGGTTCACGACCTGAAAATGTTTCTTCGAGTATTCGAGCTTCTCTGTACGTGTTTGGATAGTTAATAATACAGAAACCATTTATGTCATCCTGGTCTTTTATATACTCCACTATCATGGCTGCAAGGAGATGGTCAGTTAGCGATTCGCCAAAATTCAGCGATTCATACGCATACTTCCCAAGTTCTGCGGCAGCAGAGAGCGTGATTTCTTCTTCTGGTATCGTTTTAGGAGTCTGAGTTTGTTTTGTATTTGGTGGTGTAACTCCTAACATAGCGGACACATTAGCATCGCTACTTTTGCTTATAAGTTCGTCTTCAATTTTCATGTTTTTGATCATTTCTTTTTTTTCTTCTTCTGAAGCTGCGGCAATGAACTTATCAAATGATAATTCAATATCAGTGCATCCAATCATTTCAGTTTTGAATTTTCTCAGGCAAAAGTTAATCGATGATTCTAACCGAACTACATAAATTTTACGCAAATTTAATAAAATCTGCATTGGGAGTGCTATAGATCGATCTGGAAGGCCACGCAACACAACTTTAGCTGGAAAATCAGGCAGATCTGCTGGTGGGCGTGGCGGGGGATATGGATATTTTATTTCTAAAAGGGTATAGACGACATGGCCAAGCACGCGAGTTCCCAAATACTCAAACTTTCTCTCTTCTGACTCATGATCATAATTGGGAATCAGCAAATCTAATGTCCACGGATAAGAGTAATTATGATACTCCGTGAATTCACTATCATTCAAAGCTTCCTGGCGATCCAGCTCGAGTCTTATGATCTCTTCTTCTTCAGGTGCAGGTTCTTCTTCCATGGGAGTTTCCTTTAAAATGTCTTCCATTGGATCTAGGATATCAAAAATAGGCTGGTGCTTAAAATACAAAGTTTTCCATTCATGAATGAAGTGATCCGGTATATCATTTCCAATCAGTTTTGTAAAATATGCATATCTAGTGGCATAATCAACTATAGACAGCATCGTGTCGTAGCAAATTTCGTAGTAGTGCTGTCTTTTTCTTTTCATTTTTTCTGCGTATAGTTTCTTATGAAGCATGTCCTGTCTTTGTTTTTCAAAATCAATTTCAACCACTTCTAAATGAATTTGTTCCTTGATATTATCTAAAAATTGGTTGAACTGTTGTGTTCTCTGCTCAGTAAATTCCTTTTCACCTTGGATCCTATTATTTGCTAGATTGCGGGCTTGCTGCTTCGTTTCCATAATTTGTGTGCACATTTGTTTTTCAAACTGTGAGAGCTTCATAACCTTTTTGGCAAGTCCCATGTCAAACTTGGATTCTTCTTCTGCGACCGAAAGATCCCACAGTGATCCACTCATCACATTCCTGATTTGCTTCTGAAACTCTTCAGAGTCAGTTTTTCTATGGATCTTTGTGTAAAGATTATCCATGTAATTGTTAGCCCAGTCTGTATCAATGATTGATTTTTTTCGCTCTAAGGATTCTTCTTCTAAACTAAGCAACTGCTCATACGTATAGTTTTTATACTGACATGGGTGTCGCATAGCAAATTTCTCCATGTCTTCTTTTTCTTTTCCGGTTAGTTTTTTAGGTATAGCGTCCCCAGACTGCATGGGTGCATTGGTATCTTCAATTTTGGCAAGCATTTTAGAATACTTATGTCTTACGTAGTCATACGTTGCTTTAACCTGTTCAGCTTTCTTCCTCTGCCACTCAATAAAATGCTTTTCGTTAAGTAACGGCCGCGACAGATCATCTACAAAAGACTCCTTTTCCTCTTCCAGTTTTTCAACATTAAATCTGTGACCAATTTTTTCTACCAGTCTTGAAACCATTTTCCTTTCTCGTTTAATGAAATCCGTTCTATCTCTTTTATCCAGATGGAGAAAGAGTTGATAAAACAAACGTAGCAAACTGGAGCCTTTGCCTTCCATAACGTTTATGAGTTCTGTGTCTGGTAGATTTATATCTAACTCACGTAACCATGCCGACAAATGGCTCCAGTTATTTTTCATATCTTCACGAGCATTGCTTGCTCTTATAAGAAAATGTTTCTCGTCATTTATAACGTGATAGCTTAGAAGCACGCCTGCTATAACATGTCCATTTTTCATCATTTCCCCAAATTCGTCCGCTTCCCATGTTATAGGACGCCTCAATCGTTCAGTCAGCCACTCTTTTAATATTTCTGCCATTTTTAGCGAACCAAAATAAAATTTGAACAATTTCAATAGGTATTGTAATGTTACAGACCTAGAACGTATATAAAAAAGTACTTTGTGACTAGAACTGCGCACTAAAGAGTAGCGCACCTACATGCCCACTGCGACAGGCAACCTGTCAGTCATCCAAAATATGATCCAAAAAGTACTTATTACTTAATGTGTGCCTACATATTATCCAAGGACTAAGTAAATATTTGTGGGTCTAGCCTATGAAGCTTAGACGAGTTAACCACCTCGTCTAAGCTGTGAAGCGACCACGTGAAGCGATCGTGTCATCCTGGGTTACCTAAAACGCGCCTAGGTCTACGTAGAGTACCTATGTTTACTATGGAATCCTAACTGACCGATTACGTATATAGGTAGGGGAAGCACCCCTTCCTCTTTTCTTGCACACAGTACACAGCAACCCGATACGCGCGGGGGTAATATATACCTATCTAAAAGGAAAAAACAAAAAAATTTTACCTATGTATGTTTATTATTTTTATTTATTAGTTAAGTTTATCTATCTTACCACATTTTTTAAAAATAATGATTATGAAAAACCAGCTTGTGAAAAACCACCTTGTAAGTTATAGCCCGGTCAATTTAGACATTCGAAGTTACATTAATTCCCACCAAGCTGAAAATCAATATGATTGTTTAAAATATGATTAAAAATAAAATTTGAAAGTTCCCCATTTTTCCCCTGTATGGATTTTTTTTTATTCAAGATCAAAGGTCCAAAAAATGAGTTTTTTGCGATTTTTACCAAAATGGTATGTTTTATCATAAAAATTCCAAGACAAAAATTGTAGATCATTAAATTATCTACAAAAAATGTTTTGATACTTTTTTTTCTACGAGCCACCGTTTTTGAGATATAACGATTCAAAAAGTTGTAAAAATTGTAATCGTCATAATATGCACTCGTTTCCACACGCCACCTATGAGGTAGTTACTTAGCGTTTTTTTTAACGTGGTTTCCCCAGTAGGCCTTTTCCACGGGTCAGTTGTGATCCTGTTAAATTTTAAACTATTGCAAAATAATGGATATTAGCAGATTGAAAAGATAAAAGCAATTTAAGTTAAAAAAAGTCTCAAGGTTACAATGGCGTATAAATGAAGGGACTGGGTTTCATTTTACCTGATAGTCTTATAGTTATAACTTGTTTTTATTTGAGATGAAATCTATCAAGCGTGTGTGTATGTGCTTGCGGTATACAACCCAGGTCTCGGAAGAGAATAGGAAGTTAGGCAGTACCACTGTTTACAAGTCAGAGCTGTATATACGTGGCGTACTAATGCATAATATTATGACATAACAATTTTTATAACTTTTTTTGTCTTGGTATTTTTATAATAAAACTTACCATTTTCGTAAAAATCGCGAAAAACTCATTTTTTTGACCTTTGACCTTGAATAAAAAAATTCCATACAGGGGAAAGATGGGGAACTTTTAAATTTTATTTTTTATCATATTTTAAACAATCATACTGATTTTCAGCTTGGTGGGAATTAATGTAACTTTACTCTTACTTTTTGGTCTAATTTGACCGGACTATTAATTAAAATATCTACGGATACTAATAACTAGGTAGGTACTTACCTAATTAATATAAAAATATTTAGCCTCAAGTATTTTATTATTAAGTTTAAGTAACTGTTAAATTCTACATTATACGGCTGTATCGTGTATATTTGTCAAAAATAGGGTTAACAATTCAGATTATGACAACAAATTTTTTCACACTGATCTATGTAAAACACGAATATTAAGCACCTAGCAACTTTAACTGAAAATCTGTATATGACTGCGGCCAAAAGACTCAGTCCATGACATGAAAGAACTATAACCCTGGCAGCACTGAATTTTAGTTTCGCTTATTTTGATTTGGTAAAGTTCGTTTTGTTCGTTTGTCAATATTATCTGTCTGTCATTCTTCATTCATTCGCTCGCACGTCCTTCGTGGTTGTATTATTATTATGACTTTTTTGTGATGTTTATTTTCACTGTTTTCTACGCATATTTCGTGAAATTCGCTCTGTTTTAGTCCAGGATGAAATGCAATAAGTTCGAAAATAGTGTATGTAACACGAATGATCTGAAACACAACTCGAAACAGTGATCGCCGCGGTCAGCGCTAATCGGTAATTGCGTTGTTTACAGAAACCTCACCACATGAATTTAGACAATTTGGATAAAGCATTGCATGATCTGGACATGCTAAGTGTGATTACTGAGGCGCGCCGTGAGTATCTTCGTGAGACGAAGACAAACTACAGCGTGATGCGGTTTAATACGCGCTACGTATCGAACGTCACGGTGGGGTATTGTATGAAAAGGGCACCAAACAAAAACAGACTTTGTCCATACGTACTGCCGATACGACACCGAACTAAGAGTGAGAACTCTGACGCGATCGGTAGTGATGTGAGCAGCGACGGTGCAGTCGATTCTAAACCAAAATGCAGTTTAATGGAGCCATCTACAAGCGGCTACTTCCGCGAGAACACCGCGAAGCGATGCCAGTCTCTTGAAAACCTGAACTTGACTGTAGAGCCTCCGACAGGGCCGGAGCTATCACCAGAAATGGATCGAGTTTCCACACAGATCCAGAAGTTGCGTGTCAACGAGTGACAGCCATCCACCGATTAGATCTAGAATGTTTTCTTTTTTACCCTAACTTTGCTTTGTATACCAGAAGTGAATTGAAACTGAAACTGAGCTTAAGTTTTGATACCGTTTAAGCCTGTCAGTATTCATTCTGGATGAGAGTTGAGTTACAGTAATATATGAAAGCAGTTAAAATATAATAGGTATTCAAGTGATTTATTGGATGTTGTAACACATTTTTCAGTATATTTGTATTGATAGCCAGAATGTAAAATGGTAGTTGCTGAATGTTGATGTTCCTAGTTCCTTGGTGTAATTGAGTTAATTTATGCATGTATTTCTCACTTTGATTCTTAATAATTTCTGTGCAGCTAATTTGTGTGTTTAATAAAGCAAATTGCTCAAAGTTATTTTGAATTGCAAAATTGGATGATAGGAAAATGATTTATATAATAATTAGTGAAATTATTTTAAGTAAGATATTAACTGTGAGAATTTAATATTTTTATGGTTACCTTACAAATTATGCACATAAGAGTTGGCAGAGAACAAATTATTTTGTTTTGTCTAAGTCACGGGCAACATTCAAGTTCATTTATTGCATTTGGTTTTAAGGATTATTCATTTATTTACATATTATTTCTAATAGGAAATTATTATGCAGAATTTTACTAAGACTGCATGAAGATCTCATTTCCATTGTTATTTTAATTTGAAATAAAAACCTGTCTTTTGTATTTAAAAGATATTGTATTTAACAAATGCTTTTGTGACTTAGAAATAGATACTTATGTTTGTTAAGATATTTGTTATTTTGTTCATAATAATTTAACAAAAAATATTTGAAATAAATATTGCTTTGATTATTCTGGTGTTTTTTATGGGTTCCCTTTGGTCCTTAATTCCTTAAACTGTCTGTAATAATATTATATTGATAAATAATGTTCTTGATTAAAAATTATAAAATAATAATATGTAAGGTAACTAATCTCATGATTTTTTAGTTTAAGAGATGTAAGAGTTTATTGTTTTACTGCAATACCGTTGTGAAAGTTACAAATTGTATACATTCTAGTGCAGCTGACTGTACTATGGCCAATATAAAAAAATATCTGTACCTATATAATGTTTACATAACATTTTTATTTTCCAAACTTTACTAGGACATTCAACCCACAACATGCTCAAGAAACTTTACTGACTGACAAAGACAATGCACAATACACAAATTTCAGGAATTGTGGGGACTAATGTATGTATGAAAATAATTTTATGCATATGAAGTCGTTCATGCTTTAGTAGTATTTACATAAACACCTCATTTAACAAGTTTATTTCCATAGCATCTTTTGTATCCATAAATGTTTGAGTCGGTGCCCTTGAAAACATTACCTCATATTTGCCCTCAATCAACAAACACAGGTAAAGTAGGTAGGTACCTATCTAACTCGCCACAAGAATGATTTGTGCAACGGCCAATGAGTAGGTATTGATGATAAATTACTATTGCTTAACTTATTAAATTTTGAAATCTAAAAATTACCATTGAATAAAGATTTCCGTAACTATGAAACTACCAGTCCTTAGACGAGTTTACTCGTCTAAGGACCAGTCTTTTCTCTACATGGTCCTTACACCGTGTTTCTATTGCCGCACCTCAATTGGTAAATTTTTAAGTAGGTGGTACCTACCTCGTATTCAAGATTCAAATCAGACCCCTCGAGAGTAATGATTTTTTGAGTGCCCCAAATAGGTACCTACTTACCTGTTTTAGTAGCTCCACAGTTTAAAAGTTCTTTGCATTAAGGTGGTCCCAACGCTCTGGTCTCAAATCTCTTAAATATTTTGATGTTACATTGTGTATTAGAATATTTTCATATTCTATGTTAATATTCTGTTTGTAAGCTACTTTAACTTTACTGGCTACACACTGACGTAATAAAACACCTGCACAGAGTAACTTAAAATTCATTTATTCGCGTTTCGAGTAACACTTAGATATAAATAACAAAGTTAAATATTGCATTAGATTGTAAACTGTCGCAGGCAAAGGTCTGAATCTAATTTAATGGTCCATAAATTAATTTATATGAAACTAGTGGAGTGCCCGCGATTACGTTCGGGTGATATTATTTCACAACCTTTCACTGCACTCTGACCCTACATAGGTATATAATTTATATATTGCTTAAAATTTGCCCTGTCGTTGCGCATCATAAAGAGATGGCATTAATAGAAAACATTTGTTATTTTTAACAGTTTTGTAAGGCCTTAAAATGAGGTATTCGCTTATTATCTAACTACCGTATTGAGAGAAACTTTACAAAAAGAAGATACCTTACAAGTAATGCTTCTTACTGCCACACTAGGAGACATTAACATACAAATCTAATACCAAAACTGATGAATGTAAACACTGTCTTGTTTTTAATTAACTAAACAATATAAACTATGTACCTGATCATATTATTATAATACTAAATTATCGTTGTTTTTAAATATGAAACAAACAAGAAAATATTTATCATATGATTTATGTCTTAAAAACATTTCACTTACATTTCATTTGTGAGTATATTAAAACAAAATATAATCAGGAACCTAGATAACTTTGAATCCAAATAAATAAAATCTTATGGTAGAAATATGTTACAATTACAAATAGTATTGATTTTTAAAGATAAATCTACGCTAAGAATTGAGTAATAAAGCGTTTTGAGTGTGGCAGTAAAATTTTATGGTTTAGGACCAGTGCAAATTAAAGGATTTTAATTCTATTTCGAAATAAGGTATATGTATATCTCAATTTGTTTATAACGGGTGTAATAAGACCACTTCCAAATACTTCAGGAACGTGTGAAGTTATCTACAACAAAGTCTTATAGAATACAACTTGGCCGACAGGCAAATGGATTTAGAGAAATACTGTTTTACTGCTGAAATACTATTTTTGTTGTTTGTTATTACGCGTTAAATAAAATAATTAGGTACGTAAGTTTATTTTGCATTGTATTGTCGATATTGATTCCGAAAACACGAAAAAACCGGATTCAAAGGTTTTTTTTTGTAATCAAAAACATGGTTTGATTGCGCAGTTTCAGTTTTCGCAAATAGTCTTATTACACGCTGTATACAGAAATCCTCCGCGATGCTACGAGTTTCTCCAAGATCTATTGAAATTTATACCTTAAATTCGTTTAGATAAATTAATAAAATATAAAATCCTCTGCATTGATGTTTAGCCTGTTTCATTTAGAACCATTAAAAGTGACAATTCTTGGTCGAAGCATGATTTAAAGAGCTTTTACTTTAAGCTGTTTCATTTTTGGAGTTTTTCTTTTCGAATTACGCTTCTGCTCTTTCAGCTCCCAGCGACGCTGTTTTTCAGGGTCATCCTCCTGTAAAAAATATTTAAATTACAATCACTTGAATAAAAAAAACATTAAAATGTTAATTTTTTTTACTAAAAAACACACTTAATCTACCTAATGCCTCATAATTCCAATGTAACAATGGTGATCTAGTGGTAATAAGCACGCCTTCCGATCCTAAGGTCGTGGTTCGAATCCGACTGTGTACCTCCGGATTTTTTAGAGCTGAGACGAAATTGAATCTTGAATGTGATTATCATAATTGGACCTGTCTGAAATGTCAGTTTCTAAGAGTACCATTTCGAGATTGACACGATCGAAACTTGAAAGACGTTTAGACCTAGACATAGACAGAAATTTATTTGCTACTTTAGCACAAACATTACAAGGTTACAAAACTAAAAACAATAGATGACGTTTCAAGATGATCCCTGCGGTAATTACTGAATAAATGCTCTTTGACTTTGATGATATTTCGTTATGAGAACTGGGCCTCGTCTTACCGCAAGGATGCGTTCTTTCTCCTGTTTCCGTTTCTCTTCTCGGCGCGCCGACGCTTGCTCTTGCCGGGCAGCGTGCGCTCCTCTCAGCCACGCCTCTGCTACTTTCTGTCTGCGCTTCTCACATTTCAATAATGCCTGGAAATAATTAAGGTATTTTGTACTATCCGATGCACTGTCAATGTTATTAGGATCATGAGAAGTCGGTGAAAGGGCTCCAAATAGTTTTTTTCTGGAAACGTATTGAGGAGGCCTATGTCCGGCAGTAGATTTCTACAGGCTGTTTTAAGGTAAACCAATCCGCCTGCTAAGCGTGGTGACTGTGGTAACCCCCCAAGATGAAAAAAAAACCTGTTATTAGGTTTTTAATAAATAGGTTTAATGTTTAAAAAACTAGCGGCCTGCCCCGGCTTCGAACGGGTTTTAGTAAGGACCTCTATTTTTTTTTAAATATAATATAGCCTATGTCACGCGAGGTAGTGTAGCTTCTTAACGGTGAAAGAATTTTTCAAACCGGTCTAGTAGTTTCGGAGCCTATTTAATGCAAACAATCAAATCTTTCCTTTTTATAATATTAGTATAGATACTTGTCATTAGAAAAAATCAATCAAACGACAAAGAAAAATTGCAGCAAACTGAGTATAATTTTTAGGAAGGATAAATATATAATTGTTTAGTAGCAGTAGAGCTGTTAGTAAAGGGCTCGTCCGGGAAAGTACTACCACCATGCCTGTTTCTGCCGCCAAGCAGCTTGCTGTGTTCCGGTTTGAAGAGAACTGTTGAAATTACAGGCACATGAGACTAAACACCTGTATGCCTCAGGTCGATGGTCTCAGAGCAGTGCATCGTATGGCACGTTCCTAACGAGCGTGACCTACGAGGCAATACTTTGTTATAGGTGATAGTAATTACTTAAAATCAGGCCATTCGCTTTTTCCATCAGAAAATTGTTTAAAAAAAAATTATGTGAGTAGTAAGTAGTACCTCCTTGCTGAGTCGCACACGTTTGATCTTGTCTAGCAGATGGAACACTAGAAGTAGAAGTGGTCGTACTTCATCTCCGCCGCCGTCTGGACCCAGTGCTAGACTGACTATCATCACTTTTTCCGTGTCCGGCTGCTTAGTTGCCGCTGTTTCACTGCAAATAGAAAAATAACATGAATAAATATTGTTAGACATTTTCGTATACTGTTTCTAGCTCCAAATTTACTAGAGTAAAACACAAAATAACATTATAGTAACTGAATGTGGCTATGACTTTCTGAGACCTGCCTATCTGTAGGTTTATTTGTTGGTTCTACGTATCTTTCTGTGCTGATCTAGCTTAGTAATGAAAACGACTTCAATAGTACAATAATAATAGTGGTTTATCATAGAAAAAAAAGAATTTAAAATAAATAGCCGCGAATAATGCGTGCTAGTTAGTTGGGCTAAAGAACGTAATGAGAGACCACATGGTTTTTTTTTAGAATGGACTTAAAGGTTGTATAATAAAAAATATCTATGAACGTAATGTATTGTATTCAGTAAATCAGTCATCTAGTATCACAAGCTCTGCTTAGCTTGGGGCTAGATGATGCTGTGTGGATTGTCCAACATTATTATGATTGGTATAGATAGGTTTACAAAGAAATCTCAAGGTGAGTAATAGTAGTAGCACTGACTCTTGCTGCTTGACGCCGGCGTATCTGTCAGAGATGTGTATGTAGTGCACGTGCGCGTGCAGCTGCGAGAGCGCGGCGCTGGCGCGCGCGTCCAGCACGCTGGCGGCCGCCTCCGCGCACTCCGACAGCACGCTCAGCGCGCCCGGCAGCCCGTGCGCCGTGCCCGGACGCTTCTCCGGACAGAACACGCTCTGCAATAGCAAGCAAGTAAATAACTTTAAGTTTAATAATAAAGAAACACTTGGAGCAATATGGAGGAGGCCTTTACTCATTGAGAGGTCCGTAATAAGATTTATTCAAATTATTTCTATTATTATTTTAAATGCATGATTTTATCTTTTTTTTTATATTATTTACTTCAATCTAAAAATTATTATTTGAATTTGATAACTATCATTACTGTACGACATTCATATTAGCATTTTTTTGTACATTTCTATTAAGGAAATAAAATAGGCTTTATTATTAGATAATTTTTACACGTGCATTACTTTATGCGTCGATTTTTTATTTTATTTTTAGTTATGATACTGTTCGTTTTTTTATATTTTCTTTTTGAGTTGCTTTGTGGGGTTTTGTTTGAATAGGCACTAAACGTTAATTCCACCATTAATTATTTTGTAAATAGGTACTGATTATTACATTGGCTTTGATTTTATATATATATATATATATAGTTTACACAGATTTGTAGACGATTTATTAAGACTATGCAATGGGAGAAGCCACTGGCTCCTGAAACACAGTTTTAACTAGTTCGGGAGCCTATGGATTCAACACTGAAATATTGTTATTTTTTTTGTGTTCATAAATAAATAAATTATTATTATTATAACAGAAGTTTGTTTTGCATCAAAAACTAGTTTAGGTACACATAAACAAGTGTTGATCCAAAATTGGTATTTCCGTGGTTTATGCAACTACTGAAACATGTCGGGGAATATGAACAAAAGTCTTATAAGACTAGAGTACTCACAAGGTCATGCATTTCCTTAGCAAGCCGGGTGGCGTACTTCTTCTGCGCCACACACAATACGAACGGATCTCCGTCGTCTTTACCCAGTTCCACTCGAATTAGTAACGTGTCCGTAGAAGGACGTACTGCGCCCAGCACCACGTGGATCAGATCTTGCCGCTGGGAACAACATTACACTTATAAACATTTTCCAATTGTATATTAGCTCTCAGTTGAAGTGGCAATGGGCAGGCCATATACCTCCTAGAACCGACAACCGCTGGGGAGTAAAGGTTCTCGAAAGGCGACCACGAACCGAAAGACGAAGCATAGGACGTCCTCTTACCCGATGGACTGACGATATTGTTAGAACCGCGGGAAGTCGATGGATAGAAAAGGCTCAGAATCGTTCTTCTTGGAAACGTATGGGGGAGATCTATGCCCAGCAGTTGACTACACAGGCTGTTGATGATGATGATGATGATGATGATGATGATGATGTTCACGTTATCATTGGTAGTAGTAGTAGTAGAACTCTTAGTGAAAGGCTCGTCCGGGGAAGTACTTACCACCATGCCTACTCCTGCCGCCAAGTAATGCCTAGCTTGGGGCTAGATGATGCTGTGTGGATTGTCCAGCATTATTATTATACCTTAATGAGTTTTAGAGTGAGAAGCATGCCTTCACAGCATTGTCGGCCACTACACCACATGGTAAAGCAGTGTTCTGCCTCACGATGCCACCCGTATTCGTCGCTGTTGGATACGTCTGAACTTGAATCACCTGGAAACAATAACGCAAAATAAACTAGTGGTTCTGTGATAACAGTAAACCACGCGAGCCCTTATAACCATGCAATAACCGATACTTTGCCTTTTCCCAAAATTGAAATAGATAGATGTAGATAGATTGAAAAAATGTAGTTTATTCTCGGTGGGGATCGAACCCACCACCTACAGCGCAGAAGGCAGGGCCACTACAAACTGAGCTGTGACGGCTGTCTGCTAATCATGAATAAGTAAAGTTCTTAATGTAAAACTAAGGTCATTAATGTGTAAGCAACTTACCAACTAACGTGAAATTATCGTCTAAAAGTGGTTTATGTAGCTTCAAGAAGTTGGTTGCAATAGAGGTGTTTTTCGCGCGTCCTACCGCGTAAGCCATGGCATATGCCACTAGAAGGCAACACAGAATACCTTCCAGCCAATAAGCGTCCCACCGGGGACGTAACGTTATAGGAACCTGAAAAAAATAATAATAAAAATAATAATGCTGGACAATCCACACAGTATCATCTAGCCCCAAGCTAAGCAGAGCTTGGGTTATGTTATGGGTACTAGATGACTGATATACTTAATACAATATATTACGTACATAAATATTTTTTATAAAAAAAACATCGACATTCTATGGAGTAATTATTACGTAGGAGCTCCTAGATGGCTCGTCTGGGGAAGTACTACAACCATGTCTATTTCTGCAGCCAAGCAGCTTGCTGTGATCCGGTTTGAAGGGTGTGGGTGCTTGTGAAATTATAGACTGGCTTAACATCTGTATGCCTCGGTTCATGGACACTGAGTAGTGTATCGTAGGGCACGCTCCGCGCGTGACTGGCGAGGCAGTTGTAATAGCTGACCACTTAAGATCAGGTGGTGGTTCCCCTACCCAATAAGACATATATACACTGAAAAATTAGGTCTCTATAGCCTAGTTTAGACTGTTCGTTGCTTGTCAGTGTTTATATATATATATATATTTTTTTTTGTTTTTTTTTTGTTTTTTGTTTTTTGTTTTTTTTTTTTTAGTTTTATATATTGAAGTGAAAATGTGAAGTTATTATCTTTCTTTTTCCTTTTTTTTTCTAAGCACCAATTAAAATATACCCTACAAATTTCAAAACTCTACAGCCAACAGTTGTGTGTTGACTATATGTCAGCCAGTCAGACAGACTAAAGATTCTTATAATTGGTACAGATATAGATGGTGGAACATACATTAGAAATAGTAATTTTTGGCTGATCAGCAGAGCGGGGCAAACTATCCTGGAAGCCTTCAAACTCCTCTGGATCTTGGAAGTGCTCAAATTCATTGTCTTCATCATCCTGAAACAATAAACAAACACAGTATTGCTTCAACCATTTTAATGAAGTTTTATCTGACTACACTTATAGACAGACAATAATAATAATACCCTTAGATTAGTTACATAATTTAACAAAACTTCTTAAAACTTGGTTGCTCACGGCTATCCTACAAAAGCTATGTTTAAAAGCTATGTATAAAAAATTCAAAATATTTATTTTTAATTTTTTATACAGTCAAATAGGGCAGAAATATGAACTAAACAATGGATATTGTGTAGATTGAAATCTACCTAGGTGTTAATTTTAGTGAATTTTAAAATATGAAGTAGATGAACAAACCACTTCAACACCACTCATTATTTTCTGTACCCTTTTCTACCCCCCTCAACCCTCTAGGCCTCCAGCGCTTACAAGGTGGCGTTATCACCCACTTTCAGAAAGACTACACCAGATAGTGCTAAAGCGGAGTCAAATCTTTGGGTAATTTACTGACCTCAGCAATTATATCATCTTCAGGTTCAACATTGTCTGATGATCCTTTGTACACTATTTTCGATTTCACTGGAACTTTTTCTTCTTCACTAAAATCTGAAATATTTCATCAATATTAAAAGCACATTAAGATAGCATTCTCTCTATTTCTTTGAAATCACTTTTGTGTGAATAATCTATCAAAGATGTATTAGAAACGGGTACAGCGGGGGTTGAAGTTTGTATAAAAAAACTTCACACCGACGAAGCGAAACAATTTTTAGCGTAACGCGCGTGACTTCGGCCGCGTGAAGATATTCTTATATAAACATCATCCCCCCTATTGCCCGTTCAAGGGTTAATTTTTGGGAATCCCTTTCTTAGTACACCTCTATGTACCAAGAATATACCTTGCAAATTTCAAGTCTCTATGACCAGTGGTTTAGGCTGTACGTTGTCTATATGTCATTCAGTCAGTCAGGACAAAGATTTGAATCAGACTGACTTATCTGAACTACAAGTCGGTATTTTTGTGTTACAGGAACCTGTTTCAGTATTTAAGATACCAGATGATTACACATCATTACAGAGAATATGTAGGAGTCTTGGTGCATAAATGAGTGTACCTACATAGAATATAATTCCTGATATTTGAAAGTTGTAGGATGACAGTGGGGTTTTCAGTTTGTAGTGAGGTCGGTGGTGCAAATATATAAAGAAAAGTGGGTAACTCTGTAAATGCCCTATAGTGTATGATGCAGCATCACAGTCACACTGTGCACGAGACTAACATTCCCTACTTGTATATGTTATGTTTATGTTTATACTGACCCATGAATGCTTGGTGATTTACAACGTTAGGTAAAGTACAAACCAGTCACAGTGGCCTCATCACCAGCATCAAACTGCTCAAACTCGGCAAAATCATCATCTTCTAAATTGCTGTCTTCATAAGCCAGTGAGAAGGCTGCACATAGCACTAATGCTAATGGTAATATTATTAAGCGCATTGTTCTCCTGGAAGATACAAAAATAATTATAGTACTAGCAGACCTTCTCACCCATCCACAGTCAGACATAAATTCACAAACAAGACCTTCTCAATGAACCCTATAACTACTAGTGTGTAGTTTTAAAACTACTATAGATGAAAAGCAGTCATGTCCATTTCCAGAAGACAAGCTATTTCCGTGTCAAAATGTAACAAAAACACAGCACACACATTCATGATAAAACTGCTACAAATTAAGCTAAAACTTGTATTATGGGAACCAGAGGGGCAGGACAATGTTTGTTGGCTAATAAGCTTTACCATTTCTAATTTCACAACAAAATTCAAGGGGTGACACCTTTATAAACGGCGATCACAATAGCCTATATGGCATGCAGTGCCATAATAGCCACAAATATAATTAAATATAACATCTAAATCTAGTAATTTGATGATTCAAGAAATCAACTCCCTTCCAGAACTTGTTTCCTTTTTTTATAAATAAATACTTAAAATACATTATAACATGCAGATAACGTACAAATGTATCACACGAATACAAATATTTGTTCTTAGTAAGGATTGAAACCACAACCTACAGCACAAAAGGCAGAGCTACTGTCAACTGTGTTGTGAGGCCTGTCAAATAAGTAATAATTGTTGTCTTCAGTGTAATAAAGGATTTTTATTTGCACTTTTCAATTGAGATATTTGGCTATTACTATTCATTGTAAGTAGTAGGTAAACGCAAAATGAGTAAAATAAATGCTTAAGCATTGAGTGGTAGGCTGTACGAACATAATCTTATCAACCACAAGGTTATAGTTATGTCAGGGTAAATATGAATTAAGGCTTCTTAGGGATAAGATGGTAGGTAGAACCAAAGATTGAACCAATTCTTTTGCTCCAAATGCTGCAACGATTTTTACAGCTGAGCCCTTTAGAGTGTGAATCGAGAGATGGTGTATGTACTGTAGTGACACTAGTAATAGTATTTTAATTTCCCTGATGCTCCTATTCAAGGCCTTCTATAAATAATTAAGTACCAAAATATTAGATTACATTCGCCACACTGACACAGCATTTTTAAACTCCACCTCTGTAAAGCTTCTTAATAAATAATGAATGGATAATTATGTACCAGTGTTCTATGGTTTCTTTTCATTAATTAAATCACTTTATTCACTTATAAATTACTAGTAATGTACAAAAATAATGAACTTCACTTCACCTACTTCTACTTTCCTGATTAGATGGCCAGGCCAAGACAAGTTCGATTTACATGAACAAGTTTATGTTTTAACTTTTGTTCCTAGCTTCAGAGATTGGTTGAATATTGAAGCTCTGATAGTATAACCAATCAAAAGCTCGTATTTTAGATTTACAGTTTACTCTGTGACTATACAGATGACTGTTTTAATTGCGGTGACAGAAAACGCACTGCTGCACGGCACGTCATCACATGACATTTGATCAAATATGTTGCCATAACAAAAATATTTATTAGGCTAATGGCCCATTTAGACGGGGAGAGATTCTCGTACGTTTCCTTACGAGAAACCATACGCTACTATCACAAGCAATAATCGCCATAACACAATCGTATCAAATTGTTTACATACAGGCAAGAACTAAAATCTCGCCTACGATTATGTCATACGAGATTCGCATATGACTTATCGCTAGGCGATAATTGTCTATGTTTGTTTACACAACAAAAGTATAGTTAGCAGATTCTTGCTTATGAGAGTCTCGACTTACATAAACACGATCTCCCGTGACATATTTTCAAGTTGATACGAGTATCGTACAAATCAGTTTGAATCGTTTTTAGTGCGAGATTTGTCAGTCGAGTTAAGTGATTACTAGTATAAAAATGACACAAAAATCTTTTAAATTTGACAATATTAAGTTCATTGAACTGTATAGAAGTTAATATATATAATTAAAACACCCTCGCGCACTGCACTCATGGTAGCAACTGGCATAAAATCTCGAAATACGATTATTGCTTTGAAATTCTGTTTACACGGACATAATAATATTCCATTGCAAGGCAATTGTCGCCCAAGGCAACGAGCGAGGAGAGCGATTGTTTAGACGAAAAAAAAGGTTTTATATTCCTTCGATAATCGTATCTTCGAGACGAGAAACTCTCCCCGTCTAAATGGGCCTTTACACTCTAGTTTTTCTGCCTGCATTTCAACACAATGTCGGTAGTCGGTATGTATAGTAGTGTGGTGTATGTTTGCCTGCTATACCGTTCACCCATGGAATATAATAAGAATAAAATATAACACACTACGCCGATAAAAAGTAAAAAGTACTACGGCAATATCGTATCTCCATACAAAAATTCGAGCTCGCAAACCGAAATCTGGAAAACTAAAAAATCGCAGAATCGGCCTACTAATCTGTGCTACTGGTTAGAGCGTGAAAGAGGAACAAACATCCATCCAGCCATCTATCTAAACATTCGCATTTATAATATTAGTAGGATGTACGCATTGTATTGTCTTTAGATCTGTAGAGTCTTGTCTTGTCAGAACCCCATGTAATATATTTATGCATGCATAAATCAATAAATTATATATCATGATATTGGGCAATAAAAAGCCACACTGGTCTTGCCAAAATGATTTCCGCATGCAAAAGACATCAACGCGCGCGCATCGAATTACCGAAAATTGGTAAAAGTAGGTACAGTCAGCTGCACTAGAATGTATACAATTCGTAACTTTCAAAATGGTTTCACAGCGGTGCTAAAAATATTTACATGATAATTATTAAAAAAATAAGTGGGGTAATTTCATGACTTTTTAGTTTTTTAGGTGTAAGCATCCTTGTTATGCTGTTAGGTATACCGTTGTGAAAGATATGAATTGTACACATTCTAGTGCAGCTGACTATACCTAAGGTATTGTATTGACGACCGATTGAGGTATTGACGACCGATGTGGCGCGATGGGCGTATGTCCGCTTGCGACGCTAGAGGTTGCAGGTTCGATTCCCGCCTTGGAATAAATGTTTGTACGATCTGCAAATATTTATTCCGGGTGTTCTGAGTGTTTTTTTATGTATAATAAAAAAATATCAATGTACGTAGGTAATGTATTGTACCTACATATATATCAGTCATATAATACCTACCCATAACACCACAGAACATATATATCCTTACGGAGGCTCTGCTTAGCTCGGGGTTAGATGATGCTGTGTGGATTGTTCAGCATTATTTATTTATTTATGTACCTATACCAACTTCGTACCGGTCGTAGACTTTAAACATATTAACACTGAAGCCATCGTTAACACTGCCGTGCTAATCGAAGATTTCGACTCGAAAAAAAGTATGTAGGTATAGGTTTTACAATAAAGTTTCGAGAAGTCGTAAAGTCTTAGGATAAAAACATCAAAATCTAATTTCCTAGGCTTATTATCCATTATTGTTATCCATTTATTGTTTGTACCTACAAGCTAAGTGAAATTTACTTTGCTTCTACTTAGAGAGCTTACGCCACGTCCCTGAAAAGTCTTCTGCTTTGGTAATATTATTATATCCAGACCAATAAACTAGAATGAGCTAGATTATTTGGTAGACCATGCCTGCGAACTTCATTTATTTATTTTGTTTCATTTTATTCTAAGATTTAAAGGACTTGACTGATTTTATAAGCGACAATTTTTTTTTTTTTTTTTTCGAACGGACTAAAATGCTGGTATAATCGCCTAGCGATTTCCGACAGCGTTACCGGGCGGCGACAGCGTTACCGGGCTATAAGCGACTATGCTAGCACTGTAAAAGCTTGCAATTATAAACTACCTATGACTTAATAATATTATAAACTAGTGTGAAGAATGTCTTAGCCGAGCGGCCACTCACAGCGGGGCAGAATAAGCGGGGCATTTTGAAATAGGTACACCAACATCGAACAAATTTAAATCGTAATAGTAGCATGTACTGCGAACTTCGTAAGAGGCAGTTATGGGAGTTCTCCAGGAAACGGGGAGCAACAAACATCTCTAAGCCCATAACACCAATACCTGCTGTGGCAAGCGCGGATCCACCGTTGCGGGCACGATGGGTGGCCACAACCCTAATAGACCTGCGACATTTATCCATTTTGATATCCTTTGTACTTATAAAAAATCATCAAAATCTGTGCCGAGCAAACAGACACATATTTACTTTTGTCATATTTACATATTTAAATACATATTTATGAGCAAACAAACTAACATTTTACAGGTTTATTAATTTACTAGTATTCGCTCCATGGCTTTGCCCATGTGGCACTGTACAATACACTGAGCAAAATCTTGGTCAGGGCGTCATATATTTTGTAAACATATCGTTTGTGCTACCTATATCGATCATGAGTGAGTACATACTCCGACTGGCACTTGGCCGATTTTTAAGTGGCTCTGACCGCAACCTTTTTTGAGGGCTGGATCCGCGCCTGTACTGCGGTCATTAATTCGTTTAAAGCAAAAGAGGTTTGTCATAGTCACCACGACTGTGTTGAACTCAGTACCTAAGTTTATTGGAGTTCTCCAAATGATGAAATCAAGCCTGCATTTTTATTAAATTTCTCGTCTACAATTAAAAAAGCATTACCAAGTGCAAATGGTAAAAAAACTATTCACTGAACTCGTCAGCGTCCAAAGTTGAAACCGGAAAATCCGCTCTATTGGCAATAATTAGTTCGCTAGAAACCACAGCCCCTTGTATCGATAAAACCTTAAACATCATTGCCATTCGCCCAATACATGTACCTACATCAAGTACCAAATAAATAAACATGAAATAAAGTATTCGCGGAACCCTGTGATTCAGGTTCCGACCATATAAGCGAGTCTAAGGTTATGTTCAATGCCAGTCGAGTAAAGTGCGCGAGAGAAGAAGACGTTTTTTGTTTATTATTAATTTATTTCTGTAGCTATGGCGTCACTGATCCAGCTATGTGCTATGTTCCTGCTATTAGCAGTATGTGCTGCCGATGTCTGTAAGTATTCATTTATTTTCTTAACTCGGTACTTACCTACATAACTTTTTAATAATTGACTAGATAGGTACAAAGATCTTTTAGGCTCTCGTCTAAATTCTGGTCTAGTCTAAGTCCGTTACCTAGTACAAGTTTTTATGAGTATCACCGTTAGACATGTTTTTTAACAGGAACAAAATTAAGCTATTAAAAATACAAGGTGTAAAAGGCGTTCTGTCGCTTTATGATTCAAACATAAACATAATATTCTTAAATTGAGAACCAACACTGATAATGAAAACTATACCTACAGCGATAATTAACGGCGGTATCAAAGAAATTACTTATTAATATTATCAAATAGCAATTTAATCGTGTTAAAACATTGGTATGAAAACTGATCAACTAATAATGCTGGACAATCCACATCCAGCATCATCTAGCCCCAAGCTAAGCAGAGCTTGTGTTATGGGTACTAGATGACTGATATACTTAAATACATTAAAATACATTAAATACATTACATGCATATATATTTTTTATTATGCATAGAAAATACCCAGAACACCCGGAATAAATATTTGCAGACCGTACAAACATTTATCCCAAGACAGGAATCGGACCCGCAACCTCTAGCTTGCGTCGCAGGCGGACATTCGCCCACCGCGCCACATCGGTTAGCAGTTAGTACACTAATTTCACTTAGCAACACTGAATTAACCCGATATTTTTCAAATGTTCTTTGGGTGTCGTTTGTGATAGTACTAAACATTATCCTGAACATTCGTTCAGGAATCGTCTGTTAGGACAGATTCGATGACACAATATGTAGGTAATAAAACAGCATTGTAATAAAACGATGGTACGGCCGCCTTTCTATCCTTGTTGCGCGTCTGTAGGTCTTGACAATCATGTGAATCACATTTTCGTGCATCATAAACTGCATGCCTACCTGTGTACTTCCACTCCAAGTATTGTTTACACAGGACATGCTCTTAAATGTCAAGGGCGATGACACACAGCCATCCCATTTACTGATATTGAAACGAGACAAACATAAACAATGAAAATGTAGCATAAATGGGACTCTTATGGCCGCTTGCACAATAATTTGATTTAATTTTGTTTAGATAATCACGTTTACCAAAGTAAACATGTTTCGCGTAAACGTAATAGCGACTTAATTTTCCTTGAGCAAGATGTTAAACGTAATTAGTTTTTTAAGTGTATTTAAAGGCTCGCTAAATACATTTAGTGATCGTTGTGCAAGTGGCCCTTATTATAGGATAAGATAAGTAGTTTACTTAGGTAAATTTACATAATATTGCTTGCATCTTTATTTAATACAGCAGTGGTATACATACGTTACCCAACTTAGCTACCTACCTATCTAAATGTAATACCTAAATGGTTAAATACAAAATTACGCTAGCTACTTATTTTAATTTGACTTCTAAGCTATTCAGATCGTGAGACACAAATCATGTCTAGGAACTTATTTATCGTGTAATACCTACATGGTATACTCAACGATAAAATAACCTTCTGTCTAGATTTCTATCCGTCATACAATACATGTATGACGGATATGTTTGGTTTTTTTTTAGTTTAATGCAAATAATTCATCATTATTCATTTTAAGAGCTCCGTACCCAAAGGGTAAAACGGGACCCTATTAGGTACTAAAATTCCGCTGTCTGTTTTGCTGTCTGCCACCACGCTGTATCTCATAAACCATGATAGTTAGAGTTGAAATTTTCACAGATGATGTACGAGTATTTATGCTGCCGCTATAACTATAAATACTAAAAAATAAATAAATATTTAAGGGGACTCTCATACAACAAACGGGATTTCTGCCGTTTTTTATATAGATAATGGTATGGAACCCATCGTGCGCGGTCGTACCGACTTGCACTTGGCCAGTTTTTTAGTAGTAGTAGAGCTCTTTGTGAAGGGCTCGTCCGGGGAAATACCTAAAACCACCATGCCTATTTCTGCCACCAAGCTGCTTGCTGTGTTCCGGTTTGATGGGTGTGGGTGCCGGTGAAATTACAAGCACATGAGACCTGTAGGTATGCCTCAGGTTGATTGACTCTGAGCGGAGGCGTCTCTAGCCCTTGTGGCGCCCGAGTGCAACCAGTACCCTGGCGCCCTCTAGTCTAGTAGGAGCGGGGTCAAAATGGAATACAGTATATTTTAATTATTATTTTAATAATTATTTATTATAACAGTTATATACGAGCGCAGGGTCTTTGAGAGACGCATCTTTGGAGGTGTCGCATTAGAGGGCACAGAGCGCTCGGCGCCCCCTTAGACCCGGCGCCCGTGTGCGCCGCACACCCTGCACCATAGGTAAAGACGCCTCTGACTCTGAGTATTAACCAGTGTTTGAGTTGCACAAACCAGCGTTCATTCAGTTTTCTTGTTGACTGTACCTACCTAATTGCTATCGGGTAAAAACCAGCTGTTCATCACAGACACACTGGTGGTGGTTTAAGTACTTAGGTAATTATGAACACTTCATCATCACCGATGTGGCACGGCGGGCGAATGTTGCGGGTTCGATTCCCGCCTTGGGATAAATGTGTGTACGATCTTCAAATATTTATTCCAGGTGTTCTGGGTATTTTCTATGTAGGTATAATAAAAAAATTCTATGTATGTAATATATTGTATTACGTATATCAATCATCTAGTACCCATAACACAAGCTCTGCTTAGCTTGCAGCTAGATGATGCTGTGAGGATTGTCCAGCATTATTTATTTATCCTAGAGAAGTCCACTGCTGTCTTAGACGAGTTAACTACATCCTGTTTTGATGTTTCATGTGTGTTGTCTCAAACTTTATATATACCTATGACTTTTAACAGTTAATTTCTTGAAAATGTTTACTAAGCATGTTGTGTGTTGGCGTTGCCTAATTAATAAATAATCAACTGCCGAGCCGATTTGAATGAAACTCAAAATAAGTAGGTACTAATTCAATTTGTAACTTGGATTAACATATCGGCTAGGTACTTTTTATCCCGAACCGAGAGGAAAAAGACCAAAAGACCTTAGGAGAAAAGTGCCTTAAATTCTATCATAAACTGCCTAGAATACTTCACAGCCTTCAATGACATATAACTTCAAGACTATTATGTCTGTCTATAAGTAATAAAACTGTAGATAATCGAAAAGGCTGTAGTTACATAAAAAATAACAAAAATCAAAATCGACTTTTAAAACTAAAATGTTTGCACACTGATAACGCAAAAACTACTGAATTAATATTGATGCTATTTGCAGAATTAAGTTATTTTATAGACTGAATTAAGTTATCCAAACTAAAATTTAGCATAGGTTGAAACCCAACAAAGCTTAATGAATTAGGCTGTCATGATAAAGCATATGTAAAAAGGGGCAGATGTTTGTGTGAAAAGCTACAGTAACCACTCAGACAAAGTCACGAGCACAGAGTACTATTTTATAGATGGTCGCGAGCTAGTCAGTTCGTACCCAAATATTTCTTTTTTATCATTTATCATTATGTCATATATCACCTACATAGTTAGCCTAATTCACTCTTTTTTGTGGGACATTAGAGAAAACTAATTTTAAGAAAATAATGTTTTATTCAATCAATAATAATTTATTTGGTAAGAATATTCCATGTCAGAAAAAATATTTATACTATTAGTATAAAACAGTGGTAGGTAGGTAGGTACATTAAGTATTATAAAATTAAAATGAAATACTAATTATAATAACCATATTTAATGTCAAAATAAGAGAACAAAACTAAATCGAAATAATAAAATTTCTAGATTATGTTGTGCACAATCAGATTTCGATAGTTGTTTGCTCCCATCAAGTTGACACATTATAAATAGTAGGTACAGTTAGCTGCACTAAAATTTTGAAAGTTATAATTATACATTCTAGTAGGTACAACTAAACACAAATGTAAAATTTAAAGCATGATATAGGTACTTTGTTTAAGCTCTGCTTAGCTTGGGGCTAGATGATGCTGTGTGGATCGTCCGGCATTATTTATTTATTTATTTATTTATTTGTTTAAGGTCACATTACACTAATTTTGAAGCATGTTGTAAATACCTGTAATCATATACCTCCTAGGTAATTTCTTCCATACCTTTTAATATTAATCTTAAACTGGTATTTCCAAAATTTTAATTACAACAATAAATACTAATATGACAGCCATCACAGCTCAGTTCGTAGTAGCCCTGACTTTTGCACGGTCGTTTGTAGGTTCAATCACCACCAAGAACAAACATTTGTTTGATGAACATAGATTGTTCTGTTTCTGGTTGTTATATGTACTCTAAGTATGTATTAACAAAAAGTATTTTATCAGCTATCTGGTTTCTATAGTACAAGCTTTTCTTAGTTTGGGGTTAGAAGGCACTGTGTGAATGTGTGTCAATATTTATATCATATACCTAATATTACTACATACAATAATGTTGTTTACCTTACAGAATAAATACAAATCATACCTACATAGTACAAGAGACTCCTATAGAGGAATAGATTTCAAAATACTTAGAATGTTTCTGGTATGGTTTGACTCATGTGTTGATAAAAGAGTTCATTTATACCCCCTTCTGGCATAAAGTATAGTTGTATAACTTCATTCACTTCTAGCACAGTGATTGCTGGGAAATCTTCATACCTTGATTTAACATACACTGATTTATGAAGTAAACCTGAAGTACTGTAAAATCTTGCTTTAATATTGCTGATCGGGACACTCGGCTTAGTCTTAGTCTCCTGGCGGATTAGATACACTCCATCCACTATCTCAGCAACGGTTTCGTAGGCAATAAAGGCAAGAACTTCTAATGCTAAGGACGTAAGCTTTAGTTCTTTAGACGGGTTCACCCATTTCTCTAGTTTTGTAAATCCTTTGAGTGAAGTGCTGGTACGGAAGGAGGAACATCTTGCTTTGTGATAAGCCTCATATTTATCTAAAGGAAGCTCTTCTGATAATCTTGATGCTCTAAGTTTTCGTACAAGTGCCACTGTATTACCTTTAATATGCTTCGCCTCAAGTGACTCATTAAATTCTTTTATGATTTGTATGTGGTTTCTCCGCTGCCTCAACTTTGGAGCAGCTTCATCATCCAAATAAAAGAGCTCTTCATCAGTCAAGCTTATGGTACTAGTTTTTTTATCAATGTTATCCAGGGACAGCTGATAGTTTTGTAATTGCTTCAATTTCATGGTGTTCTTGCGCATGAGATATATTATTTCATAGTTGGAGATATTCTTTTTGCCACGGTTTTCTGAGATTTTGAGCGCCTCCTGTAGAACGAACCGTAATTGCTGCAAGACAATACTTTCGACGCGAACAACTGTTTCCGGGTTTGGATTGGGATTGTCTCCAAAACCATGCATCATTTTAGAAATTTCTTGTTGAAAGTTCACCGAATCACCTAAACATGAGGCCATTATGCAATTTCTTTTGATTATAACTAGAGATTTATTTATTTTTCTCTTGTTGATAACTTACAAAAAGTACACACACGATAATAATACGGATTCAAGCCGGCACGGTCACAAAGCAAACATGAAACAACTTGAAACTTGAAATATAGATGAATGATTTACTTTGACTTGACCACAGAGTAAAATAATCTCATTGACTCTAGAGAGAATTGTTTTTTTTGGCACTTCGCATATTTCGTCAGTGCTGCCAACTCTAAAAGGTGTTTTATGCTAAATCCATATATAAAATAATCTCAATTTAGACTTTGTAGTACGTGTTCGTGTGTTGTCTTATACGAGTTAAACTCTTGGTGATTTACTTGTCTAAGTGTCCGGTTGCAACCCCTGTACACATTTTCAAACCTTTAAATTTACTTTGAAATAATTTACATACCTAAACCTTCAGACGAATAAGGTAGTAACGTAAAATAAATGAATTTAAAAATCCTCTACGGGGTCTGCACGCCGCGCCCACGGTGAATATTTTCCATTTTATGAGCTCCACTTTATGACACTGACTTCTACGACTCGGCTTGTCTCATAGAATTAGGACTAAAGTAAGGCGGTCGTCCTTACGATATTACTCGGCAGTCATTGCCACAGAATTAGGGTTAAAGTAATTGCTTTGTTTCGGGCGGACGGCTAACTATAATAAGAATTCGTCAATGTAGGTAGGTGTACCTCCTACCTAGGTACCTAAATTAATGCAATAATCCACTGAGGCAGACTTGTAAAAATCCGGATGAAGACCGGTCCTCATAAGAAGTAGTTAGGTATAAGTAGGTATCGTATGTAGGCAGTAAGTAACCTACTCGCATGCAATAATAATGAGCCCTTCATTGTTGGGGACTAGTTTGACGACACGTCTCCAAGTCTTAGTCTACCTTTTATGATACAGATAGGATCTTATTACGAGTATACATAAACCAGGGTATATATACTAACTACAGTATATAAGTCCATAACTATGTTTAAGTTATTGATTTGTAAGATATATCTATTGTATGTATTGATGTAGGTATGTATCATATAGGATGGTTTTTTGGTGGGCAGTGATGGACATGTCCAAAACCAATCGAGTTTTTTTTTATAAAATTTGTTGATGGAACAAGCAGATGGTCCACCTGATGTTAAGTGGTTACCATCACCTATAACAAAGCATTGCCTCGTAGGTCACGCTCGTTAGGTTAGTTAAAGAAAAGTCGTGAAAGGAGTCATGCCTTCGATTTATAAGGAAACAATAACTGCATACTTAGTTTTATTTTACCTTTTACTGTTGACAAAAATCGACACGAATGATTTTTCATAATACACGTATAATTATCATCATCATCAGCCTATAGACGTATACCTACAGGCCACCCTCATACATTTCAGGAAGAACTGTTTTGAGGTTCTCCATCCTTTGCGTCATAATTTATTAATTATCCAAGTACATCCAAGTGCTTGCAAGCTAACAAAGGTAAAACATTATCTTGTAAGTAAATCACTGATTTACAAGAGTATAAATTCATTTATTACTTCCGCGTAACACTTATTTAAAGGTAGGTAAGTAGGTACATTACTTACGTAGGTTTATTTATAAATAACTACCTAACAAGAAGTACAAGTTCATTTGTTTTTGGAAGAACAAAGCACTAACTGGTTTTGCTCGCGAAGTTTATTAGTGTATGCAGTGGCGGTATTAGGGGTTGGCGAACGGGGCAATCGCCCGGGGCCTCGCTCTTGCAGGGGCCTCGCGCAACAACCCAAACAAATTTTCAAAAATATAAATTTTTTATCATACTTAAACCAAACAACCAGACCTACTTTCGCATCACATGCTTTTCACAAAGGACAAGGGGCCTCGCAAAGACCTGCCGCCCGGAGCCTCGCAATGGGTAAGGCCGCCGCTGAGTGTATGTTAAATTTCAGTAAATTAGATAGGTAAATACCTAGGTAGAGCAAGTCTGGCAATTTCAGTTTTAACTAGATACTGCATACGCTGTGTTGTGTGGCACTAATCTTTATCTATGTATATCAACTACATATAAGAATATTTTCCCTGACTGACTGACTGACATAAAGACAACGCACAGCCTACATCACTGGTTGTAGAGACTTGAACTTTTCAGGGTATGTATATTCATCTTGATGCGTAGAGGTGTACCTACTAAGAACGGAATACCCGAAATTCAACCCCTAAACGGGTACCTACAGTGAGAAACAATACTCAATACTCAATAAATTTATTCTGCTGCTTCAACATGAGCCTGGTAGGGCACGACATTCTATCAATACATATAATAAGTAGCTTATTACTTCACTTCACCAGTCAGAGGGGAAGCGAGAGGACGCGCACTGCGTAGACATTCTGGTGTTTTTTTTTTGCACTCAGCGTCCATCAACCTGAGGCATAAAGGTGTTAAGCCTCATGTGCCTGTAATTTTGCCGGCACCCACTCTTGGCCGCTGCTTGGCGGCAGAAATAGACATGGTGGTAGTACTTTCCCCTTTCACAATGAGCTCTACTACTACTAAATTTATGATTATATTTAGTTTTATTAAAGGTTCAAAGATTTACGTTCAAATTCAGCTGTGTAATTTAAATGCATTATGTCAAATACGTGTATTTTGTAGGATGAGGCATTACCTTGCCTGGCAGTCCGAGAAGGCCTTACCGCCAGGGCCTTGACCCCTACACGCAACACTCGTAGGACGGTCTGCGGTATTATTTACATAAACTCGGTAAACATTTCCACATTGATTTTTATAAATAAACTCTTGCGTTAGATTCTGAATTCCACGTAACAAACACACAAAATCATATTTCGTGATGAAATTCCAGCGGGGTTATTTCTTGAACCTGTTATTGTCTGAAGGTTTGAGGCTAGCTCACCTTTATCCGACGTCAGTGTAGTGTAGCATCAGCACAATCAAAAAAACACTAATTATAGCCAAAAAGTAAACAAACTATAAACTACCCGATGTACATATATTGCATTCAGTTAATGAACTCTGTAACTGTATTGCTTTAAAATCTAATTTTATGACACTTTCACAGTCTGTACAAACAATTTACTCTGTGAAAATGCATCCAAATTTGATATAGGCACGCAAGCGTAAATTTAAATTAGCGTTTGCCTTAGATCATAGACATTTTACTGCAGAAATTATCATATTTTACAGTTTTTCTGTAGGTAGCTTGAGTATATTGAATCATCAAATAAAATATACTAATAAATAACGGTCAATTCTAAGCATAAACGAGGCTTTCGACGAAACAGTTCAAAATCGAGACTCAAGGTGATAAATTATTGAACATCCGTTTTTGCCAAATCTTTTATTAATTGCACCGTTATTCATGTTTAATATACTGACCACAAAACACATTCCTCTGCAACTAAAATGGCTGATGCCGTCATAGCCACAGTTACCGCAAGCTGTACATAAATTAGGTAGATACCCATTGAATATTCCTACCAAAAGACATCAACGCGCTTGTGCTGAAGGAGTAGTCTTTCAGCCAATTAACACACTTGTCAAACCAAATCGAGATATTATTAATTATTAATTAATTATCATCTTTCGATAGTGAAACTAGTGTTTGAAAAATATATTTTGTAAAATTATTTGACATAATGACAGGATACTTGTACGTGATCAAGTTTCGTACGTAATTCAACTAACTAGGTACTACTTGATAAGTAGGTACATGTCGTTTTTGATAAGTTAATTTTGATCTGCGTTTGACTATTGGTGGTTTAGGTGTTTTTAGGTACTTTATCTTCTTTGAGCCTTAGTAAAATAATATCACCAGATTCAGAAACTGAACTGTGGTGGTCAAAGGTGGTCTTTACCATTACCTTTCGTTTTTTCCAGCGGAGCTTCAAGGGGTGAAGCCGTCAGCGGCTCCAGTAACGGAGGTATGCCTCGGCTGCATATGTCAGGCGGTGTCTGGCTGTCAGCAAGGCCTGAAGTGCGAGGGAGACCACTGCGGCCTGTTCCGGATCACGTGGGCATATTGGGCTGATGCTGGCAAGCCTACCATTAATGGCCTGTCGCCTGACGCTCCTGAAGGTGAAGATCATTAGACACTAGCTGACCCGCTCGCTTGTCCGCGTAGTTACTGTAGTTTTTCATACAAACTTCATCCCCCTTTTTTTTCATACAATTTGCTGATGGAACAAGCACATGGTCCACCTGATGTTAAGTGGTTACCATCGCTTATAACAAAGCATTGCCTTGTAGGTTACGTTCAAACCGGAACACAGCATCTTTATAACCATTTTTACATCCTTTTTAGGGATGACAGCTCAATGAAAACCATACTAAGTTTTAAGTTAGACTATAAGCTAACTATTAGGATTAGGTAGTATAAATAAACCATAAAATATTTAGATCTTCCAAAATATGTATAGATTTTCGACCTCTGCGGTTTTATTATGGTATGGATGATATCACTAAATAAAATTTGGATTTTGTTGAGCAACGTGCCAAGACTTATTGGCTTGATTCGAAGTTCTAAGTTTAAGAACCTTGTGAAACCTTTTTTAACTTCAACTTGAATAACTTTGGGTGGATTTGTTCCAGTTGTTTTAATTTAAAAACTTATTTTTATTAAATTTCTATATGACCAAACAGAATTTATATATTTTCACATAAAAAAATAAAGCAAAGCCTAAATATATCCGAATTCCAAACTAGAAGTTTGACAAGGCCATGTCTATATTAATTTCTCTGCCTGGAATTTAATTTACGGAAACACAAAACTAGATTTTATCTCAAAAATGTTGATCTTGACCTTGATTGAAAGAGTTGCGTCTGTTCATCCACAGAATTTAAATTAATTTGACGTAATGGATAACATTATTCACTTAAGATTCTATATATCCTTGGGAAAGGATTTTGTAGAGCTTAAAACAAAAGTAGCAGTTTGACACTACTCATGCTATCTATATACAAACCTTCGAGCATTTATTTCTTTATTTATTTTACTTGATTTTACAGCATTGATAACCTTAGATGACGGGTCATATTTTATATAAAATCATAGCTAAAAGCTGTCCGCGTGAATATATACTCAGACAGCTACATTTGTTGACTAACGAAAGGAGAAAAAAAATTATAAACAGTTTTAAGTTCAACCTAATTACAACCATGTTACCTAGTAAATAATGTCACTAATTGTCAAAACAAAATAAGAGCTCACTTCTTATTTACCAAGACGGATTCTTATAACCAACCTTATATTATTATTTTTGTTGCTGGTAACAGCTCTAATTAAAATATGATTTCATTGTTTTCAGCATACGCATCCTGTACCAATGACCCTTACTGCGCCGCTTTGACTGTCCAGGGCTACATGAGCAAATTCGGCCAGGTAACATTTAAAAAAAAATGCACACAGCATCATCTAGCCCCAAGCTAAGCAGAGCTTGTGTTATGGGTATTAGATGACTGATATACTTAATACAATACATTACATACATTGATATTTTTTATTATGCATAGAAAATACCCAGAACACCCGGAATAAATATTTGCAGATCGTACAAACATTTATCCCAAGGCGGGAATCGAACCCGCAACCTCCTGCGTCACGGCGGATAATCGCCCGCCGCGCCACATCGTCGTCAAAAAGATGAACAGTTATTTTATCCTACTTTCTGATGGAACAAGCAAATGGCCCACCTGATGTTAAGTGGTCATCCATTTAACATCAGATGTGCTATCCGCTTGTTCAATCAGCAATGACATAAAAAAAACTTAGGTATTAAAATGTATACAACCTAGATGGTACAAAAAATCTCAAGATTCAAAAAACAAGTACAAATCCGAAGATTGTGGCCTTTTGTGGGCGTATTGACATGTACTTACTAGATCTAAATGTGACATTGAATATAAATTTGCATATTTTGTCTCAGTGACATCACCCAAATAAATAACTAGCCTTTGTCCTATACGGGAATCGAATTGTGGATCCTTTTGGCTGTAATTTGATTCCCATGACAGGGTAAAAACGCCTAAAAAATTCCAAAATTTGTAGCTACACCCACTAAGTTAGATAGGCCTTACACTGACACTTTATGATAATCATTTTGTTAAAAAGGATTACAAAAAAATGCCGGATCTTCTGGGCATGGTCGCGAAGAAAACTCTTTTTTTTAACTTTCACACAACTTCATCTAGTCCCGAACTACAAAAGATGACTGATAGAATACTTATGTATGTTATTGTTGTAAATACATACTTAGAATACAATTTAACACACTTTTCAGTATAGTTTCCGTTACTATAGATATATAATTTATCCAGAAAGCGAAGCGAGCCAGATCTCTATAGAAACATGAGCATTTTAAGTTATAAAAATACTAGCGAAACGCGCGCGACTTGGTCCGCGTGAAGCTATTTTTATACAAACATCAATCCACACACTCTTCACAATCCATTATCCCCTAGCTATCTTAAAGAACGTTTCACTCCTCTTTCCCGCTCTGATCGTCCCTCTCGCTCCTCTCAGCACCTCCTCCTTATGACTCCCGCCCACAAAACTACCTTCTATACAGACTCTTTTACTGTTAGTGCTATACGTCTTTGGAATTCTCTTCCAGTAGTAATACGCGAAGCTGCATCATTAGGAATATTTAAAAACAAATTATACCAACACTTTTTGTCCCTACAGATTTCCCAGCAAAATTGAGCATTATATTATAATATTTATTTATTTATCTATTTTTTTTTCAATATGTATATGTATATATTTATTTTTTATTTATATTTTAAGTACTTATAGTATTATATTTACTTATATATTATGGATAATATATATGTCAATGTTTTTTTCACTAATTATTTAGAAGTTAGGCGTATCTCTCTCATATTATTTCATAGAGCACTACCACCCACTCCACATCACACCAAGGTTAACTGGAAGAAAATGCTAATTAGCATTAAGTTCGCCAATGTACTTATTTTTGTGCAATAAAGGATTTTCTAATCTAATCTAATCCCAGCTGTACACGTTTAGAGGTTGAATTTCGGTAATTCTTTTCTTAGTACATCTCTACGCACCAAGACGAATACTCTAAAAATTTCAAGTCTCTACGACCAGTAGTTTGGGCTGTGTGTTGTCTATATCCCAGTTAGTCAGTCAGTCGGAACAAAGATTCTTATAATTCGTATAGATAGATATAGATAGCAAGAATATCGATAGGATAAAGGCTGGAAAATGATGATGATCGAGATTTATTTTTCCTTTTTTTATTTGGTTTAATTTAGAACATCAACAGTACAGTTCACAATGGCGCATAAAAGAAGCTAAAATTAGATTCCTTGATTGACCTACGTCAGACAAAGACAATGGCAAGAGATAAATCACAGGTTATGATCTCTGGTATTGCAAGCACATTATGCAGCCGTGTACTGAAGTCATCCGCTATCTAACTTGTTGTGATTGTAGAGTTTGAATAAGTCTTGAAATACATAGAAGCTTTTTTATCCCATTTTTTGATGGTTCAAGCCGATGGACCACCTGATGACCTATAACAAAACATTACCTCGTAGGTGATGCTCGTTAGAAACGTGCCCTAACCTACGGTTACGTAACCTCATACGTAACCTGATAAATTATTTATTTATTAATCAATCATAACGGTCGAAACCAATTACTTTAATTAATTATGTTATACAATTAAATTAAACCTTAGAAACAATAACACGGGTACTACATAGGTGCTAAGCCTCATGTGCCTGTAATTTCACCGGCATCCAAGACCTTCTAACCAGTAGGTACACAGCTCGCTGATTGGCGGCAGAAATAGGCATGGTAGTAGTACTTCCCCAGACGAGCCTTTCACTAAGAACTCTACTACTAAGATACATATACCTACAATAAGGCACACACGCACAATATATTTACATACTTAAGAAAAAAAACAAAACCACTTCAGCAAACTGTGTCCCAATCTATACCAATGATAAGAATCTTTGTCCTGACTGACTGACATATAGACAACGTACTTGTACAGCCTAAACCACTGTTCGTAGAGAATTTTTAGGGTATACTACATCATTGTAGAGGTGTACTGTACACCTCTACAATGATGTAGTATACATGTACACCGTGTATTAAGAAAGGAGTTCTCGAAATTCAACCCCTAAACAGGCACAGTGTGGTTGAAGTTTGTACAAAAACAACTTTACGTGCGTTTCGGTAGTTGACAAACAATTAGACAACATTGTTTAATAATGTAAATGATAAAAGTCCAGTGTGGTATTTATATTTGAATATCATTTCTAAACTTCCAGGACTGTAACGGAGATGGATTGATCAACTGCTACGACTACATGGCGATCCACAAGAGGGGTGGCTATGGATGCACCGCTGATCTACCCTTCCAATATGTCAGCGTCTTCAACCAGTGCATTGCCGCTGTTGCCGCTCACTCCGGGTAGAGGAACTCGTTAAAACCAAGCATCGGCCACATGTAGCTTTTTAAAGTTAGTCTAAGAGCCAGCGCATACTAGCACTTTTTGGAGCTTAATAAATGTATTATTAATCTTATCTAATATATCGATTAGGTAGCATAAAATATACAATTATAGAGCTCTCCCGCGGTATACTCCAGCGCTACTGCCATCTACTCATAGAAACGACTAACGAAGTTTCGTATTGTCTATATTTTGGATAGAAACGGGATATTTACCATGATTTTTGAGTTTGATATTGATCAAAACCATGATAGGTCAAAAAGTTATTTCGTATTGTCGTTTTGTAATATACTGCGGGGCAGCCTGGCAGCCGTCAAAAGTCAAGTTGTCGCTGACATGCCGCGTAGTGTAACTCAAAACGACAATACGAAACTTCGTTTATCATTTCTAAGAGGATGCTGAAGCAGCGTGTTCTATTGCTTCATAAAAGCTACGTGTAACTGGGGCTTTAGGCTTACCCACCTTTGGTTTTCTAGGCGTGCTGTATAAGTGACAAATATTCGGAAAACAGTCCAATTCACAATCAGTAGAGTGTAGGTACCTAAATGTACCCTACCATTTGTATTAATGTGACATGATAAATTCCGTAGATGTTGATATATCGTACAAAGCAATTACTTTTTCTAAATTAAGAAATGGTTATCTTATTTGCTTATAAACTTCTTGAGCAAAGTAATAAGTTTAAATCCTGACAGATCGTCCGTCCGTCTCTCGGAGCAACTTGGTAAAGATGGTAAGGAAGGTACAAAGCAAATAATTAGAAATATTTCGTTTAACTAATCTTCATAAATCCAACAAAAGACCTCCCATAGACCCTCATGCTCGTAGAATAGGACTAAAAAAAGAAAGAAACACGATTTATATGCGACACAAGTACATCTAAACAAAATTTCTAATTTAAGGATGTGATGCGAGGCTTGTGTGAATATAAACGAGTAAGTACAGTTAGTTATAAAAGTAGATTAATCATTTCAGTTTTGCAATGGTTTAAAGTTCAGAAGTTTACAAGCCATAAATCTACTCATGTCACTGATCGTGATAAATACCAACACAATTTTGTTTTATTTATTGTTTGTTTTATAAATATAATTTCTTTCTTTCACACTACAAAGTTTACAATCCTAGTTCAACAAATACAATATCTGTTTTGTCTAATATCTAATGGATTTCCGCCCACGCCCGAATTATCAATTGGTAATACTTATAGTAATAAAATAACAAACAACAACTGAGTTCTAGTAATATGTAGGTTAAGGTCAAAAAGAGATTATGCTAAACTGACTGAATAGTAAACATTTACTGTACCTATTTAAATGTTTTATTGAGTACCTAATACCCAAATCAACTCCTATAGCCCGTGAAATAGAGCAACGGTGGTCTTATGAGTGTGACCCCGCTTTCTGATCCTAAGGTCGTCGGTTCGAATCCGGTCGTGCGCCAATGGATTTTTCTGTTCGAAGTTTGAAAAATGTATGTGCGCCATGCCTGAAGTAAAACATTGTGGGGAAACCAGTTAGTATTCTAGTAGCGATGATGTCAGGTATGGAATATTAACTGCTGGAAAATGTGGGTATGTACCAAATGTACCTCTGACTACCCCAAGTAGGCAGCCACGAAGAATCTCGAGCATGTAATTAGTATTAAGATATCTGAGGGGATGTCTGCCGTGCTTGGGGTTAAGCCCCAACGACTGGTTGGTTGGGGGTTAACGACTTTCTTTCTTTCAAAACGCTTGACCGCAAAATGGTAACTTTATTTTTTTTTACATGCTATAGGTAAACGTTTGACCGTAATCTCACCTGATGTTAAGTGATGACGCAGTCTACGGTGTAGCACGTTTACCTAGAAGATACCTATTCACTCTTCTCTTGAAGACATCCAAATTATACGTGATCGGAAAAACAGACGATGGCAACGAGTTCCATTCCTTTGCTGTACGCATAATAAAAGTTGACTGTAGTGAAAACTGTAGTGTTGATTTGTACTCAGAAGATGCTATGGCGCTTCGTCCCTGGTATATTGGAAACAAAAGGAAGTAAGGAAGTTGCCAGTGATCGAATTAGCAGCCTGTTTTTGGTCACGCATAGAGCCAGTGAGATGATAACAAAGCTATTGTGGTCCCTTATCGATTGACTTTCTAACCCTAGTCCGATAGCAGTAGGTATTGATAAAAACACATATAGGCGCAAATATAGGTACTGGACTTGAAGAACAAAGTTGGAGCCAAAATATGTACTGGTTGTAAAAGAATACTTTAAAAGTCGTCGCTGAAAGAGTTTTCAATTCCGTTTTCAGTTTAAAAGTATCTGCTGCTATTGATCTTCTAGTTAAGGCGGTGGTACTCGCCAACGACCTTGAGGAGTCTGTCCATACTGAGTTGCACTGCCGCCCGTCGCCCGCACAGGGACCCGCGCGCATTCCATTTCATATCGCATTCAAGAAATAATTATTTGTAGCCTAATGAATTATTAGTTCGAACTGCCAATTGTTCACTTTGTGATAAATACTTTGACAAATATTTGTGTGAAAAAAAAATACTAAAAATCAATACCGTTTAGAAGAAATAACCAAATTTAAAATAAAAATTGCTTCACTTTGGATATTTTTTTCATATAGTAATAATATAGTTAGAATTATTTCAATTGTTAAATTAAAATTTAGTCTTTAATAAGCAATATATATATTTTTTGGACATTTATACTCACTCATCAAAGAGAAATAACACGGAGAAAACCTCTCGTTGGCGGATACCACCTCCTTAAGCTGTGTTTACCTAGAATCAGCAAAAAAGCCATCGGTTATGGCGAGTTTTTTTATCTGATTACTGATGGAACAAGCACCTGATGTTAAGTGGTTACCTACCATTAAAGATTGTCTCGAAGGTCACGTAGCGATAATCACTTCGCCGAGAAATCGAGAGCCTCGAGATTTGGATTCGAGAATCAAGTTTATATCTTGAGTCCTTTTATAACTCATAGCAATGCCCGGATTCCGTGCTTCTGTAATACAATATTCTGTATTACAATATTAATTGTAATTCAAAATTCTGTAATACAATATTTTTAGTCTAAAGTTTTCGGATATGATATTTTTACACCCTGTATCTACACTGATAGAAGTTTGATATTTACTATAATTGTATTCCATTTTCATTATTAATACCAATCAATGCATCAATATTGTTATTGTATGACGTATTATTTCTTATTATCTAATTTATTAATTGAAATGTTATAGTAAAACTGACATGATTAAATTTTTAGGTAGGTTTTTAGTATATTGTTTTATGTGTTTAATTGTTTATTGAATTTTGTAATATAAGTAATATTCAAATATGATTAATAAAATAATTGTGACTGAAAATGAAATGAAAATTAGCTAACTATATTTATCATTGTTTTGTGAATTCGAAGTAGGTATATTAGGTACACTGTGACTTCGATCTTGAAGTACCTAAACTAGGTATTAAGATAATAGTACAATCAGTTGTCATTGAGTAGGTATGTAAGATTGTTTACTTTGTTAGCCATCCTACATCAACCCGGACAGTGCATTTGGTTAGTCTTAACTAGCAGTACCAGAAATTTGTGAGACTTTACACATTTTTCGGTAAGATTTATTATTTTCTTTATAATAAATATGAAAATAATTGAATAAGTTTAATTATTTTCCAAATAATAAATAGGCGCGTAATTTACTAAAGTATGATGCTTTTAAATATTTTTTAAACAATTTTTTTTTATGCTACTGCTGGTAGAACAAGCATAAGGCCCACCTGATGTTAAATGGTAATCATTACCTATAACAAAGTATTGCCTTGTAGGTCACACACGTTAGTTACGTGTCCTGTGTCCACCAACTTGAGGCATACTGGTGTTAAGCCTCATGTGCCTGCAATTTCACCAGCACCCACACCCTTCAAAACCTCGCGCGCCTCGCTAAATTCTGATCCATCAAATTTTTGCCTGACGTCCGCATCAGGCCGCGAACTTTCGGCCCGACGTTTTTCTTACCGTCTGCGGACTTTAGTACCATATGGCGAAGGCTTTCCGGTGCGCATCAGATTTTCTTCGGGTCTCGTATGCGGAAGCTTTTTCATAGATAGAGAGATAACGACCGAGTGGCACGGCGGGCAAATGCCCTCCTGAACGCAGAAGATTGCGCGTTCGATTCCTGCCTAGGGACAAATGTTTGTACGATCTACAAATATTTCTTCCGAGTGTTCTGGGTATTTTCTATGTATAATAAAAAAATGTATATGCATGTATTTCAATCTATTTCTTTTAGCAAACATGAAACTTCTCTTGCTTCTGGTAGTGATGACAGCTGTGTTGTACTCTGTGGAAGGGTACCCACCTGATAAACCATCGCATTATTGTGGAGGGCTTCTGGCTGAAACTCTTACCATACTGTGCACCACTGAAAATTTAAGCATGGACGACATAAACACTGTAGATACATTTGATAGTAAGTAACGATCCTTCAGGAATTTCAACTAGAGACTATTGATTTTATCAACTTTTTTTTGAAGTAATACTTCTTATGCGACTTCCAACAAGGTTGCGTTTAATGTTTAACGCTACCATGGAAGGGGTATGAAAGCACTATTGTTTCTCTCTTTCTCTCATAGCCAGTTATATTTCATATACCTATTTAAGAAGTTTTACTTCAGTCGTGTAAGTCTAAAGCCCACTCGTGTGGGGTCCCGGAAGAATAGCACACCTCCTTCAGATCACAGTGAGGGCTGTCACAGCTTAGTTCGTAGTAGCCCTGCTTTCTGCACTATAGGTGGTGGGTTCGATCCCCACCGAGAACAAACATGTGTGTAATGAACATAGATGTTTGTTTATAAGTATTTTATGAGCTATCTGGTTCTATATTATGATATAAGTAATATAAGTCCAAAGTATCTACTTTTATTACTGTACTGATTGGGCGTGGTTAGTACCTACTTCAGACTTTCCGTGAGTGCCTATTACTGGGTTCTATGCGTTTTTTCTGGGTTTTAAATAAAAAAGGAGATGCGTGTACGTTTACTGACATTAGCGTATATTTCAGCCATTACATGAGTCGTGGACAGAGGGAAAGGAACAATAATATTTTAGCCAATAGCGGCTCGAGCCCAACTATCACGTCACGCGGGGCTCGTCCTATAGGCTGATGGCAACGAGAACAGTCCTCTCCAACTGTCCAGCGTAATCGCGAACAATTACTATACTACTGTACACGTTTAGAGGTTGAATTTCGAAAATACCTTTCTTAGTAGTACACCACTACGGACCAAGACAAATATACTCTGAAAATTTCAAGTCTCTACTACCAGAGGTTTAGACTGTGCGTTGTGTATATCCCAGTCAGTCAGTCAGTCAGATCAAAGATTCTTATAATTGGTATAGATTCGGGTTCCAATATCTTGCAAACGCCCATTAGCATGACGAAAAACCGTTGCGTGTCCAATAAGCCTTTATCTAGTGACAGTATACACTGACCATTTAGTCTGACAGGAAACTCGTTATACCTACTACTAACTGAAACCTGGCATAAGATTTACAGTGTTTAATCTTACAGGTGATCAAGTCTACACGGGAATGAAACAGACTCGTTCAACATCAAGTGTGCATACTGAATGCTGCGAAAGAACCTGCTTGCTTAAAGATTTACTTAAATATTGTCCTTGATAAATACACTGTACTTCTCTTTATATCTATAATTTAACCTATATTTTAACTGATGGTTATATTCAATTAATTGGTTTTTCATCATTATAAATATATTATGGAGCATTATACTTTGTTTCATTTCATCTTCATCATGGCAGCAAGAGGTGCAAATATGCAGGTCTTGACAGAGCCTACACATTTGCTCCTCTTGAAGTCGAGACTCTAGGTCCGTGGGGTACCGAGGCCCTCCGGGTTATTAAAACTCGGGGCGTCTAGTCGAAGCGATGCGTGACCTGCGGGCTTGTGAGTATCTGACTCAGCGAATAAGCATTGGCCATTCGCGTGCATGCAGCCAGTGTTTTGGAAACGCTTCCGATTGGCACTGATCTGGATCAGTTGAGCTATCTTTAGATCGTTTGCAACGGTCTGTGGATAGCTCAACTGTTTTATCATATCAATTATGAATACTTATATAAAAAATAAAATATTTCAAGCTATAGTCCGTATTCTAAAATTGTAACAGTTTAGTTAAACTTAAAAGCTGGCAACACACATTTGAAAGGCTAGCAACCTTACCTCTTTGTATAGTTATCCAAATAAATAAGGTTGCCAGCCTTTTTGGTAAACTGACCTGCAGTTTTAGCTTTATTTTGAAACTATAGTAAGTAGGTTCGGTAGGTAGGTAGGTAGGTAAGGTAATATTTAATACCTATCTGTATAAAATATTATAGATACGGATATATGTTCTGTGGATATTATTAACATCTATTCCCATCACCGCTCGCATCGCTCAGCTTCGCAGTCATTCTACTGCTCATTGGAATTGAGTTCAAAATCTGTAAAAAACGGTAGGTAAATTGCTAAAAAAGAAATCGCAAACTTAGATTTTTTTACAAGCCGAAATTATCATCAAATTCAAGTTTCGATTGTGACAAATTTATAATCTTTTCGAAAGTACCTAACATTTCTAATTTTGACAATCAAATTCTAGTTTTAATCTTGTCTCAGCTCCAAAAAAATATGAGAGTTGGACTTCAGATATCTATCTACTTATGCACCTTAAGAAACAGAGTGTCGTTACCAAAAATGTCAAGGTGGGCTCAATGTGATCTTCAAAAGCGACAGGTTAGCTTATGTTATGCTCCGATTGTGTAGCAGTAGGTAAGTGTTTCGTGACTCGCTATCTCACTTATTTATAGATCAGGATGTTGTTCACGGATGTAGCCAAGTTCCAGATAAATATTGTTAGTCATGCATAAGTTGGTAAGTACATTTATTGCTTATTACCTAGGTACGTAGGTACCTACTTTCCGAACTCTAGCTAGCTAAGCTGCAAAGATCCAATTTAACAGGTACCTACTATTATATAACAGGTAAATTCGTGAATCCAAATTTTCACCTTTTTTTGCTTTTCTTAGGTAGGTTATTTTGTAATAATTATGTTTATCTATTTTCATCAATGTTAATTGATAAAGATAGTGAAGTTATTTTTTCTTTTAGGCTTGGTCGCGAGGAACTGGCGCTTAGATTCACCTTGATTTAAGACGTTTCAAGATGATCCCTGCGGATATTACTGAATAAATGCTTTTTGACTTTGACTTTGACTTTGACACAAACTTTAATCTCCTATTTACACGTTAGGGGTTAAACTTCGGGAATTCCTCTCTTACATACATATTTGTTTGTTTGTACGTTTGTTTGTCACGTACCTATCACGCAAAAACTACTGAATAAATATCGATGCAAATTGCAGAATTATAGTTTTCATAAATTCGAACTTAAAACTTGTTATGGGTTTTATTGAGCTGTCATCCCTAAAACGGGTATAAAAGGAAATAACGTTTGTATGAAAAACGTGAACGAAGTCACAAGCGGGTCAGATAAATAAACGTTGTATTTATAATAAATAAAAAAAAGACAGAGTCACACAGAGCATGTCATGAGATATGTGCTTTATGGTAGGTAAACGCTTAACGTAAGGTGGGCCATCTGTTTTGTCACTTTTTATACTACAAAAAAAACTGTTTGTTCGCAAAAAACGTATTCTAAACTAAGACGAAAAACAAGAAAATATTATCAACAAAATTATGCAGCAATGAGTCAGTCAATCAGGTTAAAGAACCTTTGCCCTGATTGACTGGCATAATAGACAACGCACAACTTATGCCATTGGTCGTAGAGACTTGATTTTTTCAGGGTATTCTGTGAGGGTGTTAGAGGTGTAATAAGAAAGCGATTTCCGAAATTCAACCCATAAACGGGTGCAGCGGAGGTTGAAGTTTGTATAAAAAATCTTTACGAAGTCGTACGCGTTTCACTAGTCTTACTATAATAAAACTGTAGACGTCGAAAAGTTTGTACATTAAAGATATTTTTCTGAAACCTTGCTAATAGTAGGTACTTAAAAAAATAAAGAAGACAAAATCATCTTAGAAAAACTTTTGTTTGTTTGTACGCATCACGCAAAAATTGAATGAACGTTGATGCGATTTGCAGAATTAGTTAGATGGATTTATTAAGCTGTCATCCCTAAAATGGGTGTAAAAAAAAGTGAAGTTTGTATGAAAATCGTGAACGAAGTCGCGAGCGGGTCAGCTAGTGACATAATAAATTGCTCTCACATACTCTCAACTTACTGTTTAGCTGGGTGTGTTCTATGTATTAGGTACTTTTTGTCACGTTTTTTGTGATCACAATCCCACATAGATGATGTCAATAATATAAAACTTAGAAGTCAGTATTCAAATGATTAGAAACACGTTCAGTGCTATTACTGATTCGTATTAATTATTAATTTCTTACAACTATAGTAAGTTTATTATTATTTTAATGTAGTGTTTTATCCAGTTTTTGTGAAGTGGAATCTTGCCATATCATTGAAAGGTGTGAAGTGCATGTGAGAAAACTTTGGGTCGGGTTTAATCAGTACCAATGTTTTATCGGAAAATCTGTTTATAAGTTTATTTGTGGTGTTTGTTTATTTACCATTATGATGTATCAATCAAATTGGGCAGTTTTCATAATAATTGGATTGTCAACAAGGGTTTTTTCAGGTAAGTTAGATATAAAGTATTTTTAAAGACACCAGTAGCACAGGGCACACTAGAAAAAGCAACTACAAGTAGGACTTACTCTACTTACCAGGGTGCGATCATATTCAGAAAAAAATAGAGGAACGCGTGCGACAACTCTGTAAAGCTGTTTTCATACAGACTACAACCCCCGTTACACCCTTTTAGGGGTTAAATTTCAAGGATTATTTCTTTGATACACTCCTAGGACCAACGGTTAACGGTTAAGGCTGTGCACTGTCTCACCATTAACCGATCTCACGCGGAGGAAAATGTTGTTTCGAAAAATATTTCGTATTTTTTTTTTGAAAAAAATATTATAATTTTGCTAAAACACTGGATTGAAATATGGCTGATTCATAGACAATAATATTTATCGCTATTTAATTATGCACTGATAAAACAATCAATCAGGTAAAACAAATTAGCCTTTTTATATTTTTCAAAAAATTCACGTGAGATTAGGCGCGGGAGAGGGGGTCGAGTAAAATCTCTCACTCGAGTAGGTACTTGGACTAAGAGATCGGAGGGAATATCTACCGTGCTTGAGGAATAAAGTCGTGATGCTATTTCCGTTATTTCTGTTTTTCTTTTCTTTTCTCTTACTAAAGGGTATTTTCTATGCATAATAAAAAATATGTATGTAATGTATTTGTATTAAGTGTATCAGTCATCTAGTACCCATAACACAAGCGCTGCTTAGCTTGGGGCTAGATGATGCTGTGTTGATTATCCAGCATTATTATTATCATATATTATTATACCTACAATTACCTAATTCAGATATTCACGTGACCAACCTAAACGACACTTGCGTTAGGTGTCTCTGCCACGTCGCGGGCTGTGACACTTCTCATGGGTGCAGCGAAGGATACTGCGGACCTTTCTATATCTCCCGGGTGTACTGGGTGGATGCAGAGAAACCGACGCTGCCTGATGATGACCCGGAACGGAAAGAAGGTATCTTATGGTGCACTTTACAATATTTGCAATGACCTTTCCAGTACCTGGTTACTAAACAGGCCTTTGCATCAACATTTAAGTTCACTTTTTTACTACTTTTTTAGTAGTAGAGCTGTTAGTGAAGAGCTCAAATCAAATCAAATAAAATGTATTTATTGGTACAGAAACAATTTTTTACAAAAAACATATGAAAAACGTTGACAACTTCAAAAGTTCTCGGCCAGGGAAGTACTACCGCCAAGCAGCTTGCTGTATTCCGGTTTGAAGGGTGCCGGTGAGATTACAGGCACATGAGGCTTAACACTAAGTAAACCTCAGATTGAAAGCAGTGAATTGCAAGTCTAGTAGTCGTAAGTATCGTCGTGCCCTACGATACACTACTCTGTGTCCAACAACCTGAGTCATACTCGTGTTAATTAAGCCTCATGTGCCTGTGATTTCACCGGCACCCACACCCTTTAGACTGGAGCACAGCATTGCGAGCTGATGCCCTCATTGTCTGCCGCCAAGCACTTCCCCGGACGAGCCCATACACAAAGGGCTCTACTACTACTACTACTAAAATGAGTACTGTGCATAATTTAAAAAGAAAATTATAGAGAAAATGTAAATAAGTACTATTTTCAGCGTTCGAGGACTGTGCCAGAGACTACCATTGTTCAATCAGGATAGTTAAAAACTACATGGCAAAGTATGGAAGGGTGAGTACTGGGGCTACAAACTAACTCCATTTAAAACCATAGGAAATAAACGTAGAAAATATATATTAGGTCTTCAAAACAATACAATACTAGTAGACATAAATAAAACAGAAAAGTGGTGTAAGCAGGCTGCAGCATTTGCTATAGAAGCGCAATGGCTCGTAGGGCGCTGGTTTTCAGTGGCGCAGGATGTTTTGAGTAGTAGTAGAGCTCTTTGTAAAGGGCTCGTCTGGAAGAACTACCACCATTCCTATTTCTGCTGCCATGCAGTTTTGTGTTCCAGTTTGTAGGTTCAGGGTGCCGGTGAAATTAACGGCACATGAGCCTTAAAAGCTGCGACTTAGATTGAGGGACTTAATCTTAACCCCTTAACATCAGACCTTCTGCTTGTTCCAACAGCACTTCCTATTAAAAAAAGACCAATTCATACAAAATGACAGAACAATAAATAGGAAAATAAGACATCAGTGTTATTTTCAGTAATAACATCACATATCTTTCTTGCTTCCAGGATTGCAATGAAGATGGCGTCACAGACTGCTTCGACTACATGATGATTAACTACCACGGTGGTCGTGTCTGCTTCGGCCCGCTGTCCCTCACGAACCATGGCCGACGATGGCTCACCACTTTCCAACAGTGCCGCTTTTAAATCATCACCATCAGCCCGGAGAAGGCCATTGCTGAACATAGACCGCCCCGATATATTTCCAGGAAGAGCTATTGAGAGCCTTCCCCATCAACTAATCTCCCATGATCTTTTTAATATTAAGTAGGGGTACGCCCTACGCTTCGTCTTCCAGCTCTAAGGGTAGTCGGTTCAGCGAGCAACATCTGCTACTACAACTTGCTAATGAAATACAAAGTCGAAACGAATCAACTGTTGCAATTTTTTTTTTTGTGGCATCTGTCCGTCTTGCGGACAATTTTGCCAATGTTCAGTAGGTTGAATAAATTCTTTTTAGTCAAGTCGAGTCGGTCTTTGGAAGCAACATTGTATTTTCATTTTTATTGTTTTTCTAGTGTTATTTTAAGTTCTGATGGGTAATTTTGGTGGTATTTTAACCATCATTACTTGAGGTCTTAGCACAAGTGTGAACAACAGGACAGAGGCCACAAAAAAAAATAAAAAAAAATGATGATTTGAAAAAGTTATTAATAGGTAATTCAATTTTTTATTTTTAGTCAGTAACATCAGTCAAATAGAGTTTTTTTTTACAATAAATCGAGATTACTATTTAATTTTACAATATGCTTAGCTCTATCTTAGAAACATTAAAAATATTTTTTGTAAACACCATACATACTTTTATTGCATTGAGTTTAGCCCCTGACTAAACTAAGTTACCAAAGTGATATCAGAGAAAAAAGAAGAAATATTTTCACGACTTTAATCCCTAATAATCCCTATAATCCCTATCCCTAATAATCGTTGATATCCCTAAATAATATCTCTTAGTACCAAGTACCTACTCGTGATTCTCTCAGGGTGTCTAATTGGGGTAGTCACGAGGTACGTAACAAGTAGTAAAACATGTCTAATTTTGATAATCAATTTAGAGTTCCAATCTTGTCCCAGCTCAAAAAATACGAGGATGGGGTCTCAGAGCGAATTCGTATATAGTACCAGTATTACCAGTATTTTATACCATACATGCATTTTATGAATTTCCTATTTTATAATAAACCAATGACCCCAAGGCCGTGGGGCGCTTGCCTGGTCGCCTCAATGTTCGAATCATTAGGGCCGGCGCACATTTGCGGCATGGCATGGCAAGGTATTTTTTAGAAGACAAATAAAAATATAACCTATTGGTATGTAAACAAAGTTAAGGGCTGCCGACACGGCATGAGGCATGCCTAAGCATACCGCGGTATTTATATTGTATCTACGACCGTTAACATTGAAATTTCAACTTTATTGTCATGATGTTAGGTATTTTTATTCGTCAACTAAAAAATACCTTGTCGTGCCGTGCCGCCAATGTGCGTCGGCCCTTATTGTACAAATTATAATACCTAATCTATATTACCTATTATCTAACCTATATTACTTAAACCACTATCATAGCCTGTTTTAAATAAGATTGTGATATTCAGTCAGCGATCGTTGTCTAAGGATTTAAAGGTTACAAATATGTAGCTACCAAGCTAAACCAATTACATTGTATAAGAATCTTGGTCCTGGCTGACTGACTGATATATAGACCACGCACAGCCTAAACCACTGGTCGTAGATACTTGGAATTTTCTAGATATATATTAATACGCAGAAGTGTACTAACAAGAAATAGCAATAGTTTAAGCGTATATTTTGCTTACATTTTGACTTTATGTTTATCTCAAACTAGTAGAAGAGTGCGTGAATTCGTCCGCGTGAAGCTGTTTTCAAACACACTCGCCGTTTTATCCCTATAGGGGTTGAATTTCAGGAATTCCTTTCTTAGTACACCTCTACACACCAAGACGAATATACTATTGAATGTTACCAATATTAATGTGTCTGCAACCAGGGGTTAGACTGTCCGTTATCTATGTGTCAGTCAGTCAGTGACTGCAAAGGTTCTAGATAAATAACATCAGATGAATCTATCTCTCATCACAATATCCCTAAATCATGATCCGAGTAGGATTCAACTGTTAGTAGCATGTCCCCGTACCAAGGCGATGATTGTCGGTTCAATACTCTGGAATAAAACATCTTTGTGATATTTCTAAGTATAGATAAAAACTACTAAATGGGTCTGTTTGTCAACAATGCCCCTGTCTGTACACAAAACAATAAAATATGATATATTAAAATATGTTTCAGCATTGTACAGTCAGCTGCACTAGAATGTATACAATTATTACCTTTTAAAATGCTATTACAACATTACTATAAACTTTTAGACAGTAAAAACTCAAATACCATGTATTCAGTTGGTGAGTTCACTTGTTTTTTGCATTTTTGCCCTGAAAATATTAACTGTTACATTGTGACACTATTTTGAAAGTTACGAATTGTCTACATTCCAGTGCAGCAGACACAACAAGGGTTGCTCAGACAAAAACAACTGTCTTCACTCTTCAGGCGAATGTGACGAGTGGTGCAGGTGCCTGCCAATCCTCTTCGATTTCCTCATCAGATTCATCTGGGAACTGAACCTACAATCACAGAAAAACTTCATAAATCAATAGTTTTTTTTATTTTAAATACATACTTAGCATACAATATAACACCCAGACAGATTATAAATATCTATCACACAAATGTTTGTCCTTGGTGGGAATCGAACCCAGAGCCTATAGCACAGAAAGCAGAGCTATTACTAACTGAACTGTGAGGCCAGTTATATGGAATATTGTGTTTTATGTTTCAGGTGAATTTTAACTAATTAACATAAATAAAACCGTAGACCGTCTGCGAAGCGCGTTGATATCTTTTGAATAGAAATTTAATTATAGATTTTTTAATGTTATTGACAATATAAATCAAATAAATAAATAAATACTGCTGGACAATCCACACCGCATCATCTAGTCCCAAGCTAAACAGAGCTTGTGTTATGGGTACTAGATGACAGAGTACTACATACATAGATATTTTTTATTATACATAGAAAATATCCAGAACACCTGGAATAAATATTTGCAGATCGTACAAACATAATATATCCCAAGGCGGGAATCGAACCCGCAATCTCCTGCGTCGCAGGCGGACAATCGCCCGCCGCGCCACATCGGTCGTAAATATGATGATGTGAAATATGACGTATGATGTGAAATATGATGTATGACGTGTGTGTGACATATGAAGTCTGATGTGAAATATGATTTATTGAACTTACCCATGGGGCCACTCGCTTCTCGCCTGATGAGAGAGAACTTGGCTGATTTGATTGCCACGCCTGAAAAAAGAGATGTAAATCTTGAGAACGTTTCTGACTGAATTTGGATTCAATAGCTTAACACGATGTGTTAAGTATGTTAAGTTATGTTAAGTATGTGTTCTTGGTATTGTTTTTATTTATTTATTTGTATCTAGACATTATTTACAATTTTCAACTCTCTAACTATCACGGTTCATGAGATACCGCCTGGTAACAGACGGACAGACAGGCAGACAGCGGAATCTTAGTAGTAGGGTACCGTTTTACTCTTTACGTACGGAACCCTAAAAAGATAGTGAATTTTTTAATTTCGCCATCTCTTTCTCGGCTTCCCTTTCTTTTTCTTACTTTTTATTTATTATTGTGACCAACAACATATACCAAGCATTTATTGCATCTACCTGAAAAGCGTCGTTAAAGGCGTGTGCCAAGGAAAGAGCCAATTCCCTTGCGTGCTTCCGCCGCGAGCAAACGAATACGTGAACCACATGTGATTCCATCGCATGACTCTCATTCTTGCCTTCCACTACAGCGAAGACACGAGCATTAGCAGCGTCGGCCGAACAATAGGAGATCCTGAAAACATTTTTTTATAATAATAATAATGTATAACTTTTTAAACTAAATTCAATCAATCAATATCAAAGGTTTTGATCAATATTATTGATATTACTATTGATATTATTCTTGGTTCTTTGTTCGACCCGTGATCATGGCGCATGCAACTGTGCCGAAATATCGGGAAACAATCAAACTCAAAAATCATGGTAAATATCCCGTTTCTATCCAAAATAATAATAATGTAAATATATATAACTCAAAGGTGACTGACTGACTCACATAGTTATCTATCAACGCACAGCCCAAACCACTGGATGGATCGGGCTGAAATTTGGCATGCAGGTAGATGTTATGACGTAGGCATCCACTAAAAAAGGATTTTGATTAATTCTACCCCCAAGGGGATAAAATAGGGGATGAAACTTTGTATGAAACTTTGTCAATTTTAAACCGAGCGGGCTGAGACTTTGCATGCATAAAGCTACTATGATTTTACCCCGAAAAAATAACGGGAACGGGAAAAAACTGCCACGCAGGCGAAGCTGCGAGCGGCCGCTAGTCTATAATATAAAACTTGAAAACGGACCAATTTTTATTCTTCTTCGTCCGGAATAGAATAATAAGTAATAAAAAAAAAAAAATAATGCGGTACGAAGTTGGTGGGTCAGCTAGTATATCTATAAAACAAAGCCGTGTACGTAGGATGGATGGTGTGTATGGTGCTTTTAGACCACTCAAGAACGGCTGGACCAATTTTTATAATTTTCGTGTTTTTGAAGTAAAACTTCTAATGCGACTTCCAACAAGGTTGCGTTAAACGTTTAACGGTACCATAGAGGGGGTGTGAAAGCACTGTTCTTTCTCTCTTTCTCTCATAGCCAGTTACGTTTCTTATAATGAAGAAGTTTTACTTCAGTCGTGGCCTAAAGCACACTCGTTTTTTGGATTTATATTTGTCCAACTTAAAATTTAGTATAGGTTTCATTGAGCTGTAATCCCTTAAACGGGGGTAAAAAGGGAATAAAGTTTTTGTGAAAAACGCGAACGAAGTCGCGAGCGGGTCAGCTAGTAGTATATTTCTAACTATTTAAGTACCATGACACTTCATTCACAAGTTAAAGTCCCCAGATTACCCCAACAATGTAATGCCTATAAAATCAATTTAATAAATTACTCGAGAAACAGGCAATAAATCTTGAAATGTTGATGACTATAAGTACTCTATTTTCTCTGCACCAATCAAAAGAAAACATTTTTTCTCTTATCTCATTTCATAACATGAACTATTTTTATTCGTTTCAACTTGACAGAGAATAAATAATAAGAAAAAGTAATGTAGAGTTTATACCAATATCAATTATAAGAATTTTTGTCCTGACTGATTGTAGATAAGCAGCACACAGCCTAAACCGCGGGTCATAAAGACCAGGTATATTTCAGGTTATATTCGTCTTAGTGCGAAGAGGTGTACTAAAGAAGTAATACCTGGAATTCTGAGTCGTTAGTCTACGATAAATGTTTTGCTCTATTTCATGTATAGAAAAACCACGTAAAGCACTAAGTATTGTGTGTTTTTATGTACAAAATTTAATTTTTGTTTGATAATCTTATATAAATACTATTTTCGATTGTTATATACTTAGCACAATAACAGTGAACCAGCAGGTCTACCCAAGAAAACGACAAACGAATTCGCTTATCGTTTCCAAGAGTAGACCTGCCGGGATGGATAAAAAAATTTATCGGTGCACAAACATAACTTACTTGTAAATAGACACGCTGAGCACGTTGCCCTGTGATTCCGCATCGGTTACTATTATGCCTTTAGCACTGATGTCCAAATTCACTCTCTGCAGTTTCTTGTTCAGGGCTGAAAAAGAGCGGATTCAATCAAACAAACGATGATTTATACCAAATGTAATCTAGACATACTTCTGCCCCCTTAGATATTCTCGAAGGATCTAAGTGAGGAGGTACTTTGCACTTAGAGATTACTAAAAGATATTCTTCGAAGCTGACATTTCAGTTTGGCCCAATTTTGACAATGAAACTCTAGTTTCAATCTCATCTCAGTTCCAAAAAAATACGAGGGTTGCTTTCCCAGCGATTGTCGGTTACACGAGCTTTAAGGCCTGCTCACTACCACTTCTACATGCTAATTTTGAGGGCTCTATCAATGATTTTGGTCTAGAAATTTCTTCATTTCTGTGTCAATCTCATAGTGAAACTCCCAGCACAACTTATTTCATAGCCTGTGTTATTTTGAGCATCTGTATATGCACAAGGGTTAGCGACCATGTCTCAGTTCCCTAAAACATCACTTGTAACACGCACTGGTAGCTAGATCTATTGGTAATTTGAGGTTGTCTAGCTGCTGGGTATCAACGTTTGATTATGTAGGTAAGCTACTATACCTTGTCATTACACATTAGGTGAACCAATCACCTATCAAGTGCTTCGTGCCTAGGCCTAATCACATTAACCTATTATTTGCTGCTCTAGCACCGCAAATTATTCGAAACTGGTTTATGAAACGGGAAAGTGAAAACTGTTTATGCACTGCTTTTTCACGGCTAGCTATGAACACAAACAGCGACAGGAGAGTCGGAGTATCATTTATACTGTTGTATGGTTGTCATATGTTATGCACCAACCTATCAACGACCCTTAGGGCCCAGTTCTCGTAAAGAATATCGTTGAATTCAAGTTAAATACGTTCAATACGATTCCGATTGGCACTGATCTTGATCAGTTGAGCTACCTTTAGATCGTTTGCAACGGTCTGTAGATAGCTCAACTGTTTCATATGTATTTTGTACATACCAATTATAAATACTTGTATTAGCTATAATTTTCTTTGTAAATTCAAGTTAAGATCGTGTGAACCTCCAAATGGTATTCTTTGTAACCGACATTTCGGACAGTCCCTATTTTGACGATGAAATTCTTGTTTCAATCTCTTCTCAGCCTAGAAAAGATTACGGGTGAGGCCACTTTTCTTCACATGATGCTGTAGAAAAGAGACCACTATAATAACGATGATGTATTTGGGTAGTCATTAGCTTAGACAAGTATAACTAATCTACTAAACCGTTCAATAGTAGAATGTTTACATCTCTGTCTTCTTGTCTTCTGTTATTTATTGTCATGTTTGTCTCTTTCTTGAGTACGTAAATAAAGTGCTGTAATATATTTGTACAGTCAGCATCAGAAGTTGATTTCTTTCAGATATTCTGAGATTTATTCATTATATATTAATATTATGCTTAGTTTGGGGCTAGCTGATGTTGTGTAAAAAATGTCCTGACATATTTATTTATTTTATTTATTTATTATAAATGCTAGGTACTTAAGTACATAGCAAAAAGGGGTGAGACAGGGAGATGTAATTTTTCCGAAACTGTTCACCTCTGCACTGGAGGATATTTTCAAGCTGGTGTCCTGGAATAGGTATGGCATTAATATCAATGGCGAACATTTAACTCGCCTTCGATATAGTCATAATGGCGGAATCGCTGGAAGACCTAGAAATAATGCTCAGAGACCTCAATATTGTCTCCCAACAGGTGGGTCTTGAGATGAACATGAGCTTCTATAGGCTGATGATGATGATGTACGCTTACTTTTAGCAGTGTGCAGAGCGGAACGCACAGCGATGGCTGTGGCGGGCGCGGAGGCAGCACGTTCTACAGGAGCCACACCTGCGTACCGCACATCGATCTGGATGTTGGAAGACACTCGAGCCTCTCGCCACCAGCCTTCCCCCTCGCATTCTGCCAGTGCCCATTCTTCGCACAATTCTGGAATCAAAAAGAAAGAAATAGCATTACGGCTTTAATCCCCAAAACGGTAGATATCCCCTCAGACCTTTTAGTATCAAGTACCTAGTCGAGATTCTTCGAGGATAGTCAGTTCACATATTAAAAAAAACGAGTTCAACGATTTTTTTACGGTATAGGTTATTAGAAAATGTCTATCTACTGCTCTCAAACACCTTTAAAATACAGTCAGTTTTAAATCTAGAGTAAAAAAATCATAGACCCTTTTCACATCCTAACATTTTAACAACACTATTTTTTTTATATTTATTTATTAGATTCTAAGACATCAGTGAGATGGTGCAGTCAGTTAGTCCATAGTTTATATTACACATTTATATACCTTTTATTCACTTGAGCTAAGCTTTATTAAGGAAATGAAGTTTTTTTTATATTTATTCTTATGATAGTAAATGTGTTTCACTGTTAGCGACCTGAGACAGTGTATATACCTACTCGTAAAACGGACGTTGTCGCCGTTCACTGATAATTCCATACCTAACTTGGAGAGTAATTTTCTTAGCCCGATGTAACTTGCGGCAGCTGTACTCAACCAACATTTAATGTCGTCAGATATTATTTTCTTACAATTCTGACAAGTTTATTTATTTTGTTCGTGGTTATTTGAGTCACCAAAAAATTTTAAAATTTGTTCTATCGTTTATATGTTCATAATATTCCGTAGAAGAACCAGGGTCACCGATATAGGTAGCTCTGAAAACTAGCAAGTTAAAGTGACAATGGGCAGGCCATATAGCTCATAGAACCGACAACCGCTGGGGAATAAAGGCTCTCGAATGGCGTCCACGAACCGGAAAACAAAACGTAGGACGCCCTCCTACCCGATGGACTAACGATTTTATTATAATCGCGTTACTTCGATGGATGGAAAGGGTAGGGTACAAAATCATTCTTCCTGGAAGCGTATGAGGAGGGCTGTGTCCAGCAGTGGACGTCTACAATCTTCTACTTCTACAGATGAGGATGATGATATGTTAAAACTATTCCCAACTTTTACCAATGGGTAAACAAACAGTAGCACAGCAAAGTATAATTAAAATTTAAGTTACATTTATAAGCATGGAAGAGAAGGAATATAGGTACATTTAACAGTAATATTCGAAGCATAAAACACTTTTTGTAGAATTTATTTGTAACCTTTTATTTTCCAACCTAATGTGTTATTAACACATTAGGTTGGAAAATAAAAGGTTGTCTATACCTGGATTAAAACTAGGCACAGCTAATGGGCACCTTCTGAGGTAGGCACCAGTTTCACAACGATCTTGATGAAGGATATCTATCATGCAAATTGCTCCGAATCTAGTCGAAACAAATTAAATCGGAGGAAGGGAAATTAAGTAGGTACCAACGGTTTGGACTAACTTAAAAACACTACGCAGTTACATGAAACCCAACCGCCGCCCTAGATTTGTCAATGCGTTTTCTTATCTAAATAAATATAGTTATGATATAAACTTAGATCATTTACCTCTGATCTAAGGATATAAAAGACATAATGATTAATTGTGATATCTGTTGTAGATATACCACTTCTTTTTTTTTTGTGGCATCTGTCCGTCTTGCGGACAATTTTGCCAATGTCAAGTGGGTTGAATAAATTCTTTTGTCAAGTCGAGTCGGTAAAAAAAGTAAAGTCAGCCGTCATCGGTTTTGAAGAAAAAGATGGCATTTTTCTTCAAAACCAAATAGAAACATTTTCGTTCAAATCAGGGGTTATTCCCGTTGAGTTACACCCTTTCAGTCACACTGTGACACAATGGGACGAAAAAGTTTCGTTGAGTTACACCTGTTACACATTGCGACTTTTATTTTCCCATTGAGTTACACTGTTACCCAACGGGGAAAAAAAAGTGGCGTTGTGTCACAGGGGTGACTGAATGGGAATAAATAAATAAAATATGTCGCGTTAAGTCACACTAATTAATTCAAGTTAAATTTTTAAATTCTTTATTGTACACAAAAATGAAGATGACAGAAAACGAATGCCATATACCACTTATTGGATGGCTGACTGAGTGACTGACACATAGACGACGCACAGGCCACTAAACCCAATTCATGTATTTTTTTTGGAACTGAGACGAGTATAACTAGGTAACTGAAACTAGGTTTTAATCAATTAATGTGGTGACAAAATTGGCCCAATTTTAAGAATAAAACTTTCAAAATATTATTCTTTGTACATATTCTTCGAAACTGATATCTACGTAGATTGATACGATCGAAACTTAAATTTGATGATATTTCGTTACAAAAAGTGGCCCTCTGGTCGTACAGACTTAAAATCTTCAGGGAATATTTATCTTGGTGCGTAAAGATTGTACTAAAAAAGGGATTCCCGAAATTCAAACCTTAAATGGGTATAGCAGGGGTTAAAGTTCGTATGAAAATACATTCACGCGGACGAAGTCGCGCGCTCTTCGCTAGTCCTATATATATATTTCTACCACTAAGTAAAGGCGTTTGCATCTATTGTAGATGACTTATACAGCGTCAAGCGCAACTTTTTCTCTCATAACCCTATTAGGGAACGTTTAAGGGTCTGGGCGTAATGGAACAGGGATTTAGTTGCAAAGAATTGATTAGGACCTATATAATCCTCACTGCTTATTCTTATATAAAACTTTCTGATGGAAACACAAAGTGCTCCACCTGATGTTAAGTGGTAATCGTCACATATAACAAAGCATTGCTTCGCAGGTCACGGACTTTAGGACCGTACCTACCCGTCGATGTACTGCCCTGCGTCTATAACTTCAGGCATTTTACCGGCACGACTGTCACCTGTTAAACTGAAACACTGCTTGGCTTGAAATAGGCATCTACAGGAAAAAAATAATCAATACTTAGCTTAACTATAACTCGCATTTCAACGTGTCCCGGTTTCAATGGTATGGATGATGCAACTACAAGCACATGGGACTCAACGCATTTACATCTCAGATAAATTATTTAAAGGCTTAGTAAATCTTGATTTACCTATCTTCAGGACGTGATTGATTGAATTTATTTATTTACTAGCGGCGCGCCCGCGTGGCAGTTTTTTCCCGTTATTTTATCCCCTTGGAAATCCTTACTTAGCGGATGCCTACGTCACATGCCAAATTTCAGCCCGATCCGTCGAGTGGTTTGGGCTGTGCGTTGATAGATCACTATGTCAGTCAGTCAGTCAGTCAGTCACCTTTGAGTTATATATATTTAGATTTCAAAAACACAATTTTGCTTCAAAACAAAAAAATTCAGTCCAAGGACCAAAGCGCCCAAAAGCTATAAGCTAACCAAAATTAGTAATTGAATTATGCATTTGCTCTAGTACCCTTTGACTTTAACTGTTCTTCTATCAAGTTCGCATTTATGTCAAGTGCAAGAGCAAAGTATTGCTGCAAATATGAATCAAACGCAATCTAGCTAATATAGCGTTAAGATATTGTTTACAATCGTATCTATTAAGTGCGTCAAACAAGCCGAAGGTCTTAGTGATACTTGCAAATATAACTTACCCTAGTATTATTATTAACTTGAGCTCGAAAACATTCAATCTAACTCAATAAACACAGTCAGTGTTGAAAGGTGAAATAAAGATGATGAGTGAAATACCAATCGCGCACGAAGGGTTCCGTACCGTTATCTATAGTAAAAGCGACAAAAAAAAACCTCACTGATTGTATGAGTCCCCTTAAATATTTATTTTATTCTGTTTTTTAGTATCTGTTGCTATAGCGGCCACAGAAAAACATCATCTATGAAAATTTAATCTCTCTATCACGGTTCACGAGATACAGCCTGGTGACAGACGGACATACAGACAGACAGACAGACAGACAAACAGACAGACGGACAGGCAGTAAAAAGCAAGAAAAGTTTCTTAAAAGTAATAATTATCATCATAATGAAGGCCTGTTTGGCCAGTAGGTACACTTTAGGACATAGCTTCTCTATATTTGAGGCTTTACTGTGGTCACTACTACACTGTACTGTGTGTACCTACTGTAGTCTAGTTGGCGGGTTGGTGACCATCCACTGATGCGTTTTTAAGCGCCTTTTACGACTTTCATAGTACAAACAATGGCTGATAATACTAGGGTTGTATTTTATCATTTTGACCGCATTAGAGAGGCTACACAAACGTTTTTCAGCACAACCGTTAAATAATACAAGTAACAAATAACTTTACCAAATAAGTTGAGAAGTTTGTAAAAACTCTTTGCATCCTAGAACGAAGGTAACAAATAAATAAATTTTACACAACATCGATGTCTCAAACCTAGATAAGCTTGTACCAGATACTAATATACTATTATTCTTATATACATGGAATATAAAAACATCCAGGCTCAGAACAAACATCTTCTTCCTATAAGCTCTTAGTAATAATAATATGGAATAATGCTAACAATCCGCACAGCATCATCTAGCCCCAAGCTAAGCAGAGCTTATGTTATGCGTACTAGATGACTGATATACTTAATACACAATACATAACATACATACATATTTTTTATTATACATAGAAAATACCCAGAACACCCGTAATCAATATTTGCAGATCGTACAAGTATCGGGAAATTTTAACTATTTTCGGACTAAACAGTTTAATTATAAAGTTTATTCCGAGCATGCGCGAGATATCGCGTATTATCTAGGCCAGACACTTTGATAGTCCAACTAGGCCATAGGTCAGTATTAGGCGCAATAACGTTGAAAGATCTAATGATTACGCGGTCGATAAAATATGACGTTTGACAACATTATAGCCGGTTATATTTGGATTGCTGCACGAAAATGCAGTTATTCCTTTCGAATTTTACAAATCAGTTCTGCAGTTGCAGTTCTAATAACATCCTACTATGGTTGGATGTTTGTTACTTTTTCACGCTCTAACCAGAAGACCGATTTGGATGAAATTTGGAATAAATATAGATTGTAACCTGGATTAACATATAGACTTTTTATCCCGAAAAAATTACGGGAACGGGAAAAAACTGCCACGCGGGCGAAGCTACGAGCGGCCGCTAGTTATCTATATATCTATGCAGTATCTAGTAACCTATCAAACTTTATGTTGTTGGTTGGTTCAAGAAGAAAGAAAAGAAAATGGTTAAACAAAAAAATACTTACAAAATATTCGTAGAGCTCTCTACGGCGTAGCAGAGCGTGACTATTATACATATATTATATTCTATGTACTTAAGTACTATTTTTGTTTCTCAATCCACCTGTTGGGGTCTACCTTCTTATAGCGGAACTAATTCCGTAGATTTGCGTTGGGACTTTTGATTGACTAACATATAATAGACTGCACAGCCTAAACGACTGGTAGTAGAGAATTGAAACATTCAGGGTATACTCGTAGACACGTAGTACGACAACTACGACAAGACGAGTAGACGGGTAGTAGTAGACCTTTACGCATGAAGATGCGTAGATGTCTGCTAAGATAGAAATTCCTGAATTCAACCCCGAAATGGTTACAGTGGGGCTTAAAGTTTTTATGAAAATGGCTACACGTGAATAAAGTCGTGCGTCTGCGCTAAAGTTTTGCAACTTACTCTTTCTCTTCATTGAGAAATGAAGACCGAGATAACATACAAGTATAACTTGCATAGGCATGTATTAATTTAAAATTTAAGTCAGTGATAAAAACACTTCCTCTATAGATGTCTAACGAATTAAAAATAAATATGATCTTTAAAAGTTAGGTGAAGGCTATTTCTTATCATTGGGATAAGAACTAAATATTGAGGACATTACACACTTGCTATATAGGTTACGTATGGGTTCGATCCTCAGCGTGGACAAACATTTTAAGATGAACTTAGATGTTTTTTTGCATTTTTTCTATGCCTATTGCTGATTGAACAAGCTTTTGGCACTTGATGTTAAGTGGTAACCACAGCCTGAGGTATACAGGTGTGAGCTTTCAAACCGGATCACAGCAATGCGGCATCACTGCTCGGCAGCAGACATTAAAGCCCTAATTCCTTTTTAGAAAAGTGTTTCTTGTGTGTTGATATATGAGTTTTTTTTATATTCTTCTGTCCAAAGCGCTATTCTCGCAAATCGAAAAATACTTACAAAAAAGTACTTAAAATAGTGAAAGTTGTAGGTCCTAAACTGGGTCAATAGGAAGCGTTCTTAGAGATATACCTAGATACAACTACAAATAAGTGCATTCTCTGTATTGTGGAATGGATCAAACTAATCAAAAGCTGCACCTAAGCAATGAATCTAAGCTATAAACCACAGATGACAACGTCGACTTGCGCAGCAACTTTTTATGTCGTCTGATTGAAGGCCGCATTCACGATGAAAGCAGGTTGCCGGCGCCGAACGTTGCCTACTGTGCGTAAGACAGATGAATAAAATAATAAGATGGAATTCAAGGAGGAAAATGGATAACAGGCAGATCATCCACCCGATGGTCGGAAGATATTGTCGCAGTAGTTGGCAGCAAAGGAGAAGACTAGCACAGGACCGGAGATAATGGCGTTTTAATTAAAGATGAGGCCTATTAGTGGGTGTACACAGGTTAAATAGATAGATATATAGAAATGGATAAAAATAATAGTAGTAGAACTGTTGGTGCCTAAGTGCATGCAGGCAGAGAAGTACTATTTCTTCCGCCAAGTTATACACTGATGTTACACACTGTTTACCTAACTACGGGTCGTTGCCGTCAGATAATCTCCTGTCCGCCAAGTAAACTGTCCTGCTTTGCATGCCTGCTTTCTATATGAATGCGTCTGATAGTCTTTGCAATGAGGTCTTAGCGAGATCTCCTAATTCCTAAGTAATTAGAGAGAAACTAGCACCCGGACATGTGAACGTGGCCTTATAGGAGTGAACTATACCGAACTTGGAACCTTTAATGACAGGAATACGTAGGTAGTACTACTACTAGTGATAGAGTTGTAGATACATTCAGCATTTACACCTAGGTTTTAGTAAAATAAATAAAAATAGCCTACATCGTGAAATATTGTTCCTGTTTGGTTCTACATAAAAAAGGGCGCTGAGTCTTAATTGTCAATTTTTACTACAGCTAACACACTTTCAAAGGCTTGTAGCTTCGTTGTTTATTTGGTTATGAGGAAACGAGGCATGCACATATTTTTTATATGGCTTCCTCACCATGGTTACTTCACCGTTTTAAAGCACTGACATTGTGCACATACATTTTGCGAACATAAAAAACCATTGGTGCACGGCCGGATTCCAACCCACGACCTTAGGATCAGAAGGCGGGGTCACGCTCACTAGACTACAGATGCTCTTGGCCATAAATTCGGGTCAATTTTCTATATTAATAAGATTGCTATTGACCAGTCTCTATATGAAGATAGGTTAGGTCCATCGGAATACTGAACCCTAGCGTTCTGATCCTAATGAGCTAGACAAACTCTTGGAGCCATCACAGTTAGAAGCTCAAATATATGCATCATCATCAACATCAGCCGGAAAGAATGCTCTCCTGGACAGGCCTTCTCTATACGTTTTAAGAAGAACAATTTTGAGCCTTCTCCGTCCACGATCTTCCCGCGATCCTAACAAAATTGTAGATCCATCGGGAGGGACGACCTACGCTTCGTCTTCTGGTTCGTGGTCGCTATTCGAGAAACTTTATTCCCTAGTGGTTTTCGATTCTGCGAAATGCCTGCCCATTGCCACTTTAATTCCCTGATTTGATTCTAATCGCTCATGACAGTGACCTTAATGCTTCTCCGGATATCATCATTCCTCATTCTATCGCCAAAATATATTTCCGAAATTGAATAAATAACTCAATTCGTATCGTATCGTATACCTTAACTACCTTCTTTAAAGGTGCATTATTTTGTGAAACGTCTGCCATACATAATTATAATAATTACAAATAATTTGATTAGGTAGGTACTTAATATACCCAATATTTAATAACTTTATTTATAAGTAAATATTTGCATTGGTTTCTTATTTTAAAATGTAGACATTGTTACTATGTATACAAAAATAACGTACATTTACACGTGTCGTACCTACGTAAATAGGTATCTACTGTTTTATTTTTGTATACAATTTGATGGACAGTTGTTCGAGTTACTAGGTGAGTAAATGTACTGTTAATATCCTTAAACATATTCCTATATCGTCCATTATTTACGTCATCAGTCCGCATAATAGTTAATTTAAAAAAATATGTACCTTCTGGTGCACATTTCTGGCAACCATTTAACCCCAAACAAGGTATTAATGAAAAAAATGCTTAGTATGTTTTTATATGTTTGGGGTTAAATTTATTAATATAATAATACATTTATTTTAAAAAGTTTTAAATATTAAAAAAATACATTAATTACGAAAAAAAATTAAATAACTCACTTTTGTGCTTCGAATGGTTTTTCCACATTTTACGCAGCAATGTAGTCATCCTGAAGATTTGAAAAATAAAAATATATACTTAGACAACTTTTCCCGTGGAAAGTTTCCCGAGCACTGACAGCGTATAGCGCACTCGACTCAACCCTTTGATTGGGAAGCTGTGGAGGGAAAACAAGATAAGGTACAGTATCTGGTGTAGTATCATTGGCCAGTAGCAGCCAGCATGTCAGACAGCATAAACCGCTCAGGTATTATATTTTTTTTGAAGAAATGAGATTTTCAATTCGGACGTTTTTTTTCACGTACCGTTAGTTTTGGAAAAACGGAACAAATGTCATAGGGTGGCTGTAACCATTGATCTATTATTGTTATTTATTACCATTATTAAACTAAGATTTAGTTTAGGTTCCGTTTGGACGGATTCGATGACATTTATTTCGTCGTGATACGGTTCATATTATGTCATCGAATCTGAGGCATAATTCGTAAGATACAAATATAGGTAATTGATTTTGAAATTTAAAAAAATGGATTTACTACCTACCTATAAAGAAAGCAATGAAATAATAACCCACAAGGGATCGAACCCACAACCTAAAGCGCTGAAGACAGCTGCTACAAACTGAGCTGTGAGGGCTTTCAAGTCAGTAGAGGTACCGGTCAATTACCTGCCTGATGCAAGCACAAAATTCTATCCATCATTCTGATAGAGCCTGATGCAATACCGAACTTTTACATCTCAGACATAAGTAACTATGCAGTATTCTGGCTACTGGTTTCACGATCGATGTAAGAAAGAGGCACCTACCTACCTAATTATAATAATTACGATTCAAACCCTGCAGATAAAGCCGGCGAATATTTGTGGTCCGTTGAGCTTCTAACTTTTTTATCATCGTTTAGAGTAATATAGGACTCTTTGTAGGGCTTGTCTGGGAAAATACTACCACCACAAAAAAATATTCACACTAAATACTATTTCTGCTTTGGATTCTCTGAACTGAAATCTAAGGTAAGGTCTAATAAAATAATTTAACAGCTTCTATAATTTCAGTAAAAAAATATAGTACAATACAAATGATTAGAACTACAGTAAAAATTATAGGCATATGAAATTTAACACCTGTAGGTATGGCTCAGGTTGATGGACGCATAGCAGTCCATAGTAAGGCAACTTTCAAACGTACGTGAGCTTTGAGACAATGCTTTATAGAAAAATAATCAATGCGTTCCCGACCTCCAATATAAACTACGGTTTAAAAGTGCCGGAACCGAAATCAAAGTTGGTGTAATATTAATTGGAAGTTCCAACTCGAAACCGGATTCGAAGCTCCGTAACGTCTCTAGTTCTTAGTATTGTTTATTTTTTGCTTTGCCAAGTGGTTACCACCCTTTTGTCGTAGCATTGTCTCGTAGGTCACGATGGTTACGAACATGCCCTACGGTGGACTGCTCAGCGTCTATCAACCTGAGGTATACAGGTGTTAAGCCTCATAGCCTCATGCCTATAGTTTCACCGGCACCCACACCCTTCAAACCGGAACACCGCAAGCTGCTTGGCAACAGATATAGGCAAGGTGGTAGCACGGACTAACCTTTCACTACAAGCACTAGTATCAAACCTACCTACAAATCGTAATTCGCATAAAAATAAAACAAACATTTTGTTTCTTAAATCATTTTATTTAACTTGGCAACATAATTTATAACATTTCCATAGAAATCAACTTACAACATAACTATTATAAGTCTTTATTTTATAAATACATCGTAATTATTGCTTCCTTGGTCAACATTATATTTAATTAGGTAGATACCTATTTGCCAATCGGAGGTATGTTTAAAAAAAAACAGCGTACACGACCCGTTATTGAAACCCCTAATGCTTGTTTTTAACACCCTACGAACGTCCGTTGGTATCACTACCGGTCGTTTGTCAGATAAGTCAATAAGGAAACATTAGTCAATAAGATTACTAATGTTACACAGTGTTACTAGTGTTACTAATGTTACACAGTGTTACTAGTGTTACTAATGTTACGCAGTGTTACTAACGGACACATGTAGGTTGTAAAAAACAGTGCATCTCATTGTAGTGCTTTATCAAGCGCTAGATCGCAGCACATAAAACTGATGAATAAACGAGAATTTCGTGCCTAAACTAAAATAATTTAAAAAATCTTTGGCCAAATTCATTAATTTCACAGTGAATTCGACTTCAAAATTATTAATTTAACGATAATCAATAATAAAAATAAGGATATATAACCAATTTGGTGGCGTAAATTACAAAATAACTTCTTAAACCTGCATCTCTTACAACACCATGGTGTGTTTAAAAAGGCAGGCAGTGTGACTGCAAGTTACTTAAACCATAATTTAACTAAGTACTACTTATTTATCTTATTTACTCTCGATTCCATTTAAAAATATAAAACCATTGTCAAATGCATAGGCAAAGTTTATAAAATCTTACAAATATCCTAACTAGGTATACCTATTGTGATTACGCTAATGTTATTTTTCCTAAAGGTAGGCAGAAAGAATATCTTTATCCTCGTACGAAAATACAATCAAGGAAAACTATTAGATTTGACACAGAATTTTGAACTTAGTTACAATAGTAGTTACATTGAAATATTTTAAATTTCTTTGCATTTTATTTTATTCTTTATCCACTTGTCCAATAGGACAAATATAATACAAAATACAAAAGCATTTTATTAATATAATAAATGGTATATTTTAATGAATCAATAGGCTCCCGAACTACTTTAGACTGTATTTCAGGAGCCAGTGGCTTCTTCAATGGGACAAGTAGATAAAAAGTTTAAAATATATGCATTGTTAATAAACAAAATTCCTATTTTTGATGTTCATGATGTCCAACTCATCAGATGTCATTAAATTGCCAACATTCTTTGTTGTTGTCAACTAACTGCTGAATTAATGTAATTTAAAACTAACCACCTTTTATAATAATACACCTAACAATTCATTTTCTAGCGATTCTCTATAATTATATTGCAGGCTTAGAAAATAGTATACTGCAAAATAAAAATTTGTACATCATAGCAACCAATATCAACTAGAAGTTTTTAAGTAGGTATTTAAATACCTTCGTAAAAACTTTAGTTACAATTAATTGAATTGTTTTCTTAAAAATATTGTATTTAACTTCATTCTTAGACTACTTTGTAGAAGCTTACACTAGTTATGTAAGGTAGTAAATTGTAGCAAAAAAATTACCTTCCTAAGAACTTATCTTACAAAGTACTGAGCCCAAGTCTGAGAGTCAAGACTAGGTGTACATGATTAGCGTCGTATATACAGTTTATGTGTAATTTTGACTAGCAACATCAGTTCTCCTAAGTGGCGCTTATCATATATTCACACAAAAATTACACATTAACTGTACAAAAAGTACACCTAAAGACTTAATACTTGAGACTCTGATAAATGGCTGGTAACCCATTCAGTCATAAAGCTAACAGCCACTTGGATATGGTAAGAAAAGCCTAACACTGATACCTGTCTGCTCCAAACATTATGAAGTCAATGCCTAACTCTAGGATGCATTTATCGAAGAGCAGTCTTATCAATAAGTGAATCAAATATTAAGTTAGGCATGAACTAGATTTCAGTGTTTAGAGCCGGTAAGTATGAGTGTCTTTTACTTATAAATCATTTTTTTCATCATCATGTGCTTCAGCATTCTACCCTATTTTTTTACAAAGGAGTTTTATTCAATAAAACCATGAAAATGACTGAAGCTTTTAAAAACTAGATGGATTTAAGCCAGTTCTATACCACCAAGCCTAGAACTAGCAACTAGTAGGCATAGTAACTCTAATTTTCCCTTTGCTCTAACACCGTTCTACTGTACTTATTAAAGTGTAAACCGAGTATATGCCTGGTCTTTCTAAAAATAGACTACAATTCAATGCTGAAGCGTATAACAATTTTTGTCTTATATCTAATAATATTCTTCACTCACACATTAACATATTTTGGTGTCAATTCAGATTTTGTAATAATAACATGATGTCATAATGTTAGTATTTGCGCTAGGCACTTGAATTTTTTCAGATTTATCAACTTTGTTACATTTTGTAAACTGTATACTTACACAATAGATAAAGGCCATAGTTTAACTCATTACAAGGCTTGCAACATGCTATAACTTTTACCCATGGTTAAAGGTGATAACTGCCGGCTTAACACAAATAAATTTGGAATTGTGGTGCAAGCTTATCATACTGATATTTGAATTCCGTTGTGAAGCATCTATAACTCAACTATATGTGAGTATTGCCTGGTTATAGCAGTGATACTTTTGTCAGTACAATAAATTTACACCACAAGTGTCAATTTTATTCATATTTAGCCCTCTGGTTACTGTATTGATAAACACCGGCCTAAGTATTTTAGTAATACACTAAATTTCTTCACAATCATTATTGTAGTGATGTTGATTCAAGATTGCTAACTATAGTTAATTTTAGAATCTGTTTTTTGTATGTATGCTTTAACATTGTTTAAGAACCTCTGTTTAGGTTTTAAGATGGGATAATTTTAAATAAAATATATTTAAAGCAAATTACAAATACAGTCTTTAAAATTGGCTTTAGTTGTATCAATGGCAATCTCAAAAAGACACCACTATGTTATCTACTTATATATTAAGTACAATATCATTAATCTTGGCTCGGATAAAGTCTATTGAAGTAATTATACCAAAAATAGTATCTAGCTATTTAGATAATTTAATTGTGCTATTATATGTGTTTAATTTTATTTTTAGGAACAGTTCTCACTTTACAATAAATATTGTAAAAGAGCATTGTTGTCAATTAAACAAATACATAGGTTAGCATCTGACTAACACTACAAATACATAATTATAATATCACATTTCAATAACATTATCTTCCATTTATTCGTATTATAAGAACGGTCTAGCAGCCATTCGGCTTTTTTACCGATTTAGTCCGATTAGTCACTATTTTTAATAGAGGTTTAGGTGTCGATCATTTTTTCTTTCTATCTTGTGTACACTTAGGGCAGTACCACTTTCCTTTAGGTTTGATTTTGAGATCAACACAAGCAAAGTGAAACCACTCAATGGGACAGTCTGGGTTGTCACAGCCTATCATTTCACCGTAAGACACTTGATGGCACAGGCAGTAAGTTGGCTCGTTAGGGTCAACTGGCATGTCCAGTACATCACTAGGATGCGCATCTAAGTCAGCATTCTCTTCTTGCTCTTTAGAAGTGTTTGCAGATGTAGCAGCTCCTTTGCGCTGAGCTTTCTTTTTGGCGGCCGATCTACCGCTTGTCACCGCATCGTCCTCGCTCGAGGCAGCGGCGCGTTTCTTTTTTCCGGCACTGGCTGCACTTTTTTCAACACCTTTGTGCTTCTTCCTACCTTTCTTGACAGTAGTAGGGCTCGGCTCCTGGTCAGCCGCAGCTTGCTGTGCGGCGCGGGCATTCATGGCTTTCTCCTGAATTTCTGATTCAAAACGCGCAAGGTCCGAGTCAAGACGACGAATGTGCTTGTCGACTAATTCATAAGTTTGAATAGCGAGCTGTACCTTGTCGTCTCCATACTCTTTTGCTTTGTTAAATAGCCCTTGAATAGTATTAACCTTCTCCTGTTTCGTTTCCTCATCCATTTTAGGAATATTTGGTAATAATTCGTCGGCCATAAGGTCAATCGTTCTCATTAGACCGTGGGCGCGATCATCCAGATCCCGCATGAGCTTAAAATTCCTTTGAAGCTCTATCGGAAGGTGCTGTAGACTGTCCAAGTAGTGCTCCAGATAGAGAGCTGAAGTCATTTTAAAATATTTTGGAACGACGCGAAAATGAAAGTAGTGCGCGTAAGCCCCGCGGTGTATTTAGTCGCTAACTATCTAATTGTAATGACTTAAAGTTAAATCACTGAACCTACGGTTATTCATTTAATTGACGCTGTATAACTTTTCACCATATTTTTATTAAGCACTTCGCAAAATAAAATAGAAAATAGTTCATAAAAATACATTTACTCAAGTCAAAAACCCAAACCAACCATAAACCAAACCAAACTAACATGAGCGGTGTTGCCAGCACGCGATCAAAAAAAAAAAGTCCAACAAAGCTCTTTTTGCCAGAGGCCCGTATTCAAAGACAAGGATTTTAGCCTTCTAGGATTTATTTAGCTACCTAAGGACTAAAGTTGTTATGTTAGGTTCTGGGAAACGGTACACTACAGGCACACTGTTGAATTGAACCCCTAATATTTTTTTTTAATGGCAATTTATCTCTATATTGTGCATGGTCATCATCATCATCAGTCTAAAAAAAGAAGCCTTGGAAAACGTATAGTCGTCGATCCATCGCGGTCCTACCTACCGATTCGTAATCACCATTCGAGAATTATTAATAGCATAGGGAATATATGGTTCGATCCCCACCGAGGATAAAACATTGCGTAATGAATGTTTGTTCTCTATCGTAAAAACGTATCCTATCTTCATTCTCATACAAGCTTCCATTAGTTTGGGGCTAGATGATGTTGTGTAAAACATGTCCACATATTTATTATTTACCTTTCTTAGTAATCTAACCAACGGCTATTAGTACCACACCGAACCGTACCAACACACCGTATGTTTTTTTTTATACAATTTTCTGATGGAACAAGCATATGGCCCACCTGATGTCAAGTATGTACAAAAAATCCACTAATCAATAGGTAGGTATTTTATACGTATCACAGAATACTTATTAAGAATACCATGTGAAATAGAATTTGCGATAGGATCATTCAAAGAAAACCACTTAATTATTTTAACTTATTGTATTAGCAAATAAACAATTCATAAAATATTCTTTATTAGACACAGTCCGGGATACTAAGCACTTTTAATTTTTTATCAACATTAATTATAACATGATAAGAATTATTTTACTTTAAATTATTTCTTTAAGCCCTTTTCACTTTCTTATATATTGTGAGTTCGTATAAACTAGAAAGCCAATTCTGATGACATCGTTTTAGGCCGCCTAAGACCTTCGCCATGGATAAGGAACGTGCCCTCCAAAGCACGGCAGCAGAAAGTTGCTTAACTGAATCAATCAGGGAATTCGACAAAGAGAAGGGCACAGAATTTGACATTAGGGATGTAAGGATATCATGTTGACATTTAATTACATTGTTCAGTATAGATATCTCAATTGTCGAGTGTTGCCTGGTTACCACGCAGTGGAATTAAAATCTCCGGGCTTTTCCGCTTACGCCACAATGTCAAATCTCTTCGTGCCAAACCCTCAGTTAGAAATTACCAAGTGCGCTTGTCTTATGCAGTATCACGTCATAATTAATGTAATTAACACAGACAGTGGACTAACCAGCAATTACAACAACTCTCATATTCAATAAAAATTAGAAACATTTAAGAAATGCAAATAAATAGTCAGCGTTTGTCGTACGACAAAATAATGTGGCGTTTACATAATCTACATAATATAAAACATGCTTTATGCACTTTCTTATAGCTAATAATTACATTTCTTATAAACTATTCGTGATCATTACGTACTGTGCTACACGACATCATTGTATATTTAAAACGCAACGAAAATATCAAATCGCATCTCTATGTATTTAATTTTAATGTTGGCTAAAACAAGAGTACACATTAAAAGAGGTTTATTAGTAATTAACCAGGGAGATTGCATTTTTAACATATTAAAACCGAAATAACGAATACACGGAAACGAAAATAATACGCACGGTAGAAACTATTTTTTTTAAATGATTATTTTATCTATAACAAAATCAGGAGAGAAGGGACACATGATGCATAATAATAAGCTTAAATCTATCTAGGTACAACACTACATTATTTATTTAGATAATTTGGTACACATTCGTTGCTCATTTTATTAAATAGGTTACAGAAGTCACGTGGGATCACCGAGCAACCAAACATTTCGGAATGTATAGGTATTTTCCGGAAATTAGAAAGATAGATAGAACAGAATTTAGAGAAGGAATTCATGAGATTCCTTTTATACATCTATTACCACCAAACTCAAAGCAAATCCGCACAATATTATAAAATGGAAGTACCTTGAATAAACATGGATTATATTGGCACTACATTTAGTAACAGGTCACAATAATATTACGAAAATACAAAATGTAGATATTTATAACAGTTTTATTGCCATCTTAGCGTAGATAAGTCATTTAAATATTTCCTTTTGCTACTAATAAACATTACATCTTGAATTAAATAAATTGTTCATATAATTACGAATGATACATTACATAACATCTCATATTATGTGACACACTTAATGATCAAAAATTATACAGACTAGCAACTTTACAAATAATTGTGTATCAAGCTTTTAAAAAAAACAAGTACCTACAATAAATCTCAAAGTAATTTCACAACCGTTTATAAAAACAGTTATCAGAAACAAACACGCAAGGTTGAGGTCATGCAAAACTTTATGGCCTGTGCTATGTGCTTATTTCCAGAAGGCCTATTACGAATACGAATACTTAGGAAGCCAGAGAGGTTATCTGGTAAAGTAACCTGGTACTGACGAATTAACTTCGAAGGGCATTACGTTATTGACAATATATTATTACTAGCGGCCGCTCGCAGCGTCGCCCGCGTAGCAGTTTTTTCCCGTTCCCGTTATTTTTTCGGGGTTAGAGCGTGAAAGAGTAACAAACATCCATCCATCCATAATTACAAACTTTCGCGTTTATAATATTAGTAGGATAATGTAAGCAGTGTATCCTCCGATAGACCGCTTAAAAGACATATACATGCGAAAGTCCGATGCATAACCGTATAGGTACCTATCACGAATTTGAAATTTGTGACGTCTTGGTGTTGACATTTGTATTACATTGCGCGGTATCGATAATTTAACTGCGAAGTGTGGCTTGGTTACCGGGCAATGTATATCAAAAGTTAGCACGATACATTTACATTACAAATGTTAAATATATGCGTGTTAGTTATATAGAAGCGTTTTGTTTCAAACTTCTAACAACATGGTATTTTTATACATTATAAGTGTGGATTATTTAACAACTTATTATATGTAGATCAAAGATACTAAATTTCAATATAGTATTATTTAATGCATTTGATATTGCTGTAAGAAGGCTCATTCAACGGTCATAAAGTTTGGCGTGAACTCAAACATTATTAAACATTATTTATATCAACAAGCAAAGCACCATACATACCGGTCGTGCACAGGTGGGTACCATTACAAAATTATCTTATTACGAAATCTAATTATCATTGTCTGTTAGAATTGGTTCCTGTAAACAAATGCCCATCCGAGTAATACGCATAAAAGACAAACCTATAATTGTTAGTACCTAAAGCAATTACGTGGAACGTTAATCGAATAGGCATTTTTGTACAGGAACAGAAATAGTATTATTTATAATCGTAGATATGAAAGTTTAAAGAGCCCTCTAGACAAGTGGCTATCGAGAATACATTTTGTCTACTGGGGAGGTCGACTGTGAGTCTACCATTATTACGGTGTACTAATCTAACTTGTTACTTGCAACCATGCATACAAGGTACATTTTTGGTTTTATATCATAAATATTATTTTCCAATAAGTATTAGCCAAATATTGATGTGACTAATCTGGAATTCCGTTCACACTACAACGATCACAATGAATATAAAATTACGCGCGATCGGATGTACATCGACAACGAGAACTGCACCAAAAGAGTAAATCACATTATGTTGTCTTTTTTACGTAGGAGACAAGGTACAGACGCTACATAAAACTCGCATGTTATAGAATTTCGTATGTTTAGGTATAAAACTGGGTAATAGACGCAAAACTTGTTTACAATGTTTTCATGGTAAATTCTAGATACAAATAAACTTGTCAGTCACCTACGTAAGGGATTTGAGTGTTGTATGAACTAGACAAGTGTCTCGTACTTATCGAGTACATGTGCGTGGTTAGTGTCGTCGTTGTGCGAGCGCGAGCGCACGCGCGCAGGCGCCGGCGCGCTCGAGTCGGCACTGCGCGCGCGCGTCTTCTTGTCGTGCCCGCACGTACAAGCAACCGATGACTGACGTTTGAGCGTATGCGCTTTAGTACTCACGCTAGTGGGTTCCAAGGACTCGCTCCTGGCGTACATCTGTCTACGGCCGCGGCCCAAAGTCGCCGCTCCGCCGTTACTCGGCGGCGCACCCGACCGCCTGAACGAATCCAACACGCGCTCCTCGATCTCCTCGATATCCTTCTTTTTCACGAGCCAGATCTCCTCCGAGCCACGGGTAAAGTAGCTCGAGCCTCGGCTCACGGAGTACTTACCCCTCGTTTTGCAACCCTTTTGATGATCCTCGGAGTCTTCGACCAGGACCGGCGCAGGCGCGGGCGGGGTGGCCGCCACGTTACGGAATGCGGTGCCGTGGGACGGAAAGCGCTCGGGTATTTTGGCGCCCAAGCTCGGCGATCGGATTGTGACCTCGGCGGGGGAAGCGAGCGGTCGGAATTCGGGTCGGATGATTCGCTGCGGTTCGGGACGCGGCCGGGGCGGTTCCACGTCGCTTTCGGCGTTGCCACGCGGCCAACGAGAGGAGCCGAACTCGGCGCGAGTGAGACTCGGTTGCCGCTCGAAGGCGGACAGCGGAGCGGGAGAGAGAGCCAGCTCAGCGGGCGGCGGCGGAGGCGGCAACTCATCCGAAGGAAGCCTCTCGGTGCGCGGTCGGCGCATCGAGCCCGGCCTCGAACACCGGCCCGCGGTCGCCGCGCTCTCGGCCGCTTTTTCAAATATTTTTATCTTATCCCCGACCCCGTTGTTTTCTTCCCCGGAGTTAGTTTTTTCAGATTCGATAGGGATGGGCGCCGGGAGATCGGATACATCCGTCGGTACGTTCTCCGTAGGGATCTCGGGAAGGGGCATCGTGGGCATGAAAGCGGGCTTCTCAACTCTCGGCACCTCTTGCACCACGACATCCGGCTTGAACGACCTTTGAACCGGGGTTTCCCCGACTATGGAATTCACGCGCGCCAACTTCGATATCAGGACGGGAGGAGAGGTCACCTTCGGAGACGGGGTCGACTCCTTCGGAACAATGATGCGTTGCGGAGGCGACCCCACCTTCTTCGGAGGGGAAGCCGCCTTCGCGAGCAGCTTGGAGAGATCCTCCTTCTTAGAATTAGTTTTAACTTTCGGTTCGGAATTCTGCCTCACCGGAACCGCCGGCAGCTCCCTGACCTTCTGAAACGATTCCGTCGAGTTCTGCCTCGAGCTCGCCTTCTGGAACGACTCGCTCGAGTTCTGCCTCGAATTCTGTCGCAATGGGGGAGCGGTCGCTATGATGAGAGTGTCGAGTGCGTTGTGATGCGGCGCGGACGGCGCGGGCGGCGCGGGCAGGGCGAGGGCGGCGGCGGGGTCGGGGTGCGGCGGGGGGCGGCGGCGCGGCGAGGCGCGGTGTCACGCGCGTGACTCCGTCCACTGGTCGGAGTCGTCGGAGTCGGAGTCAGCGGTGCTGCTATCGGAGAGCTCGACAGCGACGCGGCGCGCGAGGATGGACGCCACGTCTAGGAAGGCGGGGGCGCCGCGCAGAGTGTCGTATCGCCCGGACGTGTCGTCACCGCCGCGCTTATCCACCTTGCGCAGCTTTATACCTAGAGAACGAACGACACATTACTTACATACGGATTACAACAAATCCGTAACTGAAGTTGATATCTTTCACCAAAACCATGTTTAGCTTCAGGTCTAACATTTTATCAAATGAAATTTCTATTATATAAATTACTAGCCGACCCCTGCCTACTTCATTGGCCGGTAAACATTTTTGCTTTTCATTTTTCGAGTTAAAAAATTTCAAAATCTGTTCAGTAGATCCAGAGATTAACTTTTACAACCTCACAAACTTTAGCCTCTTTATAATATTAATAAAAAAATATAGATTAGTCTTATTATTGATTTAATTTTTTCTTCTATTGTTTTCAAAAAAAATGATTTTATATAATTAAACGCTGCCTATGTGAACGCCGCGTACAATTATTTATGTTTGCTTAACATTTTCTTAATTACTAATACGCGATAAATACCCGTGAATTATAAGTGTTCATTTCAGTTATCTATTCGTTCCTTACCATCTCGAATTGCTTTCAGTAGATCGGAGCGCGGGTCTTGTTGCGGCTCTGCAGGCGCTCGCGGCGGCTTCAGCTGCGAGGCGCCACGCAGCAGGGCACCGGGGGAGGGGGGGCGGGGGCGGTCGTCTGACGGCGCGGGGGGAGGCGACGGCGGCAGCGCGGGGGGCGACGGCGGCAGCGGCGCGGGGGGAGGGGGAGGCACCACCGCCTCGGGCTCGTCTGATGACATCATACCTAGAACGAGTTACAATAATTGTGGTAGCGTAAGACCAGGATTCAATAAATAATAAGAAATAGCATCACTTTAGTAAGTTGTCTTACCCTTTCACAAGTTTCCATGGCATATCGTAAAGAGCATATAAATTTAGGTATAAAAAGGCAAAACAGAATAATTGTAAAGGCTTAGGCAATTAATTTTTAGTTATCTTATTATTTATCTAAAAATTTCTGGACACATCCTTAGATATTTTTAGATATCCTCGAAGAATCACGAATTAGTACTTTGTACTAAGAGATCTCAGGGGATCTCTTCCGTGCCTGAGGATTAAAGTCGTGAAGCTACATCTTTTTCTTTGTATAGGAAGAGGCTTATATCCAGGATTTCTTTAGGTTGATGACTTACCAATAACAGCGTGCATTTGGTCGAGGTGCGCATCTAGTACCGTGCGATGTTGCGGCGAGGCGCCGTTCATCATCGGCGGCGAGCCACTCACCTCGGGAGGCGGCGGCGGCGGTGGAAGCGTCGATCTACACATTAAACAAAAAACTTACACTAGTAACATTTTTACTAAGAAATGGGGCCATTATTGTAGGTAATACTTCCAACGCGACTTCCAACAAGGTTGCGTTAAACGTTTAACACTACCTGGTGTTAAGTGTTACCACCGTCTGTAAGAAGGTATTGTTGTGGTCATACTCATTAGAAACGTGCCATACAATGTACTCCTCAGCGTAATTACTCCGGCACCCACACCCTTCAAACCCTTCACTAACAGCCTACTATTACTAAAATGCCCACAAGTATAAACAAAATATACTGAGGATGAGCATATCATACCTGGGTGGTGAGACAGCACCTGCGGGGGAGTCTGTAGCGGGTGGTGCGGGGGGTGGCACAGAGGGGCGCAACCGCCGCGACGGAGTGCCGGCCTGGCTACCACCGTAGATACTCTCCTGCACGGAACCGTACGGAGACTCGTCACCGCTACGAACTACAACACAAATATACATTTGATGCAGCGGCCAAAAATTGCAACCTACCATGGAAATCTTACTACTGTAAAATGTGGGCGCCAAACCTAATACTTGGATTTCCCTAGGATAAAAACGACATCTTATTTAATATCAATGACAGCCCGACTTGGTAGAATTTGTCTGACCTGACTAAGATAAAAAAAAAGGTAAAGTTTGTGAGTTTGTGAGGTAAGGGTTAATCTTTGCATATACTGAACTGATTTTGAAAATTCTTTTACCAATAGAAAGCCACGTTATCTGTGAGTGACATAGGCTATATATTAACGTCCAACAAAGTGGGCACGGGTCAGCTAGTTATATATATGTTTGCTATACGACGATTCGGATTAATAATGTGAACATACCATGTCCATTTCCAGTGATTCTGGGCTGTCGCATGTGGTTCTCGATCTCGATGGAGTTAGGCCGTGCGGGCTGCGGCTGCCGATTTAGCCCGACTCGGTACCCGCCGTCTGTTACTGTTGTTTCTAAAGGCATTACAATCACAAATTAATTTAATAATAGAAAAAGAAAAGAAATTGCATTACGAGCTTTAATCCAAAGGCACGGTAGATATCCCTTTCGTACCCACTCGTGATTCTTAATTAATAAATAACATAAATTCACCTTTCAAGCTAAGAAGCTAAATCAAAATTAAGGCACTTTTCGGTTTCTTACACTCGGTTCAAATATTTTTTTCAAAATAAGCTACTATATTATGACATGTGTAAACCAGTTTACGAACTATATTTCTTCTGAGTTTTATTTAAATCGCTACAGAGCGTGATTGAGCCACAAACATCCAAACATCTAACTTTTGCATTTTTTATTAAAAGGATGATTACTTTTTTTATACGACTTACTGATGGAACAAGCAGATAGCCCACCTGATGTTAAGTGGTTACCATAATCTATAACAAAGCATAACCTCGCAGATCACGTTTTTTAGTATCTCTACGTCAATCAACTTAAAGCATACAGGTGTTAAGCCTCATGTGCTGTTATGTCACCAGCACCCGTATACTTCAAACCGGAACACAGTCAGCTGCTTGACGGCAGATATAGGCATGGTGGTAGTACTTCCCCGGACGAGTCTTTCACACAGTACTTACGGTAAAGAGGCTCAGGTTGCCTGCTGTAGTTCTCAATGTTGTATTGCCGAAGTTGAGCGGGCGCCATTATGTGCTCGCCTTTCAGCACAGCGGCGTCTCTCATGCGGTCGTTGGTGGAATGAAGAGGCTTCACGCGACGCGCGCCTCGTCCATCGGAGCTGGCACCACTGCGGGGCTGACGAACCTGTAACATGAACATATTTATACCAGGTGTAATATAACCACTTCCGAAAACTGAAACTGGGCGTTCAGACCATGATTCTACTAACAAAAAAAATAAGGAACCACGAAACAACATATACATTACTTTTAGTCCGTTTTTTCGTGTTTTCGGCATCGATAAGTTGATAAATAGGAACGTGAGCGAAAAAAACGTCATCATCATCATCATCTTCCTGCCCTTAGTCCCACACTAAGTGGGGTCGGCACAACAGGTTTTTTTTTCCACTCTCTTCTATCAGTCGTCATTTCAGTGTTCAGTGAGCGAAAAAAACGTATTTCTCTAAAATCTATTTGAATGTCAGCCAAATGCCTTTTGAGATTCTACGAGATTGAATTGAGATTTTATGAGACTTTATAGGTAACTTTACACTTTCTTTAAGTATTCGGAATATTCCTTTACACTCGGTATACACCCTACTCTATACATTTTTTTATTTCATAGCCCTTGACACTTATCATAACTTGACTTTGACGACATGTGGCGCGGCGGGCAAATGTCCGCCTGCGACGCAGGAGGTTGCGGGTTCGATTCCCGCCTCGGGATAAATGTTTGTACGATCTGCAAATATTTATTCCGGGTGTTCTGGATATTTTCTATGTATAATAAAAATATCTATGTATGTAATATATTAAGTATATCAGTCATCTAGTACCCATAACACAAGCTCTGCTTAGCTTGGGGCTAGATGATGCTGTGTGTGATTGTCCAGCATTATTATTATTATAACTAACCTTCTTCCCCCTATCATGTTGAATCCTCTCTGTGTCCTGCAGCATTTCTCTACGCCACAATTCGAAGAAGTAGTCCGGATCTGTGTAAAACTTTCTCGCATCCCTTCCATCGTCTCTGAACTCGTTGAGCTTCTCCAGAGGCGGTGGGCGGTCGCATTTCGCGTATGTCGACAACATGGCGGATGGCATTGAGTTTCGGGAGAATAACTGCTGCTGGAATATCCGCGCAGAGCGGAACGCCTTGCGCATTTGTATGTCTTGGAGTGATACTGAAATAAAACCGTTATAAATGAACATGATAATATAATAAGAAATGATCTCTCGTTTAAAAGTACCTAGAAGGTTTGACCGAATGGTGGCCGCCATTCTAAGTTACTAAAACACCGAGTTTTTTTATCGCAATGTATTTTTTCGTAGAACAATGATTTGACTGAATTGTAGGCGAATCCTCCGACGTCGAATCACCGAACGGCACGTGGTTAAAGCTAGTTTTACTTTTTAGTACTCCTTCAGCTATAGTAATATAGGTAATATATCTGCACATATCATGTGACATATATCTTTGACAAACGATGTGGCGCGGCGGGCGAATGTCCGTCTGCGACGCAGGAGGTTGCGGGTGCGATTCATTCGGGTTAAATGTTCTTTCGAATTCTTCAAATGCAATGGTGCAGTTTGTATATAAAAAGCTTCACGTAAATGAAGTCACTGTACATAATTCCGACAATTAAAGATTTTATGAATATGAAGTTTGCTGCGCTGCCTGACTTGCAGCGAAGTGTAACTCAAAACGATAATACGAAACTTCATCTATAGTTTTTCGGTGTAGACACCTAGGTTTAAGCATCGTAACGATCGTGGATACCGCTATATGACAACATATTACCTTCTTCAACTCCAGAATCGAGCTGCGTGACCTTGACAGCCAGTCTGTCTATCCTGGCTTGCAGTACATTAGTTCTATCCGCCAGACCCGTTGCCTCCCGCGTCAGCTCGCCAAACATATCCTCCGCATGCTTCGATAAAGACGACAACTGTCTGCAAACAGAAAAAGATAAGTTAGAAGCGATTCTGTTTTGTACGAACGATAGTATGTAAATAATAAATATTTGTGGACATTTTTACACAACATCATCTAGCCCCAAACTAAGCAAAGCTTGTACAATAGAAACATACTTTGTAAATACATACTTAGAATACAATATAACACCCGACACAGAACAAACATCTATATTTATCACACAAATGTTTGTTCTCAGTGGGAATCGAACCCACCACCTACAGCGCAGAAAGCAGGGTTACAACTGGCTCATGCTGAGACAAAGACCGTTTTGTGACTTAAAATATGTCTTTTATTTTTACTACATACATTATTATTTGTTTTCGTTGTTTTGAGTTACAAATAAAATATTCTCATTCTCATACTACGAACTGTCTGTCAATATAATATTTACAGAATATAAATTGGTATAACTTATATATAATTAATAAAACTTATATATATTTAGTTAAAGTAAACAATTAATTTGTTCATTGTATATGAGGAAAATACCCGTCACTTTATGAATGACAAAATCAATTATGAAATGATCATTAAATATTTACCTAAATAGGTTAGAAGGAAGGTAGGCATTACCTTACCCTTTTAACTCTACAGCATTAGAATAGAATAAAGTTTAGAGACAAGACAATTAAGATATGTACCAAAATCTAGAATGTCATCAAGAACCAAGTCTGGTATATAAGTACCTTCACACATAACTAGAAGGCCTGAAGGTTTGACAGTTGTCACTGTTTGAGGTGCTCACTGAAGCAGTTTACTGAAGTAATATAAGAGAATATGTTTAAACTAGAAACAGAACGATTCAGTTTAAATCTGATATTAAATCATTGTCATTAATAGCCTCCACAGCTCAGTTCGTAGCCATGCTTTCTGCTTTCTTTCTGTAGGTGGTGGGTTCGATCCCCACCGAGAACAAATATTTGTGTTATGGATATAGATGTTTGTACTGTATCTGGGTGTTATATTGTATTCTATGTATGTATTTACAAAAAAACATGTGTATGTATTGTATCAGTCATCTGGTTCCCACAATAAGCAATGCTTAGTTTGGAGCTAGATGATGTTGTGTGAAAATGTCCAATAAAAATCGGTGTTTATATTTGGTTACCTGACAGTGTTAGCGAGCGTGCCGTTAGTGACGGCTTCGAGTTCGGAGGGCACGGCCAGCCGCTCGGGAACTGTGCCCCGTGACACGTGGACCGGCTCCACGCACCGCTTCGGCAGCGGCATTGCTGACCGCCAACCAGCTCAGCTACCTCGTAAACATCACTGGAACAATGGAACAATGGAACTTTAGCTTTTTTTTATACAACTTGAACAAGCAGATGGTACACCTGATGATAATGGTTGGTTACCATCGCCTATAACAAAGTATTGCCTCGTAGGTCACTCTAGGAACGCGCCCTACGATGCACTCCTCAGCGTCCATCAACCTGAGGCATATAGGTGTTAAGCCTCATGTGCCTGTAATATCACTGGCACCCACACCCTTCAAACCGGAATATGTGGCGACCGATGTGTTGACGACCGATTGTGGCGCGGCGGGCGAATGTCCGCCTGCGACGCAGAGGTTCCGGGTTCGATTCCCGCCTTGGGATAAATGTTTGTACGATCTGCAAATATTTATTCCGGGTGTTCTGGGTATTTTCTATGTATAATAAAAAAATATCTATGTATGTAATATAATATAGTATTAAGTATATCGGTCATCTAGTACCCATAACACAAGCTCTGCTTAGCTTGGGGCTAGATGATGCTGTGTGGATTGTCCAGCATTATTATTATTATTATTTTATAGCAAGCTGCTTGGCGGCAGAAATAGGCATGGTGGTAGTACTTCCCCGTCTGAGCCCTTCACAAAGAGCTCTACTACTACTAAAATTACGTGTATAAAATATGATGTAGGTTACTCTATTTATAGGAAAATATAATATAAGCAAATGTTTTTATGTATGAATCAAACAAGGATATTTTACAGTGTTTTTCACTACACTAAAATAATAGACTAATATTAGGCTTTATTGCTTATTTATTGCTTTCAGTGCTGTAGGTGGTGGGTTCGATTCCCACCGAGAACAAACATTTGTGTGATGAATAAAGATGTTTGTTCTGTGTCTGGGTGTTATATTGTATTCTAAGTATGTATTTACAAGAAAAAGTATATAAGTATTTTATCAGTCATCTGGTTCCCATAGTACAAGCTATGCTTAGTTTGGGGCAAGATGAGGTTGTGTAAAAATGTCCACAAATATTTATTTATCATTATTTATTTATTTAAAAAAAATTGTTTATAGAATAACGTTTGACCGCAATCTCATCTGATGTTAAGTGATGATGCCGTCATTTATATTCACTTATTAGAATAACCTCCGAAAATATGCGCGTGAAGTAGTTTATGCCTATCCGTCGTCGTCCAATAATTGACGCTTGTTAGACTACCAGTCCATCCGTCGGAATGGCGTGAGTCTTCCATGCGTGAACGGTGGAAGTGAGAACTGGGTTTCAGTTCCGTTAGCAGTTTCTCTATAGTCCTGGTTATTACTTAGTAACTGATTTGCTTGCATGAAGAATCAAAAACGAAGCGTCATACGTACGTAGCTTAGAGTCCTACCAATATAACAAGTACAGATTCGTGTATTGGTTGTCAGAAATCACGAATTCTAGTACAGAATTGGAACAATTATTTTCCAAATTATGCCTCATCGTAAGAATTGAATCCTTGTCTTTAGCATACGACACCAGCCTTATAAGTCTGTGTAATGGTATTTTATAATTTACCAAATGTACTATTTGGACGTACCTCTAACCCCCTTGAACACCCTCGAAGAGTCTCGAGTAGGTACTTGGTACTAAGAGATAGGAGGGAATATCTAACGCGATTGGGGATTAAAGTCGTGATGCTATTTCTATTTTTTCTTTTTCTAATGGTATTTGTCCTTGAAAAGTCTCTGATATGCCCAATAAAAACCAGACCTACGTCAGACGTGATCTATTTCATAGCAGACACGAAACCTGAACTGTCCGAGCAATTTAGGTCAAACATTATAAACTTGGTAAGTAATTATGCGAGCACCACACCGAACTGACAGTAAATTGCTAATCAAATGCCCGTTAGAACTAAATAAATACCATTTGGGTTATCTTCATGTTGCTATCGTTTCAACCTTCCAAGGCGTAGATGTCATGGTAATTGCGAAACTAGTATGGCACAAGATAAAAGTAGATCATTTAGGCCAGCCACCTCAGTTCTCATTCATTGTATTGTGACTGACAATAAGTCAAAATATTCAATGATCTGTGATCTGAGATTTGTCGTTTTACTTTTTGTGTCTTTTGTGTTCTGTACCGATTTAGTTTATCTTTACTATCACATAATTTTCCAGTACCAGTATATACCAATCGGCCACTGACCCACACTGCGGTGTAAAAGTTGCAAGAGATAATAAGGCATGGATACAAAAAGAGTTACGAAACCTCGACGCAAATGCCATTCGGCAATAGTCTTACAATATTTCGAGTTGGAACATAGATCACATTATAGTGACTCGGCCAGAATAATCGTTTATATCGTGTACTATAAGTATAGTCTACAGTTCTACACTACACGTAACAAATTGTTTCAACTTCACGTTCACTGAGTGAATTAAATGTATCACCTTTCCTCCCAGTTTAACATCATTCAAAACGAACTCTAGTACTAAATCTTTTTTAGGGCTGTTAGGGCTGTTAGGGTTCTTAGGCACTTAGCCGGTTTTATTTAAACATATTACCTTCGGATAAGGCCGGGAAAATGATGATCCTTCACATAATCATTCACGTTCTTACTTAATACTTTTGTCGCGTTTTAGACTATGATCGGGGTATAACGAATGCACGAGTGAAAATATATCTTCTAACTTCATCATCACTCTCTCAACTGTTGTTTGCAGACTATGTGTTTTGTAAACAACAAAAATCTCATTTTAATCAGTCGTTGAACGGCCACCTAATTATGATAGACAATAGACTCGTACTACGTACTGTATTTAAGAGCCAGTTCTTACCATGGAAAGTAACTGTAGTGTTTTTATTACAGCTGTTGTTACGGTCGGCATATCACACGTTTTCGTGTATTTATTTTGCGAGTTCCTAACAGTTTTTGCTTTCGTTATGTCGTGCAGGTATGTTACGCAAGCCTGCCTTAACATAGGTAGATCACGACTTAGTAGTTGTAGACAAATACATATGGTATAAATAGCTTTTTGAAATAGCGATTTTACATTACAATAAGTATGTAAATGCGTTATTGTCTTTATGATATACACATACGTATGGTGGTACATTCGGTATGCTTTATGAGCTGTGGTATTCTTTGAGTTAAATAATTAAATCAAAATCATGTTTTATTGTAGAAAACAAAAACTGTGATGTACATAGGTACAGTCAGCTGCACTAGAATGTATACAAATCGTAACTTTCAAAATAGTGTCACAACATAACAGTTAACATTTTCAGGGCTAAAATGCAAAAAATAAGTAAACTCATCGGTTATCGATGAGTTTATCGGCGAATGTCCGCCGATTAAGTTTCTCGGTTTCTGTAAGTTTCACTGCCAACAAGCTAATTGACGAATGAGCTGATCTTGACGCAAGTGAACCAGTTCCATTTTGCTAAGGCACTGTATTGAAATCGTTTCACCAGGGTACAGGAAAGAAGCCTCCTCGCGGCGCATCTTGGAAACAGCTAGGGCACGGTAACACAATGTCCTAGGCTGGCTTATTCTTTCAACACAATGGTTGCCAGTATAGTGTAACCATATGACACGCTAGAAGAAGACCAGCTTGGCGGCCATGATATAAGACAATTCTCTACTCATATTTATGCAGTGGGGTTTACAGAATCGGTTAGAATAGTCGTTGAAAGTTGTAGTATTTAAAATGTTACCTAAATATTGCGTACGTTCTCCGCTGCATCAGAATGCAGTAGTCGCTTACAGATGGCGAGGGCGCTTAGATGTTGACATCATTTTTAAGTGTACTTAGTTATTACGTCATTTTGTAGTAAGGTGCTAAGGCTTTAGTAAAGTGAGATAGCTAGTAGGAGGCAGTAGGTAAGCCTCTGTCTACCTCACTAAGCTGGACTGGTGGTTGTCACCACACTGGAGTTTCATATTATAACATTATTTTTTTTAAATAATTCTGCAAAAAAAACTGTAGTAAGTTTCTTGCCTGTTCTTCTGTATGTATAGGCTTGGTCGCGAGGAACTGATACCTAGATTCACTTAGTTATATGACTATTCTAAGTGATCACTTTGATTCCACGCAAAAAAATGTCTTGACATGACTTGATTTGCTTATGAACTCTTATCACTTGCATAATAATGGATATAATATACCACACACGAACTTACTAAATTTAAAAAAATGTTTCAGTGTGTCGTGATTTCAAGAGATGACGAAATGTTATTTTAGAATAACTACATAAAAATATTTCTCTAAAAAGATAAAGATATTCGAGAAGAAAAAGTGCAATTTATCCAGAATTGCGTGTAAGATGATATTACGTTTAAGAAAGGAGTGAATATTTAAATGGTGTATGATAAAATGGAAGAAGAGACCATGACGGAATACGATACAAAATTATTTATCCTTTATTAATAAAACGTATATGAAAGCCTCTAAATTCCTTCACATTAGTGAAACCCCGAAAAAAATAGAAACGACATTCAGCAAGACTAAAACAGAAGTAGCTAATCTCACAGATTATTTTTTTGGAAATCTTAAAACCGCTATGAGCGCATCATACAAACACATAAAATACAGGTTCTACAAAAAGTAAAGCGCGCAAAACTAGACACAAAGCGAACACAAAGCTAGGAGCTATATCGGGAGATGACGAATGTAGCTTCCGCACCGCACGTGTGATAAGATTATCCTGACGGCGTTAAAGACCTAATAAAAGTTACAATTTAAATGGCTGTCCAATTTACTAGGCGACTAAAATAGTATAGTCGGTTGAGGATTTACCCTGCAAGTAACTTTGTGTGAGGTCTATGAGTTTTAAGATGCTCAATAGTTAATACCTTCGACTGTTAAGTACAGTTGGGATGCCTTGGGTTTTAATATACCTCAGAAGAGCTAAGTACACGGGCCGTAGCATCACGTCTTATTACCATTCAGTTTAAGAGCTAAACTGCAGGTCTACTCCTAGAAAGGATAAGCGAAGTTTAGTATTGTCGTTTCGAGGTATAAGGCATGGTAGAATATGTACAAACAGAACGATTCAATTTAGGAATCGCAAAAAGACGTGATTGCATATCTGGTATATTGGTAACTATAGGCAACTCGCAGCTTCGCCCGCGTGGCAGTTTTTTCCCGTTCCCGTAAATTTTTCGGAATAAAAAGTAGCCTATGTCCTATTCCAGATTACAATTTATATTTATTCCAAATTTCATACAAATCGGTCCACTGGTTAGAGTGTGAAAGAGGAACAAACATCCATCCATCCAAACATTCGCATTTATAATATTAGTAGGATATCCTTTTCGGGTGAGTCCTTTGAACTTGAACTACAAATTTTTCTACTTAAACAAGCGCCTATACTCCGAGATTAGTTTAGAGTCTTCTTCGGAATACCAACGAACTGTAACGTATTTATAGTTTTGTTGATAGTTATCGTAGCCATATCAAATCTGCAATGCAACCAAAACATCACATTCACAAACGTTACTGCACTGACCTTATGCAGAATTGCATTCATTACCTTGGAACGAATAATCTAGTGTATTTGCAATTTGATTCGCTCGCCTGTTAACAGATTGCCTACCTCTTGAAGCTGTGAAGCATGCCTGAGAATCGTGACGTTTGTAGAAGCATAGAGTAAACTTCAGTAAAATTTTATGTAATTTAGTGTAATTTTGCGTTTGTAAAAGCTCATACTAATAAACTATCTCGCTTTGCGTCCGGTTTTTACAGAATTGATATTACCTTCTCCAAAACCAAATTCTATACAAAAATCAATAACAGCAAGCTACCATGAACTATGAACGGCTTGAGGATATGAAATTAGATAGGAACGCATATTTTAGGTTGCAAGGTAAACAATATTTAGGTACTGAGATCTCTCTGTATTTAAAATCCAAGCTAGATGATAATATAAAGGGATCCTATTACGTTTCCTTAATCGCTTTTTACGACATCCATGTACCATCCATCACATAACAAGGTAATGGAGGGGTCCCATCGTAAGTCGGTTTCCTGTAAAATGCTAAATATCCGCTTCGCGGTTTCTTTACATGAGCCATGTAGTTTTCAAACCCGGCAGCAGAGTAACACAGACAAACAGGCGTCAACACAGCACACGATGCAAGCGAGTGGGTGAACACAAATTGACACATCCGGGCGTGCTAATGCATTCGTAATCGAACGATAGCGGTGCCTGCCTAGTGTGTACTCACTCGGATTTGCGCATTCTGCAAAAAGTATGCCAAACAAATTATCGGCATTTCTTATATAAACTTTCAATACTGTACGAGCTAGTAGCTAACTATAGTGACGGAGTCTCTATGTAGACCGAAGGAATAGCATAATCGTGCCCTTTCCTTATTTAGTGCTGTTGCTAACAAGCCCTCTTTCAAATGTCAGCATTTTGCGTTCCAAATATTTCGGTATCATTATCTCAGAAACGTTGCGTAACTAATCAGATGATAAAGAAAGAAAGAGTAATTTACTACCTAAAACTTCTATAATAAACCTCTATTTGTACTGCTTTATCGCAAAAGTTATTGAACCCAACTACCTACAGTATAAACATATTAATTAATGTTCCTTTTAAACGTAAAAAACCGGTCCATGGATTTAGTAAGTAAATTTAAAATTGTAATATGTCCACTGCTTATAAAATTTGGGAAATTGAGTTTTTTAGTTCCACATTAGCGTTGCGTTATCATAAATATTTTGCTAGAATAATGTTAGATAATATACATACATATTTTTATAAAATTTTTAATAATAACATTAATAGAAACTAGAAAACAAATTAAAAAGTTTGGACTTACTGACATGACTTACTTTGATATTTACTGTGTAATCATTTCTTTACCAAACATGCATGACCTATGATGCGATACTTTGTTACTCAGTACTTTATTATTGGTGATGGCGTCCACTTAACATCAAGTGGACGATCTGCTTATCCCAACTAGTGTCATACAAAACAGTATACTACAGTCGAAAAATACGTTTACAATGTTGTAGCACGCAAGATGGTGTCAGTGGATAAGTGATTTATGGACTGATTCAAGATTTCACCTAACGGCTGGAATTCCGTCACAGTTATCCGATCAGCTATTCCAAGCTGAATCCGACAGTGATTACCGTTCATGATTTTTATGCATTCTGCATGAGAAGTTTATAACGTTGCTATACGCTATAGTATAAATACTAAAATCAGACAAATCCAAATATATACCAGACGCTAACTAATTGAAACCAATGCTGAACAAAAACATCAATAAATCTTTATCTATACCAATTATAAGAACCTTTGTCCTGACTGACTGACGTAATATAGACAACGCACACCTAAACCACATAGTTTTGAAATATTCAAGGTATATTCGTTTTGGTGCGTAGAGGTGTAAAGAAATTTCCGAAATTCAACTCCTAGGCGGGTACAGCGGGGTTTGAAGTTTGTATAAAGATAACTTCACGGGGGCAAAACCAGTCTGCGAATATTTATTATAAATATTTTCGGGGCTTGGTTTTCTGTAATTTTTATCGCAACTTCGCAGCGTTATCTAACATGCACAAAGTGATAATTGATAAAAGAATTACCTATTTAGCTCAAACTGAATTAATTGGTCAAAAAAATATTGGCATCTTTCCTTTATGAAATAACGAGGTGGCTGTGTACAATGTGGACTACTAAAACTACAATGCCATTGAAGGCCTGTAGAAAAGCGGTTAGTCCACAGTAGCTAATTAGTAATACCTACGCGAAGTTACAGTAGTAATACGCGAAGCTGCATCATTAGGAATATTTAAAAACAAATTATACCAACAATTTTTGTCCCTACAGATTTCCCAGCAAAATTGAGCATTATATTATAATATTTATTTATTTATCTATTTTTTTTTCAATATGTATATGTATATATTTATTTTTTATTTATATTTTAAGTACTTATAGTATTATATTTACTTATATATTATGGATAATATATATGTCAATGTTTTTTCACTAATTATTTAGAAGTTAGGCGTATCTCTCTCATATTATTTCATAGAGCACTACCACCCACTCCACATCACACCAAGGTTAACTGGAAGAAAATGCTAATTAGCATTAAGTTCGCCTATGTACTTATTTTTTGTGCAATAAAGGATTTTCTAATCTAATCTAATTAGGTTTACCCATCAGATATGAGAAGGTATATTCAGCATCAAAAATGATGATCAGACAAAGTCTCAAAAGGTTTTTATGAAAGGTTTTCAGAAACAGCCTTAAGGGTCCAGTCACGTTAGGGCTCTTATTGACAAGTAGGTACTACCGACAAGATTATTTTTATGTCTTTGATTTTACCCCTTTTTTATTAGTTTTAGTTTGAAAGTAGTTAGTTTGATTAGCATTTTTAAATATTTGTGTAATTATGATTAAGTAAGAATTTTAAACTGTATGAACTTTTTAGTACTGAATTTGGATGTTATCATCAACTCCGGAAAATGGGTGACGCATTGTCAATGGAATGAATATGGTTTTAATTTGGTAAATAACTGACTTCATTGGTAGAAAAAGAATTTATAGAAATAAAGTCAGAATCACATCAGACACGATCCGCATGAACCCGCGTCGCCTGTCTCAGACATTTTGTTTGGGACAGACAGAGACACAAAAAAGTACACCCGCCACCGTCTGTATAATGTAATGTATAGTATTATAATTCTGCCATAGAGCAAGTACATTTTTGACAAATCGTTGTTTTATGTGTATGTTTAAAAAATCGTCGGCTTAGACTAGGACACCCCCTTTACCTCCTATGGATGTCATAAGCAGGGACTAAGGGAATGCACTATGGAGCAGCAGCGGCAGCAAACAACCACCCCTAAATTTGAAAGACGCCTAGCAATGTCTTATTTAGGCTGATACCAGGATTTGTTTATAAATACCTATGGGTAGGTATATTAAATTTGACCAAGCACAACTTCCTAACCTTTAATCTGATCAGAAACCAAAGTCGGGAGTTTTAGGACTAGGAGTTGTGTATCGGAACAATTGTGTTACAAAAAACATGTAATTATGAAATTGGTAGTCCAAGTACATTATTAACCCTTAACTACCTACCCGCGGTCTCACGGACACCAGCGATAATATTTTTGTGAATTACGGAGCGTGTGCGCGTCGTTACATCTCGTGAGTCTATGTACCTTTTCCCTGGTACCCGAAGTACTACACCTGCGCTCGCCAAGTACACACGTGCGCGCGTTTGTTTTTGGTAAGTAAAAAACTTTTGTCACCGGTCTGAGCGACCGCAGGTAGGTAGTTACGTGACTTTTTATCATCAAATGAATGTTATTTTTTTAGTGCAGAATTGCTTTTAACGACCGAATTATTGAGCGCTGGTTGGAGAAAGATCCTTTCAATGATAAGGAACTACCAAATGGAGACTGTAGTGATGTGGAGATTGACATAGGAGATGATTTTGTGATGAAAGAGTTTCACGGTTTGAATTCTGAGATTGATGGTGAAGATGAAACTGCAGCTCCTGGTACTGGTGCAGAGAGGTTAGAAACTCACAAGACCTGCTTTGTTTGTGACCGTAAGAAGAAACGCAAGACCCAATACTTGTGTTTTCTTTGCAAGAAACCGATTTGTCTAGGGCTGTAAATAAACATGCTCTGTATTTACTGTCACGAAAAACTATGAAGTTGATGACTTGCAATTTTGTAAAAATAACTATTTTTGTATTCAAATAAGTGTGTAGTTGCATAAGTTAATTACTGAATTTATAGAAATAATAAAAGAAAAGTTCATAATTTATGTTTCCTTTTGTTATAGATCTCATTTTCTAAATATGTTCATTTTGTTCGTTTTTCTCAGGTCTAAGAAGAGATTTTTATTTAGCTAAGAATCAATAATGATTTTTTATGTTTTTAATACTTTAATATAAACAAAAAACTATTTAAAATATAAGTTTTATCTCAAATTATCTCCCACTGGCATAGATTTTATTTGCTAGAGCGATTTATCGCAGACGTCGCACAGACCGCGGGTAGGTAGTTACGTGACTAAAATAGAGGGTAGGTAGTTAAGAGTTAAAATGCATTGTTTATAATTTGATGTTTATTTCTACCTGCGTTTTTGTGCGATTACGCATGACGGATGTTTCAAGTGTCGGAAGCATAGTATCATAATAATACAGTGTGTCACCTTCACGTTTTCACGTCTGCCAACGCTCACACACATACGTTCGTTTGTGAGATTTGACAGAACAGAAATAATATTTCTGGGCACTTTTACACATCATCTAGCCCCAAACTAAGCATAGTTTGACCTATGGGAACAGAGGATAAGTTGTTAATTATGTTTGGCTGTTGGAAATCCAAACAGCCAAACATAAGACATTGAAAATAATCTTATAAGCAAAATGTTTGGAACTTCAATGGGATTGATAAGTATGGATACATTGGTAATTATTACTGCATAATGCCAGGATAAAGGGGACACGGGTTGACTTTTGACTTGATGAGACATTATCTCTAAGACTTTTGTTTATATTACATGCATACAATGCATATTATTATAATAATCATTTATGATAAACACTGTCATCATCTTTATACAAATAATAAAACAAGTATTGGGATAAACTTTATACAACACCATCACACACTCCCTAAGAATTTTCATTATAGATTAAAACTACTACTAGATACTTGTCATAATATTGGTAAAGAGGTTTTATTCCAAGTGTATCTAAATTTTTTTATTTATTTTATAACGGAAGTAATTTAGTTTATTTGTTTTTATAGTGCTTACCTGCACTTAATAGCGATAGCACCGTATTAGAAACATTCCAAATCTTATTTTCGTCGTAGGCATTTGAATCCTCCGTAGCGAAGTTGGTATCGCATCCCCGTATCAAGGGGAAGGTCGTGGGTTCAAATCCCACTCGAGGAAAATAATTTTTGGGATAATATAAAAATCTTTGGAAGTAATTTAGTATATACAAATATTTTACATCTAATATTGAACCTATCTACCTTATATCTACTTACTTTATCATAACTTTTTCTACCTATAGTAAAAAGCGTCTTTATGTTGGATGGATGGAAGTGGTTGGCTTTATTCTTCAATAAGTTGCTGCATGAAGAGGCGATCCCGGACGAATGGTGTAACAGTTCACTGGTCCCCATCTTCAAAAATAAGGGTGATGTACAAGACTGCAACAACTATAGAGGAATAAAGCTAATGTCGCATAGTATGAAGGTATGGGAGAAAGTGATCGCGAGACGAATGAGAGAGGAGAGTGAGGTATCACAGAACCAGTTTGGGTTTATGCCTGGACGTAGTACCACGGACGCCATATTTGCAATACGTCAACTGTGCGAAAAGTACAAACGAGTGCATAAAAACTTGCATATGGTTTTCGTGGATCTGGAGAAGGCATACGACAAAGTGCCCCGGAAGGTTCTGTGGTGGGCGTTGAATGAAAAGAGAGTGCCTGGAAAGTATGTGCAGCTGGTTCGGGCTATGTACAGTCGAGCCAGCACACACGTTCGGTCAGAAGCCGGCGTCACCGACAAGTTCAGTGTGGCTGTAGGCTTGCACCAGGGATCGGCATTAAGCCCTTATTTGTTTCTCCTGATTATGGATGCACTGACATCGGACATACAGGAAGAAGCACCCTGGTGTATGCTGTTCGCCGATGACATTGTCCTTGTTGGTGAAGATGCACTCGAGGTCCAGAGCAGGCTGGGAAAATGGCAGGAGAAATTGGAGAGTGTCGGATTGAAGATCAGCAGAACAAAAACCGAGCACTTGTTCTGCGACTTCGGTGGTCCCTCCAGTTTCACCCCTATTGCCTTAGACGGTGTATCCCTACCAGCCTGCTCCGATTTTCGGTACCTCGGTGCATCAATCCAAAACGACGGTGAGATTGATCGAGACGTGAAAAATAGAATAAATGCGGGATGGATGAAATGGCGTCAGGTCTCAGGAACAACTTGTGATCCACGTATGCCCCTTAAACTTAAGGGGAAAGTGTACAAGACCATCATAAGACCTGTCGTACTGTATGGATCTGAGTGTTGGGCAATGAAAGGGACGGATGAGAGAAGAGTGCATGCAGCAGAAATGCGAATGTTGCGATGGATGTGTGGAGTGACAAGGATGGATAAAATAAGAAATGAGTATATTAGAGGTAGTTTGAAAGTAGCGCCTGTGACGGATAAGTTGAGGAGTAATAGGTTAGCGTGGTATGGGCATGTCATGCGGAGGGAAGAAAGTCATATAACAAGAAGAGTGTTAGATATGGATGTGAAAGGTTATAAAAGCAGAGGAAGACCAAAGAAAAGATGGATGGATTGCGTGAAAGATGATATGAGTAAGAAAGGAGTGAACACTGAGATGACGTCTGATAGAAGAGAGTGGAAGGAAAAAACCTGTTGTGCCGACCCCACTTAGTGTGGGATTAAGGGCAGGAAGATGATGAGTAAAAAGCGTCTTTACTATAGGTAGAAAACAGAATTTAAGTCACTGACTGCAGGAAGTGTGCCCAAAAGGCTGGCAACGTTACCTCTTTGGATAGCTAAGCTTATTCTCTGTCCAAGATAAGCGCCAGCCCTTTGAACGCGAGTCACATCCACCAGTCTCTTGGATGTATCTTAAATGTTATCTTACTGGAATAAAAATAAATGAAATGAAAAAATAAAATTATAATATCTCTGCTTAGAGTATATTTTTATCATGATTACCTTTACATATTTCTATACTAGCTGTGCCCACGACTTCGTCCGCATGGAATATTGGGCATTTAGGCAGCATTTTTAATTTTTCAGGCTAAATATTTTAGTTAATAAGTTCAGTAGTTTAGGTGTGAAAGAGTAACAGACGGAAAGACAGAGTTACTATCGCATGTATAATATTAGTAGGAAATATTTGCAATAACACTGAATAGCACACTGAAGTTTCGATATATATATAATATATATATCGAAATAACTTATATATATATACTATATCTAACTTTTCCGTCACCTAGTTAGGTATACGACTATTCTATGTGATCACTTTGATTTCATAAAATAAATTCCTTTTGACTTTGACTTATTAAAAATTGAATTTGAACATTTATTAGAACTACAAGAGTGGTTTTTAAAACTGTCTTTACTCCGTAAAATTAAAAGGGTCGCTTAAAAACATCATCCAATAAACCTGTTAAATCTAAATGCTAGTACTCTTGACTAAAACCTAGAAAAACAGGAAAATACAGCTCAGTTTCTCCAGTTTTTTGTCTGCTCCTCTTTACAATAATATGGAACTTTGCTTCTAGTTTGTAATTAATTAAACTAGTTCAATCCAACCACCATAAGCATTTATGCTCAATTCTAATATCTTACAAAAATTAATATTTGTGGACATTATTAAATACAACATCATCTAGTCTCAAACCAAGCATAACATGTATTATGGAAACCAGTTGACTGATACTTATACTTATATAGGTTTTTATACTTATACTTATATAGGACTGTATACTTATATAGGTTTTTTAAATACATACTTAAAATACAATATATTATATCAGATAAGCCTTCATCTCATTGGTTAATATAACAGTTTACTGTATATTGGAACCAGGTATTGATGATCTTATAAACTTTTTTTTATGTCACTATTTCTTATCCTAATGATTATCTGCCTAACCTACCTACTATTTTTTAACTTTACATAGATTATTACTATATTCGGATAACAACTATTTTGAGGATAAAATTATTAGAATTAATTTTGCCTTGTTTTTATGTTATAACATTTATTTAGAAACTAGAAAATCCATAAAATTGGTATTTATAGAAAGTAGTATATTAGTGGGACAGATGAATAACAATGCAGTTTAACATGGCTCATGTGATCCAATAAGAAATTGTTTGTTTAAATTATTAGTACCTACCTATTTGTTGATAGGTCACATATGATTCCAGAACATAAAAATAAAAGAGATTTGAGGGCATGTATCAAAGAGACTCCCATAATGATAAACATGAGACACATTGTTTCAAATAGTTATCTCATCGACTTTGATGAAATAAATTGTTCAAAGCAGTTCTAGACTATACAAACAAAGTCTCATCGTCCGGTGACGACGTTGGTAGTAATGATAAATCTTCAATCATGATCACAACGCCCTTTTAGTCACCCCATTGCGGTGCGAGCAAAGTAACGGCTATATCGGTTCGTATTTAATTGTCAGAACCATTGGTTTGTGATCCAAATTAATAAATGTTTCGTTTTAGCCCGATCATCTCCTCAAAAACTTCAAAATAGTAAGAAATATTGAATACCACTCACCTTCTTCACCTACTGAGAACAACTTTTACCGTTCAATAGAAGTTTACACAGTAAGCAAAGCTGAATTATTTCACAGTAATGCCAATACACTCATCAATATTTGTAGCACTTTGTACGTAAATAAATGCTTGCTATTTTAGTACAATTTACACTTCCACAGCCGCTAACCGTGCCACAAAACGAAAATGGCAGCGTTGAAATTTGTGATAGCCCGTTTAATTCAGATATCTCAGTTTGTTATCCGCATTCACGTAAAAGAGGGTCAATTCAATTTATCTGGGTAGTACCAAATACATCGACGTCATTTAATTTTAGAGTCCACACTACAGCGACTGTGCAAACGAGCAAATTCTACCATGCCATGCAACAAATCAATCAATCCGTCAAAAGCTTTTATAAGTCAGCGTCATGTTGACTTACCATAGAAAGTCTACACTGCCTTATAATTGAAATTATTTACTACAAATTAGTTTATTTATATGCTTATCGTATGTGTTATAAAAGTAGTAGTAGTAGTAGTGTACTAGAATAGTCTTACGCACTTACCTGAGAGCACATACCTGGCAGCCCTGGTTATTCATTTCCTTCAGTTCTTCAGTCCTTCAGTCCCTGTCTGTCTACGTTCAGTCAGTCCAGTCCATCCAGTCCACAGAATACTTTGTTACATCAGAATCCATTCAGTCCATAAAAAAGTGAAGTACTCTGTGATCCAGTCGTAGAGTAGAAGCAGAAGGCGGGGAGCTCAAACACAAGCACAACACAAGCACAAAACGAATACCTAGTTTGTGAATTTAACTTAAATAGTCAAAACTAGTTTTCCTTCACAAAAATGAGTGATGTCGTAACAGTAATTGCTCCAGTAAACATCGCAGTAATCAAATACTGGGGCAAACGCGATGAAGAGCTAATTTTACCCTTAAACGATTCAGTTAGTGCTACTTTAGATACAAGTGTAATGTGTGCGAAGACTTCGGTTTGCGCTCGTCCAGAGTTCCAGGAAGATGAAATCTGGTTAAATGGTAAAAAGGAGTCATTTTCCAACAAGCGATTACAAAATTGTTTGCAAGGCGTGAAAGCGCGAGCTATTTCCGAAAACTCGGTCGGCGAAAACTTTCTCTCGTGGAAAGTGCATGTTTGCTCCGAGAATAACTTTCCAACCGCAGCAGGACTGGCGTCGTCTGCAGCGGGCTACGCCTGTCTGGTCGTCGCACTTGCCAAACTCTACAAAGTAAAGAGCGACGTTAGTTCCCTAGCGAGACTTGGATCCGGCAGCGCCTGCAGAAGTGTGTACGGGGGCTTCGTGAGATGGTACGCTGGTACAGACGCTCATGGGGCAGACTCTATCGCCGTACAAGTATCACCGTCTTGGCCGCAAATGAGAGCCCTCATTTTAGTAGTTGGAGAAACAAAAAAGAAAACTAGCTCCACTGATGGAATGAGAATTTCTACTCAAACCTCTGAGCTACTGAAATACAGAATAGAGCACTGTGTGCCTAGAAGAACGGAAGAGATGTGTAATGCCATCAAGCTTCAAGATTTTACAAAGTATGCTGAGATAACAATGAAGGACAGTAATCAGTTCCATGCGGTATGCCAGGACTCCTATCCTCCATTTGTCTACATGAATGATATCTCACACAGCATAGTAGAACTGATACACAAGTACAACAACTATTGTGGTACTCCCAAAGTTGCCTATACATTTGATGCTGGACCAAATGCATGTCTGTACCTGCTTGAGGAAGAAGTTCCAAATATTATATCTCTTATCAAATATGCTTACCCTTCTTCCAATGACAATTTCATCAGGGGACTTGATGCCACCGGAGAGGGTCTCAGTGTTGATGTCTTGAAAGTCCTATGTGAACCAAAGCATAAGGATCAAGTGAATTATGTGATTTATACTAAAGTTGGTGGTGGACCCACTGAAGTCACTGATGGTTCTCACCTCCTGAATGAGGCAGGTTTACCAAAGAATCCAGATGGATTCTGAATTTGGTGCTGGTTGTTTGTGATATTACTTATTTACTCTACATTTAATACCTGCATACATGCAATAGTACCTACATAAAAGAACCTAAGTAGGTATTATCTGTTTATGTACCTACAGGATTTACTATTACTAGGTAGGTACTTGGCTACTTGTGTATTTGACATAGGTAACTATTTAATCAGCCTGATCATCACTACTGGTATGGAAGAGAAGATGCTAGGTATATTGTATTGTAGATAAGAAAAATCAGTATAAGAATAAGACTTTATTTACATAAATTAAATACATAATGTACAATATACAAAGCATTTCTGCCTTAAGAACTTATCACTAACTTACAAGGAGATCAGACTTAATAAAAATGCTAAAATAAATCATTATACAATTCCATTTATTTTTATCCTTGAATATTTAACATAAATGCAGAACAAAAATAAATGAAACCATTTCCCATTGGTCTTATCGTGCAGATACAGAGACCTGCCAGACGCGGATAATGTTGTCAGAGTAGCCAGCAAACAAGGTCTGTCCATCAGTGGACCACGCAAGAGAGAGGCACTGAGGAGGATCAGACTTTGTAGAGGTCTGTGTCTGGTTGATGATTTCAGGCTTCAGCTCTTCAACCATTTCCTTGCTTTCCAGATCCTGTTGAAAAAAAGAAGATATTTATGTTATATGCTTACCAGATTTTTTTTTATTATTCATGTATAAATAAATATAACATCAGGAGACCATTTCCAGTACGACCTTATGACATGATTCCTATGTTTTCTTATTTGTGGGTGCAGTGTGGATATAGAAATTAGGAAATTAGTCAGTGGAAATTAGGAACTCTCCATTGTATTGCACTACTTATTCTATATCCAGGATGACAACTGACCCCTCTTTAAGAACATCAGACGGTTTATACGCAACCACCACTCTGTGTAGACTCTGCCAGCGCCACCAGATGGTACTGGCATCCTAAATACTAAGTTTGACACCGTGTTGCAAATTAGATTACAACATATACATACCCAAATCTTGATGGAAGGTCCATATGCAGCACAAAGCCAGTATCTGTTGGGGGAGAAGCACAGAGCTGTGATGATGTCATTGTGGTCCAAGGTGTGTAGGTGCTTGCCATCATTCAAGTCCCAGAGCATAGCCTTCATGTCCTTGCCACCAGATGCACAAAGAGAACCATCAGGAGATACTGTGACTGTGTTTAGGTAGCCAGAGTGACCCAGGTGGTTGATCTTCAGTTTGCAGTTTGTAAGGTGCCAGACCTAGAGGTAAAAACTTCAATCAGTATTTTACAGAAACTATACAAGAACATTAATTTAACCTATTTTAAATTCAATAGAAAGCATTATTATAAGGGCTACATTAATACCTTGACAGTGCGGTCCCATCCAGCTGAAACAATGATGGGGTTGGCATGGTTCGGTGAGAAGCGCACACATGACACCCAGTCACTGTGTCCATCATCCTGGATGGTGTATTTGCATTCAGCCAGTGTATTCCACAGCTTGATTGTTTTATCCCGAGAGCCAGACACAATCTGACGGTTATCAACTGAGAACGCCACTGAGAGGACATCCTGCATAAAAGGGGGTCAGAATTAGAGGCATAAATTATATAAAAACAGTCATGAGAATAATGCATTAGTGTACATTCACTAGGAAAGGGTTAGCTACAGTGGTCCTGGGAAAATTTACAGGTAATGAGATATAATGAACTACATACCCAAAGTATGCTATGTAGCAATCACTCTTTAGCTGCAGTTCGATTTCTTCTGCCTCGCTAAGGCGCAATTCACTATCTTCTGCCTCGCACAGGCGCATAATACTAACACATGGGATTACAACCCTAAAAAAATGCAATTCTGTCACACCTTAGTATGATCTTCGAAACGTCTAGTGGTTTTTCCCGCAGCAAGATCCCACAGGCGCAGAGTTTTGTCCCAGGAACCGGACAAAGCGTAGTTACCGTCGCTGGACAGAACTACGTCAGAAATGAAGTGCGAGTGACCGTATAGACGCTTTTGTGGCACACCGTAGTTGGTCTCGTCCCTCGTCAACTTCCACACGATAAGAGTTTTGTCTGAAACCAAAAGCTTTGAGTTATATAGATTTCACAATTTAGAGGTTAGAAATGTGACGTTATCGACATCAGCCCCATATCCGCTTGCCGCTCAGGATTCGCGTGGCAATGGTTTTGTTTCATCATTGACGTTAAAATATGGCTAAATAATATGAGTAATTTATTAACACATACATCTGACATAATAAAATAAACTATTGATGATTTATAATAGAGGATGCATGTGGATAAAGTTTGTGAAAGAACCTTACCTCGGGAAGAAGACAAAATCATGTCAGGGTATTTAGGATTTGTCGCAATTTGCGTAACCCAGCCATTGTGACCGCAGAGGGTGCCTCGGAGTTTCAGTGTTTCAGTCATGATTTCAGTTATGTGCATGAGCGCAAAATGCCACACACGCGACCCCGACGCAAACCAATTTAGAAAGAAGGAAAGGAAGGAAGGAAAGATTTCCCAAACGACGGACAGAGGCTTACTGTTGCCAGATCAAATTTTAAAAGTCCCCCATGTTTTGTACTATGTAAATAGTAAAATTATAAGTTATCGCACTAAAGTACTATTTCAGTATAATTACCTTGATCCGATGAAGACACTTTATAGAGACCATAATTATGAAAATATTACATATGTAACAAAGTATCCAATATTCTTAGCTATGTTATAAAAAGTAGGCTTGAGGGCACAGTACATTATATGACTCTTATCTAAATCTATTACCCCATATCAAATTTCAACATTAACGCCGCATTTTACAAGCCTTGACCAATATATATTTTTTACAAAACTAGAAATAATAGCAATATCACCTAGTGTGATTTTCTCCTCAGTTTCGTGAAAAAAAAAACCCCAATCTGGCAACAGTGAGAGGACGGGAACGAATCGAACACAATTCATGGCTGGCTGAGTTTGACAGCAAAAAGAAAAAGACCGAGATAAGCTAGTAGGATTGTCTAGGGATGTGATTTGATATTTAATTAAATTTTTAGATATTCAAAATAGCCTTTTGATTTTCAATAGTATTTTTGCTAAGCTATTATTCGTCTTGACAGTGATTTGGTTAAGCTATTGATATGCATGACTTGAGTTGAGAGGATAAGGGGAGCAAGGGTGGATGGGAATTCCTCCCCTCGAGTTCTTTTGTCCAGCCGGGCTAAGATGTGCAACGTGAGAACTGTTGTACTTGACACGAAATATTTTTAGACATTTTTAAATTACAGCTAAAAGACCTATAGATAAGTTATTTATTTGACAGAACGAGATAGATATTTAGCACTGCCATATTAGCACAGGAAGATCTAGAGATATCTCTATTTTTCATGAGAAAGCCAGTAGATAACATTTTGTCGCTTTGCACATCTTAGCCCAACTGGAGATATAGGTGTCATGCAAGTACCTTTAGCATTACGAAATTCGTAATATAATAATATCGCTCGTTTCAACATAGTAGGTAGGTTTATAGGACTTAAAGTTGCTTTCTGAAATTGTTTTTTCGGTGTGATATCTATGATAGATTGATAAGTACTAAATACTTTTGATCTCATTTTGTGTAATTAGTATGTTATGTTGTGATAAGCCACCTAGTGATAATTGTCGTGCTCTACCAGACTCATGTTGAAGCTTAATTTTATTTTCTAAAATCTTCTGTACACCACATTAACGCAATAAATATATTTGGTTTGATTTGATTTGTCCCGCCGTTTACGAAGAAACGTGAACTATTTATCTGAAAATGCAACTGAGCACGTAGTAATGTTGCTGTCTTAGTTTTAATCTGCTGTTGCCTTTTATAGTATACTAGCGGCCGCTCGCAGCAGTGTGTATATAAGTATAGCAGGGATACAAAGTAGCCTATTAACTATTATGTTAATCCAGGTTGCAATCTCTAATTATTCCAAATTTTATCCAAATCGGTCCACTGGTTAGAGCGTAAAAGAGTACAAACATCCATCCATCCATTCATTCATACTTACAAACTGTCGCGCTTATTAGTAAGAAAGTAGGATAATATCATTGGCCGTTGCTAAATAATAACCTATTTTTTTGAATACTTTTTTTCACATCCCTAAAGTTGGAGGTGAGTAGGTATGTGGCATAAATTGTCAAAATATTTGCCAACCAATTTGTTCATATTTTATTTCAAAAGCAATTTGGTTTTGTGCAGCTAATATATATCGCTTACTAGGGGTTTTTGAAAATTTTGTAATGGAATGTATTACAGAGCTTCCTCAACCAATGGCCAAAGCAAAAATAGTGCCGTCAGGCTCCATTAAAGTAAGTTTCACTGACATCCCCAATCTGATAACATACATTTCGTCGTTTTTGCTTGGGGGTAGACAACTAGTAGGGGGTAGTTGAATATGAAATATTTTTACGATTAGATAAAATCATTTTCAAATAGTTTATGAACGCATCAGAAACTGGCATCATGAGTAAAGTTTGAACGCACCAGAAACTAGCATCATGAGAGTAGTTCCTCCTAGATCCGCTTGGTGGAATTCTTTTCTTGAAAATTGACGTCACACTAGCTAACGCCATTTTGTAAAGTGTTCGCCGTAGTCAGTTTTCTGGGCATAGTGAAAAATAGATAATTCGCATGGTTTTGTGTACATTTAGAACATAAAAGTAATCAAAAACCCAACTATCGTCTTGTACGTTAATCTACAGACACAAAGTATGGAGGACAAAACATCGCTAAAGGAACTGGATCAATGGATAGAACAACTAAATGAATGCAAGCAATTGACAGAAAATCAAGTAAAAACGCTATGCGACAAGGTAAGGAGTACTTGAATTTAGTTCTACTATGATGTTCAAGTAGTCTTAGATAGATTTTTGTAGTACGGTGATTATTTCTCTTTTGGCTAATAGGTATAGTTGTATGATTCATGTACCTACCTGACGAGTTAGGTACAAGAACGCGACTACTACATCAGTTAGAACATGTAGGAGCTTCGTATCGTCTCTGTGGCGTTGGTGGCATTGTTATTGATTGAGTATAATGATTGCAAGCATGTGTTTTTCTATGTTTACCACACCCAGCTATCAATCTCCTTCGTCGATATATTCCTAATTGGTGGTAGTTGGGTATTTTTAGCCTAGGCGCGGAGACCATGGTAGTCAACTACCTAACAGTAGTTTTGTGTGCTTCAGACCCATGTAGGTACCTAGTTGTTTTCTAAAGACATCTGTAGCGTGTTGGTAAACCTATGTACCTACTATTGATATTATTGGCTATGCCATCTAAAATGTTTTTCGCGGTAGTTTAGATAGTTCGATATGTCCTTGAAGTTTTGTGATCATAAACCCACTGATGCAATTCTATATCACTACTCTTGATATCTCTATATGTTTTGTGTAGGTACCTACTACAACCTTGTTAAACCTTTTATGTAGAAACATTTGTTCAAAAAAAAAAATATAGTCACTGGTAAATACCCATGTAAACAATTTCTCAAAGAATTGACTTGAACACTACTACAAATGCTTAGATATTTGTAAACAAACTCACATGGGTCTACCTACAGTAGTTTTATCAAATAATATTTTAATGCTTGTGTGACAATGTATGATTATGTATGATAGACACAGAGCTGTGCATGGTTGGGTACATTCCTAAAGAATGTGCAAGAAATGCATTGCTATAGGTGATGGTACGCTTAAGATTAGGTGTACACCAAGCAGAATAATAAAAAAAGCTTATATTGTTTAATTAAAATACTCTTAGAGTGCTTTGATACAACTATGTATATAACTTAAGTAATTTGATTATTATAAATTGTCAAGTACCTACAGTATGATATTATGAACATTTGCGGCTGCACTTCTGTTGTACATCATACTGTAGTTACTCACTCAGTCCTACATATTGGTACCTGCGAGTACCATCACACCCAAACCTCCAATTGCAATCATTACAACAGTTCATGCCAGCATCACAGAGTTAGTGTCAAAGACAATTACATAATTCTATAGAAGTTTAATGTTAGAAAATTAAATTTTTCTCCACTATATAGTTAACTACTTTATCATCCATCTATCATAAACCATCATAGGGTCTACAGCATCCTCTATATAAGTTTAAATGTAGTATCTGCAACGGTCTGTGAAGCCCTGTTTACATTATTCTGTATAAATATGTGAGTAGAAAAGTATGTTCCTTAGAAATGGTGTTAATGACTGATATAACTATTTGGTTTTGCAATTAGGATAATGTATATTTGTCTGCAGCTCCAGCTGTGTAAACACGAAAGTCTGTCAAATCTTTATCATCAACCAATCCTTGATCACTGAGATTATTGGATATGACAAATTAACTGGATATTTCAATCCAATCCCTAAATAGTACTAAATTTGGTGATAGAAGTGCTGGGAATCTTAAAAACCTGATAGATGACTAAATTCTAGTACCTGGGTTCTTTGTAAAGAGCTTATCTAAGAATCTTATCACCATGCGTAATTCTCCTACCAAGCAGTGTAGCTTTGTTTTAGTTTTAAGGGTGTCTATGAAATTACTGGTAGAGATCGTCCAATCTTAAAGTGCACGCGCCACTATTTCAGTAATTCAAAGTTAATTGTTCTTTATGCTCTATGAAACAAGGGTTATTTTAAAGTAATTTATTGGTTGTCAAAGTCAAAGAAATACCGTGGAGGGGCGTGCTTTTTAGCTTGGTTTATCTCTACATGGGGCTTAATTTTTGTATGCCTGAAGGACAAAGGGTAGTGCATCATGGGGCACATTCCTAATGTGTGTGACATGTGAGGCAATACTTTGTTCTGGTGACCATCTGCTTTTTCCATCAGCAAGTGTTATAAAAAAATTCATTGATATAGAATTCATAGGTTATGTTTTTCCAATAGGCATAAACTCCAATGTACAATGAATAAAATAAAATAAAATAGAGAGGAAATTCAAACAAGAAAATATCTGCTGATAAGCTATCATTTATGTCATATACAAACAGATTTTATTAGAAGAAAAGGCAGTACCTACTATATTAATAATTGCAATATTAGTTTGAAATTAAAAATTTGAATAAAAAAAAAAATATACAAAGACATTCCTATTTTCATCTCATAATTATCTATAATATCTGATAATTTATTTTCACCTAGGTAATCAATTTATAGATTGGATCAGCTCACACACACTGTATTACCTGAGAATCTTTATCAGCTAAAAATACATTATAGGATAGACTAACTACATACATTTTTACCCAAAAATTATATGCAGTTTCTCAATTTGACAGTGAATGATGTTTTATCTCCCTAAACTATGGTATTCAATATATCTAAATGCAAGATCCTGCTCACTTAAAAATTATGATGTTCATGCTTTTTACAAGAAGGGTACAAACAGTGGCGGATTTGCAGTCTCGGCCGCCCTAGGTCCCAAGCCATCAGCCGCCCCTTTCTCAGCATCCACCATATACTGCCCTACGGTCGGGGCCGCCCCTAAATCTGGCCGCCCCTTAATCTGGCAGCCCTAGGCCCGGGCCTACGGTGGCCTTAGGGTAAATCCGCCACTGGGTACAAAACAATACCACAAAAATGCACTAAAATTGGAATCATTCATGTCTAGCATGTTGGTTACTCCTAATAACCAAAGATCCGTTCCGTGCAGTCACCATTTATTTAGATGGTTGATCGCTAATGGCACCTGCCTACAAATGCTGTTCTACAATAAAATCAATAGACGAAATTATTTATTGGCGTTTTGAGTTACACTACGGGGCTCCTCGCTTCCGTTCCTTAGTTGAGTTACCGCTGCCTTGCAGACCGCTCTGTGGTACTCAAAACGTCACTGCAAAACTATCGTCTTATCGTTTTCACGGTAGACCAGCAGAGCAATTCTGTTGCTTCGGAGTCTCGTAGGCACAGTCGCGGCTCTAGCAGTCGATAAGCTATAATGGAGGCCTTGGTCACACGAACAAAGTGTTGAAGCTTGATGGATGACTCAAAACAATTAGATGTGATTTGTGAATCATTAAAACCCACTTATCATATCAAGATTGCAAGGATTATATTGTCTTGACTTCACCCGTTTCGTGATGTGACTTTCCTTAACCCCTTGATGTCCGTCATTGTTGACTTACTGTTTATCATCCATCATCTATACATACACGGTGTCTATTCCACGTTCGATGAAGCGACACGAGTCTAACGTTTGTAGTAAATAAACATCGAAGTTTTGAGCGTAGTTAGACACTCAATAACAAAATCTAGACTCTAGAGAATAAAAAACAATCAAAAAGATAGTTATAAAAATATGATTGAGATAAGGATGTGAACTAAAAAGTTCAACAATGGCAAAAACATACAAGATATAACCATCTATGTATAATGGCTTTATGGTGTGCACTTTTCTTCGCGTGGGTGTCTCAAGTCTCACCTGTCATATCATACGATCACGTAATAGGCACATATCCAAGCAACATAATGACATCTATGCTTGTAGTTTCAACATAAATTACTTCTATCAGAAATAGTTTCTGGTAACGTGATATTGGAATTGGATATACTTGGTCGGCGAGGGAATTAGAGCAGTATTTTTCGTTCCAATAACATCTACCTATCTAATCTGTTGGTATTTATTTATCTATTACCTATGTGTCATATATATTAGTTTAGTAATATCTATACTTCTATACTAAACTAATTATAGAGGTAAAAGTTTAATCTCTGAATCAACTGAACCGATTTTGAAAATTCTTTTACCAATAGAAAGCCACGTTATTTGTGAGTGTCATAGGCTATATATTAACCTGAAAAATGAAAAGTAAAAATGTTTACCGCCCAACGAAGTGGGAACGGGTCAGCTAGTAAGGAATAAAACTGCGTGATTGCGTGGGTTTTTCGTTGAAGTACTCCTATTCTACTATTCCTAGTATAGCCGTGGTTTTTTGTATCTTATTTACGTGTTTAGTATCGGTAGTTCTCACAGTAATTATCTTTATTTATTGCGTTTGATTTTTTGTTGTTTGTCATCAGCCGGACCGGATAAATATAAGGGGAGGCTTATGTCCACTGCTGGACATAGGCTTCTATATTTAGAGGGTTTGCCATAATCACCACGCGTGGCGAACATTTTTGTGACCGCAGGTGAACTGAACTAATGGACAAATCAAATGTTGAAATATTTTATGGCCTCACATCTCAGTATTAGCTCTGCCTTCTGCGCTGTAGGTGGTGGGTTCGATCCCCACCGAGGACAAACATTTGTGTGATGAACGTGTTTGTTCTGTGTCTGGGTTTTATATTGTATTCTAAGCAAGTATTAAAAAAAAGTATATTTTTAAGTATTCTATCATTTCCTGGTTCCCATAGTACTTACAAGCTTTGCTTTGTTTGGGGCTAGATGTGGTGTAAAAATGTCCACAAATATTTTTTTGTTAATTACAGTAATTACCTAGGTCATTATTAAATTCTACTCATTGTTTTCTAAAAGGTAGGTTCACTTGTAATTCAGATAAAATTGCATGATACATACTACCTCAATTCTATTTAACCTCGTAACTATACCTTAGTATTTACAGCAATGTATAGTTACGCCTTAATCTATACCAATTATAAGAACTTTTATCCTGATTGACTGACTGGCTGACATATAGACAATACCACTGTTCGTAGAGACCTTCAATTTTCTGGGTATATTCGTCTTGGTACGTAGAGGTCTAGAAATATATTCCCGTAATGCCGTTTGCTAAACAGGTACAGCAGAGGTTGAAGTTTTTATGTATAAGACTTAACGCAGACGAAGTCGCGCGCATTTTCTTGTGTATACTATAAAAATGTAATATTTATTACTAGCGGCTGCTCGCAACTTCGCCCGCGTAGCAGTTTTTTCCCGTTCCCGTTATTTTTTCGGGATGAAAAGTAGCCTATAGATTAATCCAGGTTACAATCTATATCTATTCCAAATTTCATCCAAATCGGTGCACTGGTTAGAGTGTGAAAGAGTAACAAACATCCATCCATCCATACTCACAAACTTTCGCGTTTATAATATTAGTAGGATGTACGTAAATTTTTATTTGGGTAAGTATCTATTACATAAAATTCTAGAACATTTTCAACGCATTGCTCCCATGTTTATACTGATCTACAAAAGGTGTTTGATGTGCCCACAGCTTTCTCATCCCATATTTATGTAAATGCCTCGTTCGCTTATTTTTAGCACGTTTGAGTTTTCGCACAAACGTTACGTCATATTGTATCTAAAAATGATAATTTTATAATTAGCATTTTATTTATGATGTTTCTATTATAAACTGCCGCAGAAAGGTATTTTATCTAGGTATTTTAGGTTTTTTATCTGAGAAAATGTGACTAAATAAGCCGACTAAACTGAGGATAGTAGAGGTGCTTGGCACGCCTACTCCATCTAAAATCCTGTCCCAAACACTATAGCGTTCCGTAAACGGCTGTATGAGTGAAAAATTGTCCCTGACACTGTATACATCTATCTACAATAGATGCAAAAGCTTGTTTACCGACTTATATTTGAATATCGAAACTTAGATAGATTACTTTTGTCGCAACAAAAGTAATCTTGCAGTTTATCTAGGTCCAGCGCGAGTATATTCAAATCTCTTGCAAGTAGTATCTTATCACCACTATCACATCACGCGCAAAATACATCCTTGCAAACAAAGGAGACTATCGTACTAAAGAAACATTAACAAATACTGTAGCTAAAAATAAACCAGCCAGCCACTAAGTGATGGAACAAGACAAACTTGAAGTTGAGGGAGGGGTTACCTGTGCCTTAATTGCATTACCTCATAGAGCACGTCCGCTGGGGACGTGCCCTATGTGGTATAACACTGCGACCACCACTCAGAGACGTAAAGTTAATGTGATTGTATTTGCACCAGCACACAAAGCAGAATACTTCTCCGGACGAACCTTTTCATAAAGATTTCGAATACTAATAGGTGCTACAGAACTACATTTTCATTCGTCTATGGTGTTATGTACTTTGGTGAACGAGTGTACAGTAAGTTACCTCTTTGCAGGCAAAAGAGATCCTCACCAAGGAGTCTAACGTCCAAGAGGTGAAATGCCCGGTGACGGTGTGTGGCGATGTCCACGGCCAGTTCCACGACTTGATGGAGCTATTCCGCATCGGCGGCCGCTCTCCGGATACCAACTATCTGTTCATGGGGGACTACGTGGACCGCGGATACTACAGCGTTGAGACTGTCACATTGCTAGTCGCCCTCAAGGTAAGAATCCGTCACCATAACACATCGCAACAAACAGCCAAGTCATCTGAAAATCAAGCTCCACCCTTCCGGTAGTAGTGTTACCTCTCGGCCACGACCTGTAGTGGGACTAAAACCGGCTGAGAACCTAAGTTGGTCGCTGCAGAGAAATTAGTACCAAGTGGGGCTACATTGACCTATCTATAGAACAAGTGTATCTACGGAAAGACAGTCTATGGAGTACTTGCTGTCCTGTCCTCTCTGCCCGACCACCTGTACGAGAGAGGACTTGAACCAGGCAGCGGAACGTGATATAAAAACCACCTCTTACTGGGCTCACGTTAAATAAAGATCAATGCTATTTTTAGCCAGTGACTCGAAAGAAGAAAATCATAACACTGAACTGCCTAGTGTAAAATGATACCTAATTTGTTTCAATTGATTTCTGAAAATGTGTACCAACTTTTATAGTTTTTTAAATTTAAACGACGACTCCATCGTAATTTGCATTTTGTGTTTGCATGGCGAAAAGTCTTACCTAAATAGGTACCTAGGTAGGTTAGGTACGTGTTAACCTACAATAGGTACTTACAACTATTTTATTGAATCACAGAAGTTCAAAATGGTTTCCAACTCTGTTCTTGATATCTATGAACCAAGTTTGCGAGCTTAAAGTACCACAGTGTAGGCTGCTAGCATTTGCAGATGATACAGTGCTGCTATTGCAAAAATACCTTGACTTTTGCTCAAGATATACATACACTATGAGCAACTAGTAATAGCATGTTAATTTCAAGCAATATTTTATATTACGAAATGCAACAAACGACTAATTTGTTTGAGTATCTCGACAAAACTAGCAAGCCTTAACTTCGACACTTATATAGCATTACGCATTGATGATTATCTACGCTGCATTAAAAAGTTGTAAATTCTTATCCGATTAATTAGCAAACAATTTCGTCAGATACAGGGTCGTTGACCTCAGTTCCGCTTTATTTCAGTCGCGTAACTACTGAGATGAATGAACTACGATCAATACTTCCTGTGTCAGAGTATAACTTTTACTGCAAAAGTAAAATAACATTATTTTACTGTTTATGTGAAAGTAGATAATTCTTATCGCTCTTATATCTCGATCATAATGTTTACTTTGCCTTATCTAGAGGCGCGTTTCACAAAATCAAATTCTATCACAGTCAAACTATAGCTATCTAAAATTTGGATATTAATAATCGAGGATCGATCTTTTTATCATGGTTGCGTCATATTTACTTATTAATTATGCCTTTGTGAACGTCTGACTTACAAAAGTTGTATAAATCTGCTGGCCAACAAACTTGTAAGTATTAAAAGTGGAAATTGCTCTGTCTTCTGTGCTGTATAGGTAGATTATGGGTTGGATCGTCGAGGACAAACATTTGTGATGAACACCGATGTTCTCTGTCTGGGTGTTATATTGCATTTTAAGTAAGTTTAAAAAAAAAATATATGAGTATTCAACACAATCATCGGGTTCCCATAGTACTGACTATCAATGGTCTCCAAATAAATCATGTTCTCTGTATTGGATATTCGTGCCGTCAAATACAACCAAAATAACATGCTATACTCAAAACACTGCACAATTACACGATGCGAAAACATGTCCTTCGCGGTGATGTGTGATTATTCCGTTCATACTCTTGTGAAACCGTCCACCTACGTACAAAACATTGAATACCATTCGCACATGTTCAATCAATTTAAATAATAGACTGAGATTCCTGAGACACTCTTCCTTGACTGTTTATGTACGAATATTAAAAGTCAACATCAAAGATAAATATACATGAAGAAAACAAACTAAAGGCTTAATAGACGATCCTAGGTTAAAAGTGACCTAGAAACACTACCGTATATTTGACACACACAACGTCATCTAACCTTAAACTAAGCAAAGCTTGGATACTAAAGAAACCAGATTACTGCTGTTATACATAGAAAAATAATACGTAGAACATTTATAGTTATACATAGAAGAATACAATTAACACCAGCACACAGAACAAACATCTATGTCAAACCTGATGGTTTGCCTAACGTCCTAACCTAGCGAGAACCAACATTTGTGTGATCACAAATGTTGGCTCTCGCTAGGGATCGAACCCACAACCTGCAGCGCAGATCTCCTACCAACTGGGCTGTGACGACTATCAAGCTAAATCTCGTCCAAAGAACCTTATCTCTGGAAGAAAAGTGAAATTAGTAGAATGGTCAGAATAGTGGACCGTATGTTTTAAAAGACGTTGTATATGTAATTATGTATGCCACACTAGCATTGCGTTCGTTATTTATGCGGCTAGTGACAGGCTTTTAATAGTGAGTATTTCAAGATCTATTAAGGATTTGAAGTACTACCACTGCTTTCTATAAACGTATTCGTAAGGGAAATCAATTTCCGCCACGCTGTGCATAACTTTTCGCTGGGCTGTCTCAGTGGCGGGTTTAGCATTAGTTTTCCGAAGTACATCGTAATAAGCGAGTAAGGATATTACAAAACCCCTTGAGCTATAGGTAAATAATGATTTACCCTGAACTGAGATCAACTGGTCATTGAAACTAACAAATATGAGCATAAAATATATTGGATTTAGAAGTTATGACCAAACGATCATTTGACCTGTCGTATTGTATGGATCTGAGTGTTGGACAACTAAAGGGACGGATGAAAGAAGGGTACATGCGGCAGAATGTCATGATGATGTGATGAATGTATGAAGTTACTAGAATGGATAAGATATGAAATGAGTACATCAGGGGAAGTTTAAAAGTAGCGCTAGTGATGGAAAGATTGAGGAGCAATATTCTTGCGTGGTACGGGCATGTCATGAGGCGGGATAAAGTGATGAATATGCATGTGGATGGATTAGGATGTGTGGATGGGTAGCGGTAAAAGAAGATGTGGTGTGTGGTGAGGTGGATGAACTGTGTGAAAGATGACATGGATAAGAAAGGAGTGAGTACGGATATGACGGCTGACAGAGGGGAGTGGAAGAAAGGAACATGTTGTGCCGACCCTGCATAAAGTGGGATAAGGGCAGGAAGATGATGATCTAACCTAACCTACAGTATCTACCCGTTATGTATCAGTTTGCCAAGCTTATCGCAGTTTATGAGTATACAAAATCTACGGTTTCCTAAACAAAAACAATATCAAACTTTCAAATCTAATACGTAAAAAATAATAGCTCAGGAAAACTACCTCTTCCGTAAGTAATTTCTTGAAATGTAACAATGGTTCAATTTATTGTTTTGTTTACAAATTTATTTTCGTTTCGTAATGATTTTGTCTAGTGTCTGGTCTAGATCTAAAAGTTGTGGCAACTCTCTTTATTGAGACAGCGGAACTGTCTTATGTTATTTATTAGAGTTTTCTCAATCGTATCAATCTTTGTTTTAAAATTGATGTTGATTGCCGTAATTTATATTTTCGATATACTCTTTACACCCTGGTTGTATCCTTTTAGTTCAGTGTACCTTCTGGCGAATGCCATTGTCTCGTAGAGTTTTCGACTAAAGTCGGCTTTGAGCAACTCTCCTTCAATTTGGGACATAAATTTTATGATACCTTTACATAATTAACATTAACTTATGTTTGAATTATTCCTTGAAAAAAAAAAGCTACTTTTGCACAATGTCTTCTATAAAAGTTAGTAATTACCTGCATATTAGGTCAGACTAAGCGCAATCACACTGGTGTTATTGAGAATCTATTGTATTACATCACATAAGCAGTTTATTATTTATTCATAGCATAAAATTTCTTTTATATGACATAAAATCATGGACAGAAGATTATCCTTGACACAATGTTAAAATACCTGTGCAGGTTGGATGTTTTAGTGACGGAAAAAATATATTTTATAAAATGGCCCTGAAGCACGAGTGAAAGATGATTTATGCTGTACCGTGACAGACGCGAACCATGTGACGTGCGAGGCACCAATTTAAAACTTTATGAACACTAATATAGTACTAAGTACTATGCTGAACTTGAATAATAAATTAAGGCATGCTTACGTTCTGAACAAGATTGATACTTGTGCTGCATTAGACGCGTCGTTCAGAATACAGTGAAGACAAAATATACTTCGTATAATGTGAGCGCTAAAAATTACTTCAGCCGTTTGAATCCTCTCCGAAAATGATAAACTTTATAAGGCTTTAACTACCAGCAGGTCTACTCTTCAAAACGACAATACGAAACTTCGTTTATCGTTTTCAAGAGTAGCTCTGTAGAACCACTCGAGCATGTTTCTCTACTGCAATTACGGATTCGTCCTTGACTGCACATAACACCAACATTCTATTTGTAGGTCAGATACCGCGAGAGAATAACCATCCTGCGCGGAAACCACGAGTCCCGCCAGATCACGCAAGTGTACGGCTTCTACGATGAATGCCTTCGCAAGTACGGCAACGCGTCCGTGTGGAAGCACTTCACGGACTTGTTCGACTTTCTGCCGCTGACGGCGCTTGTCGATGGCCAGATATTCTGCCTGCACGGCGGGCTCAGTCCATCTATCGACACTCTGGACCATATCCGCGCGCTTGACCGCTTGCAAGAAGTGCCGCATGAGGGACCCATGTGCGATCTGCTGTGGAGTGATCCTGATGATAGGTAAGTCACCAGATTTCTCTGTACAACGGTCACTTTTCAGGATGCTAGCCAGCACACCGATAAATTAACATTGTGCTCTGGGTAGAGCACTCTTAATTTATCAATGTAATCGAAATATCGGAGAGAGGTGTATACTCAGCAGTGGATGCTTGAGTTATAAAGTTAAATACAATTAGATGAAGATAAATAATATTTTAATGATAAATTTAAAATGCTCGGAGAGGCCCCACTCTACACCGGCGGGTCCTAATATTCAAAGACGAAACTAAGCGTGGGTTTACGTTTGCGTTTGTGAAAATTATCACATCGCCGTTAGTAACTCGCCTGACAAAGTCACACAGACAACCTTAAGTTTGTATTGTTAAATAATTTCTTATCTTTGCATTACTAACTAACCCGTCATATTCAAAAGAGGATGCTTTTGGCTCGATTATAACTTCTATAAGTGTCTACGTTACAATGTTTGTACTAAATAATGAAACCACATATTAAATTACTCGGGCATAACCCGTGTCATACGGCAGGAAAATACGACATACGCACTCGTAAATGACGACATACAGCATACAAATATTAACAAATATAACATTTGCATAATTTATTGATAAATTACGCTCGCTTACAAATGCAAGTGAAATTCATTGTTTGCCTGACTCCTCACTAATACAGCCTTGACCTCTGTTAGGACGTGCATTACGAATATTTGACGTTTCCTGCCCACGTCATCATTCCTAAGATATAACTTACAGCCTTGTTTATTGATTCATGTTAAACAAATGGCAAAAAACCCCGAAAATGGCCCGTCACTTTTGTATTTACAAAACAAGCAACCACCTATTTAAAATAGATAATAACGTAAAGAAATAAAAGAACTATTTTTGCTAAGTTCCTTTATTACTGACGAAGGGCCGGCGCACATTGGCGGCACGGCACGGCAAGGTATTTTTTAGGAGACAAATAAAACATAATAATATAGTAAAGTTGAAATTTAAATGATGGCTACGAATGTGGAAAATGCATTGGTAATACAGATGAATTTTGAACGATACATATAATTTTACTGCCTGAAGCTTCTAAACCAGTGGTTCCCAGACTCTTTTGTTTCATAGACCACTTTCAAAATTTTGCTGGATCCGTTGGACCCCCTGCATCTACATTACTACCAATTTCTAAATCTCGGCGCGATACCGACATGGTCTGGGTTCGACTCCCAGTTCGGAAATATCCATTTTTTTCTCAATTTATTTATAAATTAAACTTATTGAGAAGGTTTAATTTAGGTATCATATTATTTAAAATAACAAGCCAACATTTTAGTTCTTCACTATCGAAACCAAATTAATTTTCATGCTACTTACGATTGTAGACCCCCATTTTTTGTCACGTCCAACGTAGACCCCCATCGAGTCTCCCTTGGACCCCTGGGGGTCCACCTGGACCACTTTGGGAATTACTGTTCTAAACTTATGAAGGTGGAAGGCATCGTCAAATCTTTACAGCAAAGTTTAGGTATAGTTATAAAAGGCTCAGTATTGTTGCCTACAACAAGCGACGCACAAAACCGGCTTTAGCCGTTATAGAATAAAATAAAAATAACCCGTGCCAACGCACACGTCTAATGTTCAACTCGCTAAGCGCCAGGCAAATCTATTTAGCGACAAAAGTGTTACGACTTACCACACCCACAGCCCTATTACGTAGATACAAGCTGTAGCGACAGCAAATGATAAGGGATCAGATGCATAACGTCAAAATAAACATAACTGAGCTTCAAGTAAGAGATTTTACACGCTAAGACTGAGTTTGCTAGTCAAAATTACATAATTATGAAACGTGTACACGACACTCGCCGTATACTACAAAAGATCTCAGACTTTAGGGCTCTGGTAGCGACTCTCCCTACCACAATGAGCTCCCGTACCAAGTCGGAAAATGCATATATTATCTATGTAATGGTGTTCCTTTTACTTGTTTAGGTACGATAGTTTTTAAATCATCGTCGCTTGTTGCATCAATGCACTCTTTGATGTTAGCAAACGAATAAAAAGTTTTTAGTGTAAATAACTAGCGCCCCGTCTCGGCTTCGCATGGATTTTAGTAAGCATCCCTAATTTGTTTGAAAATATAATATAGCTAATCTCACCCGGGAACACGCTTCCCAATGGCGAAAGAATTTTTCAAATCGGTTCAGTAGTTTCGGAGCCTATTCAATACAAACAAACAAACAATCAAATCATTCCTCTTTATAATATTAGCATAAATATATAGTATTAAATAAATACCTGTGAACATTTTTACACATCCCCAAACAAACATAGCTTGTACTATGGGAACCAGGCGACTGATAGTATACTTATGTATGTTTTTTTGTAAATATATACATAGAATACAATATAACACACAGACAGAACAAACATGTATGTTTATCACACAAACTTACAACGATTGTCCGACGGAGTCATGTCTCCAATCTATTGCTACTATAGAAAATGTTGATTGTCAGTAGTGATTGCGCGATTAACGCTTCCTGAAAACTTGTCGCGCATAACATAATAGGCTAGCCGCGGTACAATAGCAAACATTTTGTTATAAAATACCCTATATGGCATGGCCGAATACTAAAGGGGCTTTGTTATCGCGCCGGGAATTTTAATACAGGCTAAGAAAGAACAATTAACGCGAGTAAAAAGGTTATAAAGTTAAATAAATCAATATTTGTGGACAGTTTTACAAAATTATGAGCCTTGGGTTTTACTGACTGACATAAAATGTATTAATAGACGACGTACAGCCTAAAAACACTGGTCATTGAGACTTAAAATTTTCAGAGTATCATCTTGGTTCGTCCCGCACGCAATAATACGACGAGTTTGACGACCGATGTGGCGCGGCGGGCGAATGTCCACCTGCGACGCAGAAGGTTGCGGGTTCGATTCCCGCCTTGGGATAAATGTTTGTACGATCTGCAAACGTTTATTCCGGGTGCTCAGGGTATTTTCTATGTATGAAAAAAAAAAAAAAAAAACTATGTATGTAATGTATTGTATTATGTATATCAGTCATCTAACACCCATAACACAAGCTCTGCTTAGCTTGGGGCTAGATGATGCTGTGTGGACTGTCCAGCATTATTATTATTATTATTATAATAATTCCTGAAACTCAACCCCTATAGGAATCCTATAGGAGTTATAAAAGTAGCTTTACGCAAACGAAGTCGCACGCGATTCCACTAGTATTATGTAACTAAGAAACCGAAGTATTATGTAACAGTCCGAATAAGGAACGTTCTGTGTCGTCTACGACGGGTGACCGCTGCTAGTGTATTTTCATCTAGCTGTTAATTAGGCATTAACGTCCTAAGGCCTTAGGGCGGCCTTAAAACTCCACAAAACACCAGAGTTGGACACCAGCACATAAGAACTGAGCTATGCTTATAATGGGCTCGTTAACGAGGAAATTAATTTACTGCGTTTTAAACTGACTGCGTGTTGAATAGAAATAAAAGCATTTTAAGAACAAAGTTATTGCCAGATTAAAATCATAATGGGTACAGGTTAAACAGAAATTAATTTCGTAATTTTAGTGTGAATGGGAAACAAAGGAAGGTCACCATTCACCTTCCTTAGTCGGTGTTTGATCACATCACAAAAAAAAATGGTGTTCATTTTTATGGAACTTCAAAGTAATCATGAGTGAGTGACCTGCCAGGCAAGGATTTGTTATACGTGATGGTAATTTAGTTAGTTAACATCAGGTGGTTTCGGTAGTAGTAGAGCTCGTCATGGATTGGAAACAAATAAACTTAATATCTAACAAAGTTCTAATTCATACGACAGAATCAAACACAGCATTTCAGACATAATATTACGGATTTCGTTAATAAACTGAGATAGCATGCCACTCGGCCATAACAGAGTAAGATTCACTCACACATGCACAGATAACAGGTTCTTTCTCAAGGACGCTGCACACACGCACACAAACTCTGAACCAATTAATAAGAGATAAGCGGCGACAAAATGCCTTTGTTATGTCTCGTCATTATCTGTTGTAGGAGTCGGTTACTAATTACTATTTTGATTGGCACAGTTTTAGGCCTTAACCTACATGTTCCCACTGCTAGACAAAGATGTCCCTCAGACTTCCAGCGTGGGACTTATCCTTTTGTAACACCTTAGCATTATTTTATGAAAAATCTTACGTATAGGTAGTTTTTTTTATATTAGATTATTGCACCTCATCACTGTGGTACTATAATAACATTACGATCTAGCCAACTAGGCTAATGAATAATTTTACTTTGACTTAATTTTATAGAAATATTAATAACTAAGAATGTGTCCATCGGCACTTTTCTTACAGTCTCTAGCTATTTAAGGGGAGGACACTTTGTTCTTGTGTTCATGGACAGTAGCACTATCACTACACTACCAAGTATTAAGTTTAACACTACACTAACTCAAAAGGTTTTATTCTTTTGATATGTATGTATAGTTGGCATGGTTGAGGATGTTGCTATCTACATGTTTGACAGATGTTGAGGCATGTTTGTACAATTAGTAACTTTTATATCGCATCGAGTTTTTATACTTATAATATGGTCTTACCGATAATTAATATTTAGTACTGCGAAGACTGGCTCGTCGGCACCCGTGGATAAAACAATTTAATTCATTCATTATTATTCTGATTTGGGTCAGTTGAGCTAACTCTGGATCGTTTGCAACGGTCTGTAGATAGTTTAACTGTGTCATCTGTATTTTGTACATGCCAATTGTAAATTTTGGCTGTAATTTTCTTTTCTTTATTAATTTTTGTGATTACCTGTTAATATTTTAATATGTATTTCTTATATTTTCTCTCTGTTAAAAAATCCTAACAATATCAAATTTGACCCTATTTCCCTGACAGAGAAATATTCTGGACAAATCAAGAAACCTTCGCCACGGCTCATACGAGCTTACTATAATAATGTTGTATTTCAGAGGTGGATGGGGCATATCGCCTCGAGGCGCCGGCTACACCTTCGGCCAGGATATATCGGAGACGTTCAATCATAGCAACGGCCTGACCCTCGTCTCCCGAGCCCACCAGCTCGTCATGGAAGGCTACAACTGGTGTCACGATAGGAATGTCGTCACTATATTCTCTGCTCCAAACTACTGCTATAGGTGAGTTAGCCGATCGTTTTGATGTTCAACATTCTGTGATATATTGCCCTTATTCATTACATTTAACATTGTCAGATGTTACAGGCATCAATAGGATATTTTAACCTATATATATAATCAAAAGATCTTTATTTATTGGAATTATTTGGATCGCTTTGTACGTTTTATTAACCAGGTGAATCTGAAAACCAGTTCCACGTGACTAAACCTAAATCAACAGATAAGATTTCCTATTCTCATCATCGGACAAGCAGAAGTCTAAAACATCCATTCGTGTTTGACACAAACCTTGTACGTTCTGGCTTTTGGACTACTCAAAGTCAAAGTCAAAAAGCATTTATTCAGTAAAATCAGCAGGAATTATCTTGAAACTTCTTAAATCTAGGTGAATCTAAGCGCCAGTTCCTCGCGACCAAACTTAGAATTATTTATACCATTATAAGAATCTTTGGCCTGACTGACTGACAACGTATAAACAAAGCACAGCCTAAACTATTGACCTTAGAGACATTAAATTTTCAGTTCAATATTTGTCTTGGGGTTTTCTAAGAAAGAGGTCCTGAAATTCAACCCCTGAAGAGGGCGCATCGGGTTTACAAGTGCATCGTGATATGTATCTCCCAGTTAATGTTTTGGTGCTAAGACAAGGACAAATTTAGGGCAGACATTGTGTCTCACTCGTGGCACCAATGAGAAATATCTTAGAATAAATAAATTTAAGGTTTCGTAACCTTTATAAAAAGTTCAACAACACTTACTAAAGAACGTACAAGGTCCAGCAAGGTCGGTCCTAAGATAATAAACGTAAAGTGTGCAAGCGGTGTACAAAAAAATATTAGAAACGGTCTAAAGATAATATCTTTGTAAAAATGTAAAAACTTATATATACTTATAATATAGGTTTGGTACCGAGCTTTTGCCATATGTTTAAAACCTGACATCGAACCTAGTACCTACCATTTAGACCCCGTGAGATTATTTCCTAAATAATATTATATTGATTTTAATTAATCACGTATGGAATATGCACGCATAGAGTCTGCAGCTTATTTTCGGACGGGAAAAAACTGGTATAATCGTCTGACGATTACCGACAGCGTTACCGGGCTACAAAAAATTTACTAATCGACGCTTCAATTACAGCGAAGCGAATTTCCGTTGTTCACCTTTGAATTTCATTAGACAGAGAAAATGCAAACTTTTGCCTACTATATATATTTTTTTATTTAAAGATTTTAATAAATTACATGGGCAGTCTGTATAAATTTTTGTTCCACTTGTAAAATTGGGAAAATGCTAATTCGCGTATCCTACTAATGTTATAAACGCGAAAGGTAAGTATGGATGGATGGATATTTGTTACTTTTTCACGCTCTAACTAGTGGACCGATTTGGATGAAATTTGGAATGATTATAGATTGCGACCTGGATAACGTATAGGCTAATATTTTTATCCCGTTTTTAGTTAACTTATAATTGTTTTAGATTTATTAGCTTGCCTTTGGACAGCCAAGAAATCTGATGCGACTTTGTCAGTCAGTATTTTATTTAATGTGTGCGCAATGTGACCGTGCTTTGTCTAATACCTCCATAGAGTACAATGTCATTGGATGCATTCAACTGTAACTGAACATGCATACTAAGAGGAAATCAGTTCCACTATTGGTTTTTCCTTTACAATGGACATTTATTTTTGGTTCAGTACTGGACTAAGAATGTATTGTGGAAATAAAAACTTGAAATCTATTGGGTGGATCACCCTACCCTCCTAATCTCACGTGGGGAAGAGGGTCTCGGCAAATATCACGTAATTTTTTTTGCAAGAAATATATTGTTGCTAGAAACATAGGTATGTATACTACAAAAGAATGCTTGTTCACTAAAATATGGCTAATTCATAGATAATATAAGATAAGGTCAAGAATCATGGCGGCGACGCCTAGATAGACTTAGCTTTATGACGTTCCAATGTAAGTAATCTGGTCTGAATCACGAGTTTAATGCAAAATTCTTCGAGGATATCTAAGGGTACATTTAGTACATTTATGTAACTACAGTTTTTTATAGTTTTTAACATATTGCAGTAGTTTGTGTTCCATACGTAACAGGTTGCAAGCCCATCGCCGCTGCTAGAATACTAACTGGTTTCGTCGTGTTTTCCTTCACCGTTTAAGAGTACTGGCATTGCGCGTTTAAATTTTTCTAACCAAAAAATCCATTGGTGCACGATCTGATTCGAACTCACGACGTTACATGTCGTCTCGTTTACGTCTCCAATTCAACCATAAACCTAAAGCTTATTATAACAAATAAATATACATGTTGACTATACATAAATCTGTAATCTATATCTAACCGTGTACTAATATTAGTATGTATTTGTTTCAGATGTGGAAATCAAGCCGCTATAATGGAATTGGATGATGCTCTCAAGTATTCATTGTAAGTATAAAAGCTATTTTCCTGTGATATTTAGTCGTGGTGGGGTACTTCCAAACCTACCATTGCTTGCATTGTATATTAAGGCCTAAAATGATGTTAAAATCTACCTAATTGGAAACTACAGACAAATTAACTCTAAAAAGTATGTAGTACTTCTCCTGAGTGCTAAACACCGATATTGCGGAAGCTAATCCGCCTGTCAAGCGTGGTGACTCTTGCAGAACCTTGCCTCAGATTGATGTACGCAGAGCAGTGCATCGTAGGTCGCGGTCCTATCGAACGTGACCTGCGAGACAGTGTTTTGTTATAGGTAATGGCTACCACTCAACAACAGGTGTGCCATCAGCTAGTTATATGAAAAAAAAATTGGAATGATTAGAAGCGCAAAGTGATGACTCAGGAGACCGATTCACGAATCGGTTTCAGTATCTACCTCGTAGAACTGTGGATATTTAAGTTTTATGACCCTTTTCGTAAACTTGGCGATAATTTATTGTATTTCTATGTTTATTGACGTCATGTGTGTTTGTTTGTAGCCTGCAATTCGATCCCGCCCCACGACGCGGCGAGCCTCACGTCACCCGGCGGACGCCAGATTACTTCATGTAGATTGCACGTAAGTTTTAATGATAATCTGAGCAAATGGTCAACAATTGTCTCCAACTGGTACCCCCGGGACGGCAAAAGAAGCAGAGGACGACAACCAAAGAGATGGGAATACGATATAAAGCTCACGGCGGGTTACCACTGGAGAAGGGTAGCGGCAGACAGAACCCAATGGAAGATGTTGGAGGAGGCCTATGCCAAGAGGCACACAGAGCTATGGGATATCATATAAGTTGCCAAATATTATAATACCCGTAGTTCTGAATAAACGGCTTTATTATTATTATTATTAACAATATTGTCAAATTAAGTATAAGTTGTATATTAAGCACCTGCTTTGTTGCGCTCTGTGCCCATTCACCTGTACTCGACTGGACCTAAATAAAGCAGCGGATAAAGCCATACAAGTGGCTACCCATTTTAGGAAATTAATATAATCAGCCAATCAGCCATTGACACGAATAATGAATGAATGAATGAATTAAGTAGTAGTAGAGCTTTTAGTGAAAGGCTCGTCCGGAGAAGTACTACCACCATTCCTATTTCTGGAGCTATGTCCCGGTTTCAAGGGCGTGGGTGCGGTGAAATTACAGGTACGTGATGTTTTTAACATCTGTATACCTCAGGTTGATGAACGCGGTCCTAACGAATGTGACCTGTGAGGCATTGCTCTTAGGAGATGGTTATCACTTAACATCAGGTGGGTCATCTGCTTATTTCACCAGCAAGTCATATAAAAAAAAACATGTATTTGGAGAGATAACACTAGGCGAAACGCGCGCAAATTGGTCGACTGCTTCCTTTTTAATTTAAGAATCTTTTTCTAGAAAAAAGTTAGATATAAGATAAAATATTCTACCCTGAAGGTTCCAAGTCTCTACGATTTAGTTATCGATATGTCAGTGAGTCAGTAAGTCGAGCTGTATTGTTTGGAATTGTACTTGACTACATAATTTGGAATTTTGCTAGTTAATCAGTGATATGTTTATCTAGCAAACATGAAACGTTAGGTATGAAAAATACATTAAAAATCAACCGAAATTTATTAATATTATTTTAAGTTAGTACATTTTTTTTTGAAAAATACGTTTTTTGAACTTATTATCTACCCGTGCGACCCCAGGGCGGGTCACTAGTTTTCATATATGAGGAAAGGACCTTATGGAGTTTTTCCCTGTAGTAAATTAAATTGTGGCACATAAAATTGAATATGAACAAAATTATAGTTCGCTGTAACGCGAAAGCTGGTAAAATTTATCAATTTAGTAAATTAGGCCAATTCTGAATAGAGGTTTGACCTGATTCCGCTGACCTGCCCCGGCTGCCTCCGACCTGAATTCATTGAGCGGAAATTCAATTTACAGTTTTTACAAACTTATATTTTATATGTAAAAACTAATAACGACCAAACAGAATAACCGAACCTAATGTGATCGAGAGACAGAAATTACGCGTTTGTGGAAACCCTTCGAAGCTCTAGTGGCATCATGTTAATAATTGTCTTCTAATAAATCCTAAGGTCGAATTTAAATCTGAATAATATCTTTCCGCAATACATTTCCGTATATGGGAAGAATAGGGCGCGTTCATCATTGGGATAGCTGATCGTTAGTGGGATCTTTGTCGAAACGCTTCCGTGCTTTGGGTACGTTAAGCTGACAGTCTTGGCTTGGCTCTAGCAGTCGTTAAGCCATGGGCCTCCGTCTAAAAACTGCGTCTCAAAGTTGTCAACTAGCTTTTACAAACTTTCATCTTCAGCCCGAATAAGTCCACTGCTGGACATAAACCTCCATACATTTCCAGAAAGAACGATTTTGAGCCCTTTCCATCCACCTACTTACCGCGATCTCAACAATGTCCATCAAGTTAGGAATCGTCCTTATTCGTTTTATACGACCTGCAGATGGCACACTTGAGGTTAAGTATTTACTACCACCTCCAAAGCATTGCCTTTCTGGTCAGCTTCATGTGCCTGTAATTTCACCGGCACCCTTCAAACCGGAACACAGCAAACTGCTCGGGGGCAGAAATAGGTTCGGTGGTAGTACTTCCCCGGACGTATCCTTTATTGAGTGCTCAACTACTTCTTAAAGTCCTACGTTTTGTCTTCGTGTTCGGTTGGCGCCATTCAAGAACCTTTATTACTCAATGCCATTTCAATGTTCTGATTCTGAGGGTTATGTGTCCTTGGTAGTTCTACGGATTTCCTCATCTATGATTCTATCCACGAACGAATTTATTGATTATAACTTATTTGTTTCAGCGTTGGCGTATATCAAGCAGGAGCCATAAGGGCGCGCGCACACGAGACACAGGCCCGCGTGCCTCGCCGCCTCGCACATACACTTCACAAAACCTAACGCTTCACATACATCCCTTATTGCAGTGGCTTCACTATTCACTAGACACTTTCTGTAAACTTGTCTCAAGAGCGGGTAGGTACTATTGTGAGCGAGCCACGGTCGATCGCTTAAAACGCCCGTGCCAGTACATTGAGAGAGCTTTCAGTCGTGCATTGAGCTTGATCTATGTCCTTTGATCAGCGGGGTCGTTAAGACTTTATTGAACAACGCAATTTTATTTGAAGAGAACATTATTTGGTTAGACGAAATGCCATGACTCACAAGCTAATCCCTTGTGTGAAAGGCAATTTTAAATTGAAAGGTGAATGTAATATGTAATCGTCTAGATTGTGGGGTCAGATATAGCGTATAACGATAAGCTAAGAAAATGATTTCAGTCAATAAATTCTGATTAAAAGTGAAAGATTTGTTTTATTGTTCAGAATAGGATTTTGTAATTAAAAAATATCGGGGTTATCACGTGCGTCTCATAGCCCTGCAAATTACATTTCAATTAAATGGCTTGTGTAATATTTTGCCACGGAATTGTCGCTTTAATTCTATACGACGTAAGGTTTTTCTACAATTAAATTCGTAGCATCGATAGCTTTTGCGACACTTCAAAGTTATACAATTTTAATGGTTGCTAGTTATTATATTCGTTTTCTTACACTTTTCTGTAGAACTACACGATTCTTGTACACTTGGGAGAAAATTAAAAGCATGTTTTACTGATTAGTGAACACAGATTTTGTAAGGTATCAATTCGATTTACTAATTTACAACAATTTTTATAAATGAAAATGAGTAAACTAATAACGATAGCATTGTTGGAGTAAGTCGAATTGATATTAGAAATAAATAGATTAAAGTTTGCGAGATTTGCGAGGCGGCGGCAGTGCTCAGGCCGGCGTGCATTTAACTATGGTCACTGACAAGTTTGGTTTTTGTTCTTGCCCGATAAGACCATGTCCGCGCCTATGCTGGTATGTTCATTAACTGTGGCTCATTGTATCCGATATAATATTGATGTATCAAAGACCTTAGACCTCATTAAAGCTTTCCATTTGCTAACACCGTAGTTTTATTTCATTTCCAAAGTCACGTTCGTTATTTCACACTAAATGGACATACCAATATAGTGATCCTTGAGTGTGACTAACACACTGAACTATTGTTGATTGTTGCGATTCTTCACTATTCGGCACTATTATATATTATCTTCGAACTTCTAAGTTACTGTTGATCAAAATCTGTAATATCAATATATTTTTTAGTTTATAGCGAATTTTACGTAGTACACAATTGAGAATTGGACAGTCGCTGGACGTGCACCGGCAAGCATTTAGTTCTATTTTATGGCAGAGTTTTATAATTTACTTGACTGTGAGTCTGGGAAATTTAGATTATTATAACCAGTGCAATTTTTCTGTCATACAATAAACACTCATGCATTTGAGATGTATTCGTCAAAATTGTTCGTTTCTTGTTTCACAATGGTGGAGCTTTAATTTTAAAACTTTTTATTTTAGGTAATTGTGTACATACCTAAACCTATTATATAAATCACGGCATTGAAATAGGTTATTTTACTTAGTGCGTTATCCATAATTTGTACTCATTTAATTTCAAACAAAGTTAAAGGTAAGTATGTAATCTTTATAAAAAAACCATTAACATGTTTTTGTGATGGTCATTATGTAGTCGATTTGCCTGTAAATTCAAGAGTATGGAACATTGAGTTGATAGTTAGGTTCGTATGTCATTGTAGTAGGTAACATAAGGATTTGTTAAGGTTTCTACTACGAGAATATTTCATTCAACATTCTAAGTTTCGATTGGTAAAAGCAATAGAACAGTGTTCTTAAAACCATAGGCTTTTCATCTTGTACGGGTTCCCCTCAGCCATCTTGGAAACTGCAACCAAAATGCATTCCAATTTAATGTATGCGAGTTTTCAATAATATATTGTTATATCATCTGGTTTGTTTCTAACCTTTTTATGTATCTAAAAGGAAACCGTACACGTTGGAAAAGGCGCATTTACGTTGGACAGTGTTATTTTCCTTTTGTCAATTAAATTTTCCTTCTGATTCTGAAGTCAGAATCGTTTCTTTCCAAAATTCATTGTAAGTAAAAACGTGTGAAAAACAAGACCTTGCCCACCAATAACACCTGAAGTCACACATACGTTGATCTAAGTATTAAGTAAGTTATATATTAATAAACTGGAAAATGTTAAAAAAAATATATGATATGTATCGAGCCTCGTTCGTTTGGAATAGAAAGAAAATTTACATGCACAAGAATTTTCCGCTTTCGGCGTATTTTCAACCGACCGAGGCTTGCGGTTAAATTAAAAGTAAGGCTTTCCCGCATAGGCGTTATTCCGATATAAACTTTTGTACGCGTCAAGTGTTCATGTAAGAAATTTTGTGGAGTTATTTCTTGTTTGAAATACTCAAACCTCTGAACTGGACCGCTACGTACCTAATAGCAATAACACGTGTATTACAACAATACTGATTAAATAATTTATTCTTGCAACCATGCCCATGTACTATGCCCGAATAGAATTATTAGATAATAAATAAAATTAATTAATAAATTGTATTTTCATTTTGATAATTCTGACAACCCTTTGTATCTGCCTGATTACTTCGAAAAAATAAAACAACGTAATAAGAAAAATAAATATATTTCAATAAATATGTTGAACTTAACGTTATACACATCACCGTTTAACTTTATTATTTTTACAGGGTATGTATCTTTGGTGTTTGATACCTAAGATACCTTACACTTATCGTACCTTACACTTGTTCGACCACAAACTAATATTTTGTTAGAAAAAATCTTGCCAATATCCTGAAAAACTAGCAAAATGCACAGGTAATATGCGTAAGCTTAGTCATGTTCTGGGGCCCGTTGTGTAGGTACAACCGCCTGCAGGGGTTCATCAATGCGCCCAGATTAACAAGTTTCAAAAATAGATTGAAATCATGGCTTGACGTAAAGGCGGTCTATAATGCACAGGATTATATCAACTAAAACGTAATATTAAATTGAATAGACTAAATGTTAATGTCACATCATTCAAATAATAATTTTTATTTTTTGTAGAACCCTAGGTACTTAATTTTATCTGAATAAAAATTTTATGACCTGTAAACATACACTTTACCAATAAATTGATTATTATTACTACCTAGTATATTTATAGTATCAGTCATTCTGATTTAATCAACTCATTACTAAAAAGATCGTGCAATTATGTAAGTAAACACATTTTTTTCATTCTTATGAATTATCCAATTTTTCATACAGCGTAGTGTCTTAAAAATCTTACACCTACCTATAAAATTAAGTATTTTACTAAATTCGAAAATAATGGAATGAACTGTGTATAAAGACATGTGATCACGGACAAACACAAGCTACTTGTGTACTTTTATAAATAAACACAGAAGAATGAGCAAACAATTGAAACTTAGGACTTACTTATAAAAATCTGTCAAAACATAAACACTGTCAGTCTCTTATCAAAAGATACCAAAATCAAAAGGTAAGGTAAATAGTGACAGGACTCATTTTTATTATTATATTTAAATTTAAATAACGTTTAAGAGTAGTAAAAACTAAATGAGCATTGGTATGAGGTAAATTTCAAAAAGTACTATAATCCACTACTGGGTTTAATAATCGAAATAGCCTCAAGAATAGAAAACTAGTTTTTTTTTCTGTAGGTTTCTCATGATTTATATATTATGTTCAGTTCCACAGACATGTATCGATAAATATAATTTTACATAAATTTTCGATAAAACGGGGTTTTATGGAATTTATCGACAAGCGTCAGCAAAGAAATCACTCGATAAAATGTGACGAGGCTAGTTCTGTGCTGTGTAAGTTGTGTTCTGTCTGTGTGTGGGTGTAGATAAAATTCAATAGCTAAAATCAAATTGTCATGATCGCACCACAGTTTAAATAATTTGTTTTCCTTTCGGAAGATTTGACAAAGCGTGGACATGAACCAATCATTCGTAATAGGTACAGATCGTATTACGAATGATTGGTTCATACATACATCATTAAATCACTATGGGTAATCTTAAATTGGTACTTGGTATTACTAAGCGTCCTGAGAGGATTTTTAATGTGCCTGAGGATTACAGTTGAGAGGCTCTTTTCTTTTTCTAAATATATTAATGATACAAAACGTAACCCATTTTTTTGTGCATATCTGCGCTTAGTATTTCTTCCATAAGAATTACATAAACTATTTTTTACACATGAATATAACAAGAAATCTTAGTATTATATATGTAATTTCATAAAGGCACGATAACTACTAAACAATTAACTTAAAATAAGTAGACAATTTGTGCATTTTATGCTCAATATTTTATATTTTTTCTATCTTAAATTGCGAAATATTACGATTGTATAAAGTAACGATTGAATACTGCACAAAACTTCACAGAAGTGAAATACATGCTAAAAATAATAATTTGGCACCTGTAAGATACTTTGTCATGAAAATTGTACTAAGTGTTTTAGGTAGAATTATTATTTAGCTAGTATACTTATAGTCTTTTTCATAATGTCTCTAAATGTGTTATAAATAGAGTACACTTTAAACATTTTAAAAATAATTAATTAATAGAGAAAAATCTCTTTAGAAGGAATTTCTTGTGACTGTAAACTGCTGCTGAATAAAATACGATCCCTCACTAAATAACTCTACATAGAAGTGAAACTCCCAAACGTAAAAGCAAATTCTTGTACGGAAATGTCAGATACTACTATTTAACTTCATATTACTGTAGGTTTGTCATGAACTTTGCAATACGTCCGTAAAAAATAAATAGCCTTTTTACAGAAATAATTAAGTTGGGCTAAGGATGTACAACGCGAGTATGTCGTGACACATGATATTTTGTCTATTGGTGCATCTGTTAGGAATTGTAGACAAAAGACTTAAGTACAGATAAGCTAGCATTAGCGATAAGTCTTCCATTGACAAAACTAGAAGGGGTTATAGTACCGCCATATTAGCACACGTAAACATCTCTATTTTGCACGAAAAAAGGAGCAGATTTTTTTTATCGCGTTGCAAGAGATATTTTGTCTATTGATCCATATGTTAGAAATTGTTGACAAAGGACTTATAGATAAACTAAGCATTAGTGATAGGTTTTCCATTGACAGAACGAGAAGGGTTCTTGGCGCTGCTATATTAGGACAAGTACAAGATATATCTCTAGTTTGCATATCGTATTAGATCGGGAGTTTCACTTCTACGGTGACCTTTTTCGTTAGATCACGAGACCTTCATTCCAGTGTCAAGTTGAAGTAGTTGCTTCATCAGCTCGTAGGTAGAGAAGGAGGTTGCCACCATGGGAATAGCTCGGATGTAGTTAATACTCATGCCGCGGTAGAGGCCTTTCACGACGCCGTTCTCGCGGTATATCAGAGTCAGGGTTTGAACCATACCCATGCTGTAAATTAACATTTAATTTAATTGGTGAAGTTATCAACAGACTTCAAAATAAGTTTTATGCAACTCATTGACGCAACAAATAGATGGCCCACCTGAAATTAAGTGGGTTTACCTTTCATATTTCACAACAATCAATAAGATTATAACAGTCAATAAATCCCGATAATATAAGTAAATTAAGTTATTTATAACCAACCTTCTAAGCGTTGCCAACACCACGTCAGAGCAACATGCAATAAAAGTAAATACAATATTAGTGCACAAGAAATATAGTAAATGGTTAAATAACAATAAGTAACCACCTTATTCATAATCGCTCAATAACGTTGCGTTTATTATCAGACTTTAAATTAACTTTCTTATACTCAATAGGAAAAACGATATTTTTTGTCTCTAACCATCTAGAATCTCGAAAATTAATAGATACAAAGGTATACATTTTAAGGGATATTTACAGTGACTGAGGATTATAATTAATTTGATATGTTTTATTTACACGAGAAAAAGTATGGCTATCTTAGATATCTGATAAGTAACACGACGATTTAAAGTTATTAGGTGCTAAGTATGTACATATAGCAATATATAAGTCTGTGTAAATAAGAATGAATACATACGAGGCTAGGCATATAGGCAGTGCTGAGTGCTGAATAGGTAAGTAGACAACCTTGTTTCACCAATAGTGCTTATTGCAAAACTAATTCCCGGAAGGAATCGTAAAATTCCTAATAATAATATATAATATATGCTGGACAGTCCACACAGCATCATCTAGCCCCAAGCTAAGCAGAGCTTGTGTTATGGGTACTAGATGACTGATATACTTAATAATACATTACATACATAGATATATTTTTTATTATACATAGAAAATACCCAGAACACCTGGAATAAATATTTGCATATCATACAAACATTTATCCCAAGGCGGGAATCGAACCCGCAACCTCTTGCGTCGCAGGCGGACATTCGCCCGCCGCGCCACATCGGTCGTCAATATGGGTAATATTCGGAATTTTACGATTTAAAGTTCCTAATATTACCCAATATTAGGAACCTTACAAGTGCTGTCTGTCTATTCCAGAAAACAGTACTCAAAGTTTCGTATTGACGCTTTAAGTTACACAGCGGTCTTAAGCAACTCTGTCTATCGATTTTCAGAGTAGGCACCCTGGGCAGTTCGTACAATCCGTGATAGCAAACCAAGCTAATACTGGCGAACATTTTGTTCAAATAATCGTAGACTGAATATGTAATACATTTCAAGTAAGGAAATAGGAGGTACATTTTTGGTGCAATTAGTTTGTGCAACCTTTACCTTTTCTATCCCCAAGAATAACTGAAATATTATCTATTCTAAAATAAATAAATAATGCCGGACGATCCACACAGCATCATCTAGTCCCAAGCTAAGCAGAGCTTGTGTTATGGGTACTAGATGACTGATATACTTAATACAATATTATATTACATACATAGATATTTTTTATTATACATAGAAAATACCCAGAGCACCCGGAATAAATATTTGCAGTTCGTAAAAACATTTATCCCAAGGCGGGAATCGAACCCGCAACCTCTGCGTCGCAGGCGGACATTCGCCCGCCGCGCCACATCGGTCGTCAAATAAATATATCAAAAAAATAACTAGGTTTAGAATAGAATAGAATAGAATAGAATAGAATAGAAATCATATATTATGGTTTTGCTTGCGACCTCGTTGTCTTCGATTCGGAAGATCTACCATTGCTGTATTGTTAACAAGCAACATAGGTTGATCTTGTAAGGAAACGGTTAATACAGTTCGTCAATGAGGTAAGGATTCGGTTTTCAGTCTTTATACCAAGTTTTACTCGAACTAGTCCGTTTTTGAAGTATTACACGAATTCTTTAGTTTTACGGTGAAAATAACGCGATTTACTTAAATTTTTCAGTCTTATGCCGAACATCATAGAATTGCCAGACGTTCGTGTATATCTATATTCTATATATATATATGATACACCCGTATGTCTTTATTTCACAGTGTAAATGGCAAATTTACCCAGTCTTACGGGGGTAATGATCAGTTTTACCCGCATATCTCAGTCTGACGGGAATAATGATGATTTTTACCCGAATTTCTCAGTCTTAGGATCCATGCAAGCGAGCTGCATCCGGCGCCGCGTGACATCGAGTGGGTAAGACACGGATTGCGCGACCGCGCCCGCTAACCCGCCGCATACTAGCTTGCCGGGTACTGTCAAGACTAGCCCACCTGGAATACAAAATATACCATAATTATAATGCTGGACAATCCACACAGCATTATCTAGCCCCAAGCTAAGCAGAGCTTGTGTTATGGGTACTAGATGACTGATATACTTAATACAATACTTTACATAAATAGATATTTTTTATTATGCATAGAAAATACCCATAACACCCGAAATAAATATTTGCAGATCGTACAAACATTTAACCCAAGGTGGGAATCGAACCCGCAACCTCCTGCGTCGCAGGCGGACATTCGCCCGCCGCGCCACATCGACAATACACATAGACATAGATAAATATAGAAATTACTTTATTGCACATCTCATGCTACGGAATGAACAACAGTAAAGTCTAAATACTTTGTTATAGGCGATGGTAACCACTTAACATCAGGCGGGCCATCTGCTTTTTTCATCAGCAAGTTGCATAAAAGTAACGTAGACTTACCAGTATTCCTCTCGCACTTTCGACAAAGCGAAGTGGGTAGATACTTCATGCAGAAGAATTTGAGGGACTCGAAGCAATAGAAGCTGAAGCCAGCGTACGGCACCATACCCACCATGGTTGGAACGAAGCCGCGGTATAACGCACGTATACCGCCCTCCTGTAACACACAAATAAATAAATCAATAATTATAATAGTTATAATAGTAGAGCTCTTAGTGAAGGGCTCGTCCGGGGAAGTACTACCACCATCCCTATTTCTGCCAAGCAGCTTGCTGTGTTCCGGTTTGAAGGGTGTGGGTGCTGGTGTAATTACAGGCACATGAGGCTTAACACCTGTATGCCTCAGGTTGATGGACGCAGAGCAGTGTAATATGGGTTACGTTCCTAAAGAACGTGACCTTCAAGGCCATACTTTGTTATAAGGCGATGGTAACCACTTAACATCAGGTGGGCTATATACTTGTTCCATCAGTACATTGAATAAGAAAATCTGGACTTTTATTATTTTTTATTTATTGCTGATGGAACAAGCAGATGGCCAACCTGATGCTTACGACCATCTCCTACAACAAAGCATTGCCTTTAGTGTCCTACACTGCTCTGCAACCATCAATTCGAGGTATACAGATGTTAAGCCTCATGTGCCAGTCTAAAATCTTAATCCCAAAGTAAGCGTAGCTTACATACGATATTTTTGTTAATAACCCAGACAGCCAAGCTTGGCGCTAGATGTGTTGATTGTCCAACATTATTATTGTTATTATATGAGGTATCTGACGCACTTTTTTACGATACTGTTTGTCACTACTCTTTTAAAGAGCTCTTTTTGAGCTTTTAGGGCAATGCTTTGTTATAGGTGATGGTAACCACTTAACATCAGGTGGGCCATCTGCTTGTTCCATCAGCAAGTTGTATAAAAAAAGAAGTTCTTTTTATCTTTATGGAACTTTAGGAAGTATCCTAAGCCGGGAGATCAAAAATAAGAAATAGTGTACACTCACTCTTGTCTGTATCTGTATGTATATTACCTAAACCTATGTGGCGACCGATGTGGCGTGGCGGGCGAATGGGTGTTTTCTATGTATAATAAAAAATATCTATATATGTAATAATATTAAGTATATCAGTCATCTAGTACCCATAACACAAGCTCAGCTTAGCTTGGGGCTAGATGATGCTGTGTGGATTGTCCAGCATTATTATTATTATTATTACCTATACTTACCGTTTTGTACATGGTAGTAGCGGTGTGCGCAATGCCCGTGTAGCGATGCTGGCCGGTGATCTGGAACGCAAGCCGCGCCCGGATGGTATCCAGCGGATACGTCAGAGTGACCGCTGTCAACCCAGCGCCCGCGCCCGCCACGAACTTGTCGCCGTGCTGGACCCATGGTATATGCAAACCACCTAGGTACTGGAATAAATGAACACAAGTTTAGATATAAAGTAAGTTAAATTATGTAATTATTGATATAAACTATTATTTTTAGTATTTATGTATATTGCATACTAAGAGGGCACTCGCAGCTTCGCCCGCGTGGTTATTTCGCGTTATTTTTTCGGGATAAAAAGTAGCCTGTGTACTATTTCAGATTACAATCTATATTTATTCCAAATTTCATCCAAATCGGTCCACTGGTTAGAACGTGAAAGAGGAACAAACATCCATCCATCCATTTATCCAAACATTCGCATTTATAATATTAGTAGATATTTTATACTCACCTACCTAATATAGTATGTACTTAGTTTGATTTTGTTTTATAATTAGATAAATTGTTATGTAGGTATTTATAATTCGGTTATAGTTAGTAGGTAAGTATGTTACCTTTTTAAGGTTTAGTTTTAGCACGCCAACCACTGTTTCTCACCTGTCAAGGTTGGCTGGCAGAAAATGCTATCGAGCATTAAGCTCACCTTTTGTACAATTTGTTTTAGTGCAATAAAGGATTAAATAAATAAATAATAGTATAGTTTAGTAATAATAATAATGCTGGACAATCCACACAGCATCATCTAGCCCAAAGCTAAGCAGAGCTTGTGTTATGGGAACACTTTCGCACTATGGTGTAGATAGCGTTCTCGTAGAACTAAAATCAAATCAATATGTAAATATGTTTTTTCCTAATATCGACTTTAATACGAACTTCCAATCTCTTGGCCTTATCTCGTAGCATATCAACTTGACGTATTGCTTGATTAACTGATAACTTATCGCATCACATCTTACCAAAGCCATTGTTTTATGTTTTAGAAGTAGTAGAGCTCTTTGTGAAAAGGCTTGTCCGGGGAAGTATTACCACCGTACCTATATTTACCAAGCAGTGATGCTCGCATTGCTGTGTTTCGGTTTGAGGGTGTGGGTGCCGGTGAAATTACAGGCTCATGTGCCTGTAATTCCACCGGTACTTACACCCTTTAAAACAGAACACATAAAGCTGCTTGTTGACAGAAATAGGCTGGTTGTAGTAGGTACATCCCCAGACGAGACCTTCCCTAAAAGCTATACTACTACCAAACCGATGTATAATGATCGCAGTAACGACAAAGGGAATCTTATTTGGGAGTGAGATATTATTTATCAATTTGTTAATACAACCAGTGCGGTGTATGGTTCTACATAATACCACCTTTCTATGATTTTTACCAACTTTTGATGGAGTAATTTCTGTGACATTGCATTACGAAACCAAAATGATGCGGACAGCTTTGCACAGAGGTCAAACAAGATGGCGAGAGAGTGATGAAAGATGACCTTTAGCCTATAAGTCGTCAGCCGTCACATTCAAAAATAAAAGATCATTTGTTTGATACAAGACACCCTTGTGAGCTCCGACTGGCTTATCAAGAAAGGGCAATTTATGCAAAGCGAATTAATTAATATAAAATGTAGGTTCTGGGAATATCCTTGCGGTACACCATAATATAAAAAACAATATAAAACGCAATTATACAATTATAAACGAATACGTAATTACACTAGTGGTTCTGTAAGAAGCCTTTATAACCATGCAATAACCGACACTTTCCGCCTTCCCAAAATTAAAATCCGTCCTTATATAACTTTCCCTCCCTCCACTCTCCCTTTTGGATTTTTTTTCGCAACATTTTATGTAGATTGAAGTCCTGTCTTTGATTGGAATCTTTCGATAAATAACGCTAAGCAAACTTCCCTCCTTTCCCCTCTATTTTCCCCCAAAACGCGATCGACTAAAAAATTTGAATGAATCAACTTGTATGCCAATTTTCGTCTAAATCAATTGAATAATGCGATCTGTAGGTAAGAACAGACTGACAGACTGACAAAAGCATTTTTAGGCCAATTTCGAAAAAACTATTTAGAATTGACTTCAGGATCCAGTAAACGATTATAGAGATGTGTGTGTGTGCAGTTATTTGTGCCACTTCACGGTCACTGGTCTTTGCGGGCTTGGTTAGAGGGAATATTGTAAAGACCATGCTTATAACATATCATAATGTGACGTAATCTTCATATTGTGACTACTGGGTTTTCTGGGTGTTTTCAATGCATAATCAAAAAATATCCATGTATGTATTGTATTAAGTATATCGTCATCATGGGTACTACCCATAACACAAGCTCTGCTTAGCTTGGGGCTAGATGATGCTGTGTGGATTGTCCAGCATTATTATTATCAGTCTCGCGATGTTTTCTTCCACCGATAAGGTATAAATAAATAACATCACGACGTAGAAGAAAGAATCCACTGCTGGACATAGGCCACCCCCATACGTTTCCGTTAGGAAGTACAATTTGACGACCGATGTGGCGTAGCGGGCGAAGGTCCGCCTGCGACGCGGAGGTTGCGGGTTCGATTCCCGCCTTGGAATAAATGTTTGCACGATCTGCAAATATTTATTCCGGGTGTTCTGGGTATTTTCTATGTATAATAAAAAAATAATATCTATGTATGTATTATATTGTATTAAGTATATCAATCATCTAGTTCTCATAACACAAGCTCTGCTTAGCTTGGGGCTAGATGATGCTGTGTGGATTGTCCAGCGTTATTATTATTATTATTGTCGTCAGTAGTCGTAATAGGTACATCAGTAGTTTTAACGTGCAAGAGTAACAAACATCCATCCATACATACAAACTTTCGCGCTTATAATATTAAGTAAGGATTGCCAACATATGACTAAACTTACGCACTTCCAATAATGTAAGATGTCCCATTACATATCCACATAGTACCTACACATCCACAAAGATTAATTCAGTCATTACTGAATGTGTTCATTTATTCTGTTCAAGTTCGAGGTCATTAGATATCTATACAAACTACTTAAGCAGGTATATTAGTGTAAATATCTTTAGCTATGCACTGTGCAAATATTTATTCGTCTACATAATATGTAAAAATTCCTATTAATTTGAATTGTATACCCGAGTTTGATTAGAAAAAAAACCAGTGTGCTTTAGACCACAGGACTGGAGTAAAACTTCTTTAATGTACGAAACGTAACGTAAACGAGAGAAAGAGAGAAAACAGTTCTCTCATATCTCCTACATGGTAGTGGCAAACGTTAAACGCAACCTTGTTGGAAGTCGCATAAGAAGTATTACTTCAAAAACAATGGTTTGTTCTATTCTCAATTTTTCAAATATCATGCTTCTAGCTAGAAGTAGTAGGGTTCTTTATAAATGGTTATCTAAGGAAGTACCTACTGCCACCATGCCGATTCTGCCGCCAAGGTGTGTTGCTGTGCAAGGGTGTGGGTGCCGGTGAAATTACAGATACTAGCACCTGTGCGCCTCAGGTTGAACGTGCTCTATGATTCAATGCATCGTTCGGGCACCAGAGCGTGACCTACCAGGCAAGATTTTAATGATGGTCACCACTTAACATCTCACGGCAGGTAGGTCATCTGCTTGTTCAGTCAGTAAGTAGCATAAAAAGTATTTTCTTTCTTTCTTAAAAACCCAACTGCATTAAACTAGTATTTTTTTAACTTTCGAGATCGGAACACTCATTAAACACTTATATTACATGGGTATTATCAGTCTAATAAAAAAGTTAATATGAAAAAATATAAATATACCTGTGTAAGCACTAATATATATTACTAGCTGACCCGTGCCCACTTCGTTGGGCGGTAAACATTTTTACTTACAAATCTTAACTAAGTAGTACTCGATGTTGCCAACAGATGGCGTTAATACGGCATAAAATAGCGGTCGTTTGCAGTATCGCCCGCGTGGCAGTTTTTTCCCGTTCCCGTTATTTTTTCGGGATAAAAAGTAGCCTAAGTTACTCCTTGTTACATCAGCTGTCTGCCAGTGAAAGTCCCGTCGAAATCGGTCCAGCCGTTCCAGAGATTACCCGGAACAAATGGACAGACAGACAGACAAAAATTTTAAAAAATGCTATTTTGGAATATGTATCGCATATACATTCATATGCATGTAGTAAAAAGCGGTTATTTTAATATTACAAACAGACACTTCAATTTTATTTATTTGTATAGATAAGTGTGTATTATGTGTTTCCTACCATTTGGGAACCTTGAACCCAATATTTTTGAGGAGGGCGTTGATATTTGCGACACAGTATATTACTCCTAAGGTAACTGAGCTAAGCGCTATCAGCGAAAAGATAGGACTAAAACTAAACACATCAAAAACAAAAGTAGCTACAAATAGTGTCCCAACTCCAATAGTAATTAACCAGACACCTCTAGAATATGTAGAGAGCTACTTATACCTGGGTAAACAAATATCTTTTAGTAAATCGAGGCATAGAGATGAAGTTGAAAGAAGAATCAATTTGACATGGAAAAAATTCTGGAGCCAAAAAGATATATTAAAATCAATGTTACTAATTAAATTAAAAAAAATTGTAATGGACTCTAGCTTGCTGCCCTGCTTGTCCTATGGCTCTCAAACGTGGATCTTCAACGATTACACAAGACATAAAATACAAACAACTCAACGGAGCCTAGAAAGAAGCATACTAAACATAAAATTAAAAGACAAACAAAGAAGTGAGACTATACGGATGCGAACCAAAGTCATAGATGCCCTGAAGTACACTCAGCGTCTCAAGTGGAAGTGGGCAGGACATGTAGCACGTCTACAAGACAAAAGGTGGACCCGAAAGGCTACGACATGGTCGGGACCAACTGGTAAGAGAGCTAGAGGACGCCCGCCCGACCGTTGGGCCGATGAAATAAGAAAAGTCGCTGGGCAGGCTTGGATAGAAAAGGCAGTGGACAGAGAACACTGGAAGGGCTTGGAGGAGGCCTTTACCCGCAAGGGGCCTTAAAAACAAATACATATTATTTAAACTAGTTATTTAAATATTTTTATTTTTTCGTGTTATTTTTAAGATGATAAGTTTGTTTTTATGTAAGAGTGAAATGAGGAATAAAAAGGCTATATTATTATTATTATTATTATATTACTCCTGCGGATATCATCGTTTTTCATACTTGTTTTTATACATCTGTTTGTGTTCCAAATAAACATATTTTGATTTGATTTGATTTTGATTATGCATTAAAGTATACTGTGAAATCTAGCATGTATAAGGTTGAAAGGAAAGAGTAACCATAGATCATTTCCTGAATTAAGTTAATTGTTTCAATTACACAGATAATAACAAGCAACACCAAATTAAAATTGGCTGGTATTAAGTTCTGATTAAGTAAATAGTTTCTACATTTTCAACCATATGTGATACATGAAGGTATATATATATATATCAGATCCTCAGACTCAGATCTTAAGTTCGCTCTGGGCCTCTCAACTACTATGTTTACTGTGGTTGCCATCAATGCATAGCTCACAGCTCAGTTCATACTAGCCCTGCCTTCTGCACTGTAGGTAGTGGGTTCAATCCCCACTGAGAACAAACATTTGTGTGATGAACACAGACGTTTGTTCTGTGTCTGGGTGTTCTATTGTATTCTAAGTATGTATTTACAAAAAATAGGGTATTAAGTATTCTATTAGTCATCAGGTTCCCATAGTACAAGCTATGCTTAGTTTGGGATTAGATGGTGTTGTGCAAAAATGACCACAAATATTTATTATTTTTTAGTGTATAGACAAAACACAAGATCTTATTGCAGAAATCAGAAATCAGAAATCAGAAATTTATTTGCTTGAACATAGGTACAGATACAATATTCTTGGTGTTGGGGTTTACATAAGATTCCGTTATGTCCTACTATAAAATAGTGTGCAAATGTCAAATAATCCCTAATTGAGTCTAACATTTAACAAAATTACTTACAATGTCAATTTATGCTGAGTCAAATTATATGAAATTATTAAATACCTACCCTTACATCAATCCCCCTACCCAATCAATCTACCCTTGCAAGATCATATTTTGTTTGAATCTGATATAATTTTAACAAAAGTTTAAGTAGTACATAAATTATAATAAAGAATATCTTACCTTTTTATAAATCTCAAAACTTGTAAACTGTGTGGCGGCATATGGGAATATTCTGACCATTTGTGCTCCATTACCCTTGTACAATGCCAGGAGTGACTCCTGCTTCACAATGGCACGTAGCCCGCCAAATACCCCATGCTGATGGTAATGTGCAGACTGTGCCTGCAGCAGTATTTTGATACGGTCTAGAGGAGCTACTGTAGTCTTCGCACACATGCCTGCTACACCTGTGGAAAGCGGATATATAAAAGCGAAAACTATTAAATTTATTACTTGATTCTATTTATTTGTAAGCTATTTGTTTTAAAAAAAAATATGTTTGTAACTAAATATAGTATTATTTTTTTATTGTTTGGTACAGCTCTCACCTACTAAGAGGTTTTTAGTAAAAGCATTTTATTTTGATTATATTTTAATATTATCTGTCCATTTTCATAAATGCACAGTAACAGTACAAATTAGCTGTCATCAGCTAATTTGTACTGTTACATATTTTTCCATAGAAAAATGGAAGGTATTCTAAATTCACTCACCACCAGCGAGCAGGTTTTTGAGGATAAAATCCAGATTGGTGCTTTTCTGCTCCATTTTCAGAGCCATTATTATAAATGCAATTCACACATATATATGGAGCCAGGAGTTTCACTTAAAAAATATTTATTTAGAAATTAGCAGTCTTCACCATGGTTCACTTTCGAAATTCAATTAATTTATTCAAGGTAGGGTATGGTATCGTGGCTGTAGGCAACTGGATACTTCTTGATGAATCGGCACGCGACGCGGTTCGACTTTCACCACTGTTATTAGAAACAGAATTCGGATTTGTAATGATGAGTTCGTGGCGAACGTGGCGATGTCCGCCTGAGAGCGCCACGACTAAACTGAGCTGATTCACGAATGCACCAAACGAACGGTACGGCTTCGGTTCGACTTACAAGAAACTTGTTTTTTGTATGGAATGCTATCAGCTGTTCTCGAGTTTCCACGACCGCAATGTTTACATGCGTATTGATTGTCTGTATTATTTCACCTACACTTTGATACATGCATAACTAATGGTTTTAGTCTTACTTTTAGTCAAAATTCACTACTTTCTACAATATTTCTCTTATATTTCACATAAAAACGAAAACAGTTTTTGTACTAAAGGGAGAAAGTAGGTACCTACCTACCTACATAACGTGATACTTGCCTACTTTTATTAGCAGCTTGACAATTGACAACAGCAAACTGACGCTGTTTGATGACAATGACAGTTGAAGACTTGAAGACCCGATTGACTGATTGCACATTTGATATGAAACTGACGTATTTGGTAAGTTTTGTTGGCGGGAGATTTAAAATGGGTTGCATTTTTCTTCTTTCTATACCAACCAAGAAAAAAAAACTTGCACCGAGTCCGCAACAATATATTTGTTTGCGAAATATAAAAAAAGCCTCAATTTAACCTTCCTATACCCGCGCGTTGGTCTGTCAGACCGACATATTAGTTTTCCGTGTTTTTTTCACGTCAGGATAAGTCTAGTGCAAGGAGCTTCCTAGTAGCTGCATGATTCGTCGTCATCTTCAATTTGGTGAGACGCGAGCGTTGGTGCGGGTAGCGCGTGACGCAGGACACGGCGTCAATCGGTCCGTGGGACCGGCGCGGGTATAGGTGTTACAGTTTTAGGTAAGTAATAAGTTTTATTATTCATATAATTATAAGTTTGTTTGTATAACTGTTGTATATAATATATATATATGGTATATTACATATTTTTTCTTTACTTTTAGCTTGACAATTGACTGAAAAACGGACAAAAACGCATAAGACGTATTTTGTAGGACGAACTTTTGGATTCCAACTATGAAGATGATAACTACAGTAATGTGGAGGATCACGATGAAATGCGAGAACAAGGAAGTAATACTGAGCTGGATAGTGATTCTGACGTTGATCTGGTAGAGGTGCCAACTTCTAGAAATTATTACATCGGCAAAGATAATAGAACAAAATGGAACAAAAGTGCTCCGTCAATGCCAGTAATAAGACAGTCTAGAAATGATCTAAAAGGAAAGAAAAGGCTTTTATATTGTTCCTCGTGTCATTATCTTTAAGATTTTCGAGTTTTTTTGAGAATAACTATGTTTTTGCTCAAGATTTCGCAGCTTGTAAGAAAAAGAAGCATTTTTTCAGAGATTGTTTTAAAAGACTATAATTTACTAATAAAGCAAATATTTTCTATAGCATTGCTTTATTTCTTGCAAATATTTATATCCCTTAGTAATAATAAAACATAGTTTGAGTAAGGCTTTTTATCAAAATCACCGAAAAACAAGGACTCGAAGTTTCGGTCCCAGGCACCGTGCGCGGGTATATTTGTACTTTTTTTTGGCGCGGGTATAGAAAGGTTAATTATCGATCTGACGTAGGTTAGATGAATAAATAATAAGTAGGTAAGTAGTAGGTACCTACTGTAGGTAACAATCTTGACTCGTCTAAGGTAACAATCTACTGTATAGATACTGTGTTTGGGTTTGTTTCCCGTTAGGTACGTATGTATTATAGGCAAGTAATAGCGTGGGTAGCCCTATACCCTTGAAAATTGGATTTACTCAAGATTTTAAATAGGTACCTACCTACCTACCTAATCGTTATGTTCATGTACCTACCTAGGTATTTACTTAGGCACCTGCCTATACCTATCTATCTATTATTTTAACCGTAGGTACCTAGGTAATAAGGTAGGTAGGTACGAGCGAGGTCACCTTGAAAGAAGCGCGAAAACTGAAAATAGGAACATACCTAAACGTTAAACTGAAACCCATTTTGAGAGAGATGTGCGTGGCATTTATCACGTAGGTACCTATCTACATGAGGCTGTAACTTTAAAAGCTAATAATATAAGCAAAGCTGAGTCAGTCATTTCACCATGTTTTAACTCAGTTTCATCTTAGCTATTCAACCGTCAACTCGGTTTCTCGGGAAGGACTCTATAATTTACTCTCCTCTCCTTCAGTCAGCTTGAGTCGGTCGTTGGTGGCGGTTGCAATTGAGTACCCACCTAACCATTTACTTTTGTAGAGATCGTGAAAAATAACTAATAAAATATTTGTTTGTGACATTGAACAGAAAGCCTGAAAATGGATGTTCCGGCCAGAGGAAATGTATTGGAAAGTAAGTGAACTTTATTTTGTAATTATTAATTAATGCATGCATACATATTTTTGGTAAGTTGGGCGGGAGATATCTTTTTAATATTTTATACCTACCTACCTACCCACTCAGTTCAAATTCACTTATGTACCTACCTACGTAAATATTTTATAGGTGTTTTCATTCATCCCTTATTCACAATTAATGCTAGAGCATGAATGAATATAACACTCCTCCACCCGAAATAACATGTCCTTGCTAGTTTTGGAGGTCACACAGGGTCACAGGATGGATGCCGAGAGCCGACCCACCCCCACCCCACCCTATCTTTATCTCCGTTTCATTAGAATAACAACTTTTATGTTAGCGACGATTTAAAGTCTGTTAAACTACGTGTTCTATTTATAGCTTTCTCTAAGTAGGTAAATAAATACACACCAAGGCGCTCTGCCTTACCTTTGGTACAGTCTATGAAACTTTTTTTACGCTATGCCATTGGGTACTTAGGGGGTTGGTACATTTAAAACAAACCCTAGCCTATAGGAAAATCTATTACTATGCGATAGAATAATAACAAGACATCGTAGGTACCTACTTTTTTATCAAATAACTTATAAGGTCTATAAATTAGACGTTTTTTACCTACATAGAACATAGGCTTTCTTAAAATCTGACGCACAGGCAACGCACGCAGTCTGCACCACTGCGCCTTAAAAAACACACACAGTCACGGTAGACATCCCCTCAGATCTCTTAGGCCTACCAAGTAGTACCAAATCAGGATTCTTGGAAAATGTCTAAGGGGGTAGCTAGAGGTAAGTACGTTCAAATTTTACTTTTGGCACACCTACATTTTGCAGTAGTTAGTATTCCATACGTGACAGGTATCAAGCCCATCGCCGCTATTAAAATAATAATAGGTTACCTCATGATGTCTTCCTTCAGTTTGAGAGCACTGACATTGCGCACACAAATTTTTCGAATAAAAAAATCCATTAGTGCACGACTGGATTCGAACCCCCGATCTTAGGATGAGAAGGCAGGGTCACTTTCACTAAACCACCAGTGCTCTATCAGTAGTGTACCAGTAGTACAGGTATAGGTACTAAGAAATTAATTTGATTTGACTCCTAAAGTGGTGAAACTAAGGTTGAGGCTTGTTTGTATTGTTACACGAATAAAGCCTGAAAATAAACCATGAGGTACCTTTTGTAGCATATTGGAGGACGTGCTATGTAACACATACATGCATTCTACGATAACAGGAAGCCAACTCATTCAAGTTAGACCGGTATCCTGTTTTTAATGACCACGTTGGGATGTGACAACATAGTAAACTTTTTTCCTTTTGGGTTGGGATTAGGGTGAATTATGATGTTTTAGGGTTTCGTACCAAAGAGGGACGAAAACATGTTTTAGGGTTTCGTACCAAAGAGGGACGAAAACATTGGACCATATTTCCTAAGACAACGACGCTGCTAAGTACTTATTTTGTCGTGTAAAGGTGTGTACGTGTAAGTATGTAGGTACGCGTTCTTTTTCCGTTGGCATTTAATTTATCTAAATTTTACATTTTGGTACAGAACCCATACGTTTATCCACCGTACATTTCGCACTTGGGTCGTTTTGAGAGTTCCGTACTCAAAGGGTGAAACGGGAACCTATTAATAAGATTCCGGTGTCTGTCTGTCCGCCTGTCACTAGGCTGTAGGTAGGTACCTATCTCATGAACCGTGATAGTTATTAGAGAGTTGAAATTTGCACAGATGATGTATTTCTGTTGCCGGTATAACTGTATATACAAAGAACAGAATAAAATTAATATTTAAGGGGGCTAGCGGGCTCTCATACAACAAAAGTGATTTTTTTTGCTGTTTTTACTATAGACAATGGTACGGAATCCTTCGTGCGCGAGTGTGACTTGCACTAGCCCTGTTTTTATAGCTAGACAAGTTTACGACCGCCTTAAAATAATAAACACAGATTGACTACCGCACCATACCGTTCTGTCTCCCTTCAGCTTAGAAGTTCTGTGTCCCAGACCGCTTCTAAAGCTCCAGTTATTTAGTAGGTATGTTGCTATTTACTTACAGTGGCTTCTCGCGATAAAGTCGTGATAAAAAATAAGTTTGTATGAGATAGTGGCCGACCCTGGTGACTAGAACCCTAAAGGCCTTTATCATGATTTAGGTACTGTTAGAACCGAGACCGGCAGACAAACGTGTCCTTGGAAGCGCTCAGATGTACTTATCTAAAAAGGGACCTTTGGAAGTCACTCGCCCAAATAGATAGCCACGCAGAAATGCCACGAACGCTTCGCCCCTCTGATGAACATGTTGCTCCTTTTTTACAGGATTCTTCCCAACGCGGTACATCCTAGCAGTCCTGGGCTCGATAGGCATGGCTATAGTCTACGGGCTAAAAGTAAACCTGTCCGTGGCTATGGTCGGAATGCTGAACCATACCGGCATCAAACACACATTTGGCTCTCATGAGGAAGACAGTAATAATAAGACTAACAATTCCGAATGTTTCTCTTCAGGCGAAGCTAGTAATGCGGCAGTAAGTGAACTTTTTGATTTAGAACTTGTAAACTTACCCACCTAACTACTGCGTAGGTACCTACATTAAACTGTTAGTCATTACCACTGTGCTCACCGTGGTTAATACCAACATAGATGATGATACAATTTATTTTTAAGGAAAACCACATTGGATTACTAATTCTTTCAGTAGCAGCAAATTTCTTAAAAATTGGGGTGCCTGATTTAAATAAACAGAAAAAATGCAGTCTCTTTAACCTTTCAAACATCTTGAAAGCATTAAAAGGCACAAAAAATCATCAACAATTTTTTCGACTAAAGTCTGAACTACCAAGCTGTATAAAAAAGAGCTTTTACTCTCTGGTTTTAAAGTTAAACCGCCCGTGATTTGAATTTCGAAGAATTTTAAAATTATCTCGCTGACGCGACGTTTAGAAAAAGGGCCCCGTTTTCTTCAGTTGAGTTACGGAACATAACAAAAAAGGTACAAGGTACAGGTTTATGTCCCAAAGTAAAATATAGAAAACCCCGGGCATCATTTATTTAATTAGTTTAGCTAGTTGAATATTTAAGAAGTAATACTAATACTCAAGAAAAGTTAAATCAACATTATGAAATCCATTTTTTGTTTAATATAACAAATAAGTAGTAGGTACCTATCCTTAAACAAGGAATGTTAGGTAGGTAGGTACTTATACTTATTATGCAGTTCAACTAGCTTGACATTAAAATAAGTAAATAAGCCGGGAATTTATGATTATGCATTTGTGCTACATTTTTAAAATAAAAATAAACTCTCTTCGTATCGGCTTCAAGTTGTTTTTAAGTTTTAATATGTTTGCGTTTTATTTTAAGCTCTTTGTGAAATACTCAACGTTCCTTTTAGACCCTCATCTCATTGAATAATAGTAGTAAAATCAAATTAAACAAATATGGTACCTAACGTTTATAAAATCCGGAAAAACCATCCAGGCTTATGTTTGGTTTTACTTTTATATGTAGGTAGTTCTGTATCGAATAGGGTCCCTTCATCGTCTCCTGTTAAGACCCTCGTCGTAAAAGGCGACTAAGGGACCTCCCCAGAGGATGGGTAGTAGTAGCAGTTTTAACTATAGATATGTACGGAACCCTTCGTGCGCGAGTCTGACTCGCACTTGGCCGGTTTTTTTTACTTGGAAAAAAGGACCTTAGCACTCCGACTGTTGAATGAAAATATCTAATCAATCAAAATATTTAGCGTTGATCATTTCATTTGGAATGGTTCCAAAATGCCATTTCGCTCTGGAGAATGGCGCTGGTTGCAATTTGCAATGTTTTGACCGATCTTAAAATATATTTTAGGTCAAAACTGTAACAATTCAAGACGTCTGTTTCAATGATTTGACGACTTTTCAATTGACTTGTTATTATTTTTACAACCAACACTGTAACGTAAATTTTTAGGTCACGCGTTCATCGGACACGTAATATAATCGTGATTTTGATGGATGTGTTTATTAAACTCTATCATGTGTATCTACATAGTTTACATAAACTAAGAATATCTTATAAAACTAGTGGTTCTGAGAAAACAGTAGAGCGAGCCTCGCAAGCCCTTATAACCAAGTAATAATCGACACTGCCCTTTATCAGCCGTTTGGGATGTGCCTTATCTATTATGTCAATCAGGAGTTCGGACAAAGATTCTTATAATTATTAGACATAGACATTGACATAGATTTTATTTCATTTCATACAGTACTATGGGACCAGATTACTAACAAACAGTATCTAATATTTTCTATGTCATCAATTTCAGGAATTGGATGGACCTTTTATCTGGGGCTCAGAAGTTCAGGGCCTTGTTCTAAGCTGCTACTTTTGGGGATATTTCGTTTCTCAGATACCTGGTGAGAATTTATTTATTCACTGACTTTGTACATTATTATATTATTATTTGTGGACTTAAGAACCCCAGAACCCAAATATAGAACCCAATATTTCCAAATAGGTCAGTAATTTGGATTGCCTCTAAATATCTTCAAGGGTCTTGAGAACGTACTACCTACGAAGAAATCTAAGACGATGTCTGTTTTTACGGCCCCATCTTGTATGGGAAACCTACTGGAGCCACCATTATTTTACCCATTAAAATAAGTGGTAGAATAGGATAGTTCACTTGTGTTATAAAAGTCATGGAACTTCTGAATGGGACAGGACAAGCAAGAGTGATCCTTAATAATAAATGTTTTAGGAGCGAGAGTAGCAGAGTTGTTCTCAGCGAAATGGGTGATGTTCTTCAGTGTCACCATCAACATAGTCTGCACTCTGCTTACCCCTGTAATGGCAGAGGCGCATTACATCGCCGCTGTGGTGATGAGAGTCGGAGAAGGGATAGGAGGGGTAAGTAATCCTTTGGGGAAGTGATTAATTGACTATTTTGCGTGGCGCAGTTAAAACTCTATATTTAGAACAATGATAACCGTTTTTTAAACCTCAGAGATGAAAAGATTATGTTAGTTTAAAATTTTTAAACATGATGTAGGTAAAATTTAGCACGGCGATGTTTTATGAGTAAGTTGTATGTGTAATTTACTTTTCTCAAGTTAATAACGATTAGTAGTAGTAGAGCTCTTAGTGAAGGGCTCGTCCGGGGAAGTACTACCACCATGCCTATTTCTACCGCCAAGCAGCTTGCTGTGTTCCGGTTTGAAGGGAGTGGGTGCCGGTGTAATTACAGGCACATGAGGCTTAACACCTGTATGCCTCAGGTTGATGGACGCAGAGCGGTGTATTGTAGGGCACGTTCCTAACTAACGTGACCTACACGGCAATGTTTTGTTATAGGCGATGGTAACCACTTTACATCAGGTGGGCCATATGCTTGTTCTATCAGCAAATTGTATAAAAAAAAAGATTAATAATATACCGATCAAACGAGCTTCACAAGTGAAGTACGATCGTTATTATATAAGTCATTTCATTCGAAGATATAAGTATATTCCAAACGTAGTCCCTTCAACCTACAAGGTAGACTGCACGATTTTTTAAAGTTAAATCGATACTTCTATCGATTTCGTAAAAACGATTTACTTACGGCAACACTATTGCCACGCTTACCTGCCTCCTCATTCTATTTAAAGATTACACAAAACTTTCCCTAGGGTTTTTATGGGGGGGTGGGTACTTATATCTTCGAATGAAATGACTTATATAATAACGATCGAACTTCACTTGTGAAGCTCGTTTGATCGGTATATTATATTACGTCTATTTCATTCTCAATATAAGTATATTCCAAACGTAGATGTTTAGAGTAGAAAGTTTTGTTAAAGAAATAAAATACGCAAAGAAAGCGTTAATCAGTTTTAATGAAAATAAACATATCGCATTAAGGCTGTGGTATTCGCCAACGACCTTGAGGATTCAGGCGGAGTGGGATAATTTCCCCGCGCCGACCGCGTGCCCCCCGCTATATTTTTACGCTCGCAAAGCGCAACACGCGCTCCTTGTTTGTTGGCAAGGAGCCGCGCTATTATCGTGCTCTAAAAATTTACTCAATATAAAAGAAATATTTTAGTGGTGACACTGGTTTTCCTAAAATAAGTTAATAAATAAAAAGATAATACTAAATTGGCTAAAATAATATTTATATTCATTATGAAATGAAATGAAATTTATTTGGAAACAACATACATGACTATTCATTGGTTAGACAGCATTGGTACCCAAACTGAAAAACCTGTATGATGGCGTACCACTGCCCTCCGCCCGTTTAGCATATGATCATAACAATTTGAAATAATAATAAAAATAATGTTCATACAATAACTAATAACTAACTATGTACTAACTACTAAAACAACTTTTTATAAATTTTAAGCTCAACCTATGAAGTTAAAATAATTTCCTAAAAAGCTTAATTAAAATTGTATAATCATTTCATTAAAATATTAATTTAATAATTTCATTTATATTTACTTTAATGTAATACGTGTTTGTGTTAACTTAAGAAGTAAAAAAAACACGATGCAATAAGTTGTATCCTAGTAACAGGGCGTCAAGTTTTTATGATTTATTTGTCCGTTCAATAAAGGCACAAGTATTCCTAAAATAAGTAAATAAATAAAAACATAGGTAATACTAAGTTGGCTTAAAAATATTTATATTCATAATAACACGATGCAATACGTTGTTTCCTAGTAACAGGGGCGTAGATTCGATTGTGCCTTTCATAGCATTTTTTTATTTTCAGCATCTACATACCATTTTACATAATTTCAGTTCAAAAAAGTATAAAAAAACATGTATATATTTTAATAATCAAGTTTTTATGATTTGTTTGTCCGGTCAATAAAGGCACAAGTCTTCCTAAAATAAGTAATTAAATATGAAGATAATACTAAGTTGGCTAAAAAATATTTATATTCATAATAACACGATGCAATACGTCATTATCCTAGTCACAGGGGCGTAGATTTGATTGTGTCTTTCATAGTACTTTTTTATTTTCAGCATCTACATACCATTTTACATAATTTCAGTTCAAAAAAGTATAAAAAAACATGTATATATTTTAATAATCAAGTTTTTATGATTTGTTTGTCTGGTCAATAAAGGCACAAGTCTTCCTAAAATAAGTAAATAAATATGAAGATAATACTAAGTTGGCTAAAAAATATTTATATTCATAATAACACGATGCAATACGTCATATCCTAGTCACAGGGGCGTAGATTTGATTGTGTCTTTGATAGTACTTTTTTTATTTTCAGCATCTACATACCATTTTACATCATATCAGTTCAAAAAAATATAGAAAACAACATGTATATTTTAATAATCAAGTTTTTATGCTTTATTTATTGCCTATTATCACGCGCGGAATCAGATGAGTGGTTCATTTTGCCCGGTGAAGAAAGGCACACAAGCCGCTACTGTCAACTAGGGTGACTTTTATTTCCAAACTACCATGTACTGTAGGGTGTCCCTTATATGGACGAATATAAGTCCCTTATATTTTTTTTTTGGAAATCGAATTGTATACCCCGTATTTCTTTTTAAACTATCAAGACTTACTTAAATACAAAATTTTATCTGTCTACATTTACATTAACCCGCGAATTTAAAATTTCTGTTTTTAACATTTTTCTATAAGCATATAAATCAATTGAAATATATAAACTTTTTTAACATTATGATATCAGGGCTACTTGTAATTTGGTGGATTCTTATTTTTGATTTCTTATTTCAAACACACATTTTAAAACAAAATTTGATTTTATAGATTACACTATATTTTCTACTCTGTGTGCAAATGCGTTGAATGGACGATTTTTTTATCAGGAAATCATCACAGCTAAGATCTAGTGCTTTTGCTACAGCCTGAAGTATATAAACAGAATTCCTTGTTTAATTGACATCTGTCTAAAGCTGCAACTAATTTAGGCGTGACAAAGTCTTTCCTTCCTCTTTTTGTAGTAAGTAGTTCCAGAACTTACCCTTTGAGAGGTGGATGGCAAGGGTTTCTAAGGTTTTCATCAAGGCTGGTAGGTTGACCGTGATGTCCTTGCATTTTTATAAAATCTTGTGTTGTAAGAGATGACGGTAACCGAAACATATCATCAAGCTCATATCTTTTTTTGCAAATCCTTCCAAGCACGGTGAAGATCCATAAGTTTTTTACACAGGTAGGTATAGCTCTGGTTACAGAGGTCCTAGCCTTTTCCCAAAAAATTATAGGTACAGTCGCCCAAAAAATTGGTTTAGCACCCTAAGGTTGAATGCCGCTTGCAGATTCATAGGTGATAAGGATTAGTTTCGCTTGCAAACCGATTTGACAACTTCTATTGCCCTCTTTATCTGATTAAAGATAACGATGCTTACTGTTTGTTACGCTGACAGCTGTTCTTAGCTTGAACTTGATGGAACCAATAATCATAAGCTACATAAAATTGTAAAGTTCTGACACAAGGCGAGTCCACCTGTCGGAATTTACAAATTATGTACACTTGTTACTAACAATATGCGTTCAATAAAACAGTTTATTTCGGGATTCGTTTTTATTATATTGTCAGAAAACAAAGCTAAAAGTAGATGTATCCTTTTATTAAATTGTCACAATCACAAGCATCAACGACGCCGCAGTCATATGGTGAAATTTAAATATTACGGACTGTCGGTAGCATTGCATTTTGAAGCGCGTCGTTATAATTTACAGCCGTCGCTCGAGGAGATAGAGAGCATAATTCTCCTACACCATCCATAAATCTATGTGGATCTATGTGATCGTGGCACTATGAGGGAGAAATATACGCACTAGTATATGTCTGGACATGAATAAAGACAATCGAGCACCGTATTGGCCATTATTCGTATTTGACCACCCATTCGATACAGCCAATCAAATGATGCTAGTTCGATAACTTGAAAGTATTCTTACCATGGATTTAACTTGCCCTCTTGGGAAGAAATTATGATGGAGTTCTACAGGAAGAAAAAAATATATGTGCAAATCTTTTATTTCTTACAGAAATACAACAAAGGCATGCTAACTGCTTTTCACGTAGTTTAATTGCAGAATATACAGACCAGATACAAGGGCACATTTTAAGACCTAACTAACTGCGTTACTTGTGTTGAGCTGATTATCTAAAAGATTCCCATCTTTTTGATAATCAGCTCAAGCAATAGCTAATATTCTTTAATAATGTAGGCAGGTATATATAATGTAGGTGTGCTCACTTTCCAAAATCTTGCACACGCAAAACTCCGAGGTAAAAAGGCCCAATGGAGGTTATAACTTCTTTCGAGCGATAATCAACGGGCAAGAGGGGCACAACCGATAGAATAAAGGGAAAAAATCGAAAAAACAAGAGTAAATTCCATTATTATAATTTAAAAAAGTCGTAGATATATATGTATTAAGTAGTTTAGAAGTGGTTTAGGAGCAAGATAGGATAGTCAATTTAAAAAAGTATTTATAATATTATAAATGTTTGTACAATCTACAAATATTTATTCCGGGTGTTCTGGGTGTTTTCTATGTATAATAAAAAAATATCTATGTTTGTAATGTATTGTATTAAGTATATCAGTCACCTAGAATCCATAACATAAGCTCTGCTTAGCTTGGGACTGGATGATGCTGTGTGGCTTGTCCAGCATTATTATTATTATACTGAAATTATTTAGACAAAAAACTACCAAAAAGGTTTATAATTTCTGAAATAATCTGAAAACCACATCCTCCTGTAAGTTGACTTTTTGCAGTTATGCCAGGAGCATAATAATAATAATTTGTAAATCGTACAAGCATTTATCCCAAGTCGTGAATCAAACCCGCAACCTCCTGCGTCGCAGGCAGACGTTCGCCCGCCGCGCCACATCGACCGTGCATCATATCGGTGGTTTCGTAAATTATTATAGAATACTAGCGGCTCGTCCCAGCTTTGCACGGGTTTTAGTAAGGAACCCTAATTTTTGAAAAATAATTTAGCCTATGTCAACCGGGTATCCTAGGATACCTACGACGAATGCTTACAGGGTGTATACGACTACTCCCGCCTACTTCGAGGGGCTAACCTATTACTGTGTGGTTTATTATTCGAGTATAGTTGTGAAACTGTAGGTATCCTGTACCGTACGTAACTTTATTTGCCATAGTAATGAATAAAGAGTAATCTACCAAACTTATAAAGAAGCGTGAAGCGCGAAAAATTTACGTAAGTGCCTTACCTACGATTTACAAAAAAACGAAATTAAAAAACTAACACTAAATCGTCCATGCGCGAATCGGAGCAATGAGCAGCACAACCTCCCCGTCCGACAGTCTGAGTTGCACTGCCGCCCGTCGCCCGCACAGGGACCCGCGCATTCCATTTCGTATCGCATTCAAGAAATAATTAATTGTAGCTTAATGAATTATTAGTTCGAACTGCCAATTGTTCACTTTGTGATAAAAACTTTGACAGATATTTGTGTGAAATAAAAATACTAACAATCAATACCGTTTAGAAGAAATAACCAAATTTAAAATAAAAATTGCTTCACTTTGGATATTTTTTTCATATAGTAATAATATAGTTAGAATTTTTTCAATTGTACAAATTAAAATTTAGTCTTTAATAAACAATATATATTTTTTTAGGACATTTATATTCACTCATCAAAGAGAAATTACTTGGAGAAAACCTCGAGTTGGCGAATACCCCCTCCTTAAATATAATTCTTATAAATAATTAACGATTTACTACATTATAATCAGTTAGATGTCGGCAAACAAACGGATCTAGCAAACTCACTGGCATCTACAACGGGACGGTTATAAAACTTTGCAAAAGCATTCGAGGAGCTAGACCATCCAGCTGTCTTCCGTATAGTATCTATGGAGACGCCAGCCGCGTTCGCCGCAGACGTCGACGCGTGACGGGTGCTGTGTGACCTGAACACAGTTGTATCCACACCGCTTTCCGACAACACTATCTTTATCCATTTGCTAATGGTTTGAGCCGTAGCATTTTTGTAAGGACGATTACATGTTAAAAATAGGTTACTAGTTTGATTTCTAATGTCTTTAGTTTTGGCCAAATAATCTTCAAGTGCTGTGGCTGGGCAAATATTCATATTTTCTGTAAACCGTGGGAGAAAAAGAACAGGTTGCTCCCGGCCCGGCCCCGATGTTTTAATTAAACTAGTAATAACTATTTTAACGCCCTTTGACTGAATATCAATTTGTTCCACATTGATGAGTGACAACGTCTGAACTCTATGAGCCGTACAAAGAGCTAGTAGCACTGCCAGCTTTTTTGTTAGCTGGGCGCAAGTTATTTCACTATGTGGCACCCACTTCGCAATATGGTTAAAAACTAACTGTGGGTCCCATGTTGAACTATACCTAGGTGCTGCCGGTTTTAACCTATAAGCACCTTTCAGCAAACGTTTAATGCGGTCATCATCTCCTAAATTACTATTCAGCAATAGTGATATAGCCGAGCGATGATTGTTTAGTGTGCTGTAACTAGCTCCGTTACGGAATTGTTCGGCTATGAAAGACATCACAATTTCATTTGGGCATTTATATGGGTCGATACTTTTATCGACACAAAATTGCCACCATAGCTTGAGTGATGTACCATACTGTTTGATGGTATTGTCGGAAAGAGATGCCAACATCAATTCTAAGGCTGATTCTGGAGAGCCTCGCTGGACGAACGCCGCCCGCAGAGCTTCGCGACACCCAGGGTAAGTTGTTTGTGTAGAGGGTGATGATCTCTGGAGGAAGATATCAATAGGTCCTTACTAGGTCCGAAACAACTTATTTCAGAAACAATTAAGCTATTTAGCATGGGGAACCATGGCTGAGAAGGCCAGTAAGGAAATACTAAAATTCCGCTTGCTTTGTCATCGATGACCTTCCTTAAACATTTAAGCATTAAGGTGAACGGAGGGAATGCATAAAAATAATAATTACTCCAATCTAATGTAAACGCATCTACGGCCATTGCATCAGGGTCTTGCTTCCAAGAAGCGAACAACTCGCATTTGGCATTGGTGCGAGAAGCAAACAGATCTATCTCAGGCTGACCATAAAAGTTTACTATGTCTTGATAAACTGACTTCGAAAGTTCCCACTCTATATCCGGATTAACTCTTCGAGATTCTTCGTCAGCTTCCCTATTATCTTTGGTGTTTATGTAAGATGCAAACAACCACATCTGTCGCTTCTCACACCATTGCCAAATTTGTCGGGCAATGTCGTTCAAGTGAGGATATTGTATTCCGCCCATTCGGTTGATGTAACTGATGGCCGTAGTATTGTCTATGCGTAACAGTATTGCGCAGTTACTTTTATCGCGAACAAGACTTTTAAGCCCAAGAAATACAGCTAAAAGTTCTAGATAATTAATATGACGTTTTCTCTCATCGATACTCCAGCTTCCACTGACACGTTTACCGTCGCTAAACGCGCCCCAACCTGTCATTGAAGCGTCCGTAAAAATTTCTTTACAGTAATTTTTTGGCCTCATACTGTTTGAAGTAGTTTGTATGTTTTGTGACCACCATGTTACATCATCTAATATTTTATTTGAAAGGCAAACCTTAGCTTCATAGTTGTCGTCATATTGCTTAAGTAACAAATATTTTTCCCTTTCAATATTTTTTGTGTACAGCCAACCATATCTCACAGCTGGGCATGCAGCAACTAGCACTCCAATGAACTGGGCGAATTCTCTTATAGTACAACGGGGTAAACAAATAAATTTTTTAATAAATTGCGCAATACTGTTGCGTTTTTTGTCTGGCAGTGAAAGGGTTAAATTTTTAGTGTCAAAAATAAAACCTAAAAACTTATGTACTTTTTGAGGATTAAGACTACTTTTATCATAGTTTATTATAAAACCTAAACAACTGAGTAGATCTACAGTTGCTTTCACATTATTTACACATTCTGAGTAATTGTCACCAATACACAGGATATCGTCTAAATACTGGACAGATTTAAAACCACGGGCTCTTAAGAAAGTAATGACTTCTTTCATGATCTTACTGAATATTCGAGGCGCCACCGATAAGCCGTAAGGTAGGGATTTAAATTCATAAGTAGTATTTTCGAAAATGAATCGTAAATATTTTTGATGTGTTCGATCAATTGGTATTAAAAGGTATGCCTCCTTTAAATCTATTGTGGCCAAATATCCATCTCTTGGTATTATTTTTGAAGCGGTTCTGTGGTCCTCCATCTTAAAATGTTCCGTTGTGATAAACTTGTTAAGTGGCTTGAGATTTAAAATAAATCTTTTGCCACCGTTTGACGCAAGAAAAATTTTGGATATAAATTGATCTGGCAACGGAGAACAAGGGGTGACGGCGCCCAAATTTAGTAAATTTTGTATTGCTAAAGACATCTCATACTTTTCTTCTCGAGAAAAAGATGAGTGCGGAACAGTATGCTGCGTTACGCGCTTATTGAATGGAATGCTAAGGCCGTTACGGATCCACTTCAAAACTAATGCATTTTTAGTGACATTTTGCCAGCAACTATAAAAATGTTGGACTCTGCCAGCATGTGGTACCTGTCTTAAAGCTGAGCTTGGGTCCGAGTCTGCGGCTTGGCTGGGTACTTCGCCTGCACAGGTGGAGTTGCAGGTGGCTTGCGTGTATTCGCTGAAGCCGGTTTCCTGGTCCCTCCCCGTCCGCCGCGGTTGGCCGAATAACGAGGAGGGGCTCCCCAGTTTCCCCGAGGCTGCTGAGGACGGGGGTTCACAGAAGTCAAGGAAGCAGTTGAGGTTGCAAAAGTCTTCTTAATCTGAAGTCCTTGCTTCTCTATAGTTTTCGACGCTTTTATCTTTTCAGGCAACTTGGTGCCAAACAAGGTTTCATCTCTGCAGGTATCCTGGATTATGTTAAGAAAACTCTTATCCAGACTAGGAGTTATCAACTTTATCCTCGTTTGACTATCGCGATGATGTAGGTCGCTTAGTATACGACATGCGTCGCTTAGGTGTTTGATAACTTTTAACTTGTCGAATTCTTTGTTCAAAAGTAAATCCATTGCTCTGTTAACAGCCGTGACGCCAGCACCTAGTTGCTGTTGCGAACTTACAAGTTTTTTGTCTCTGGTTCGAGTGCTCTCGGTAATTGCTGCCGAAATTTCAGGGTTTAATTTCGGAGCCTGTAACAAACTACAGTTTTGTGGTACGAGAAGGTCCTTGAGGAGTTTTTCTTTCTCCTCTTTAGGCAAACCCTTCTTTAACAGCGGCAACCATAGCTGGGCCAGGTTTTCATGTATTTTTTCTCCATATTCGGGACCCTCGGATGTACTAGCACCCAGTGCCGTCAAAATTTCCGAGTCTAACTCTTCGATGATTACAGCGTCGTCTTTTGAGGTATCTACAACATCCAGTAAAGATGGATCGATTTGCGTATCCGTAGATGTCTCGGGTGGCAGTTCATTTACCATTGGCTGGTCTGCCACAATTTCGGATGTGCCGACGTCATCTATGGACAATAAAATAATTGTATTATTTTTAGGCTTGTGACCCTTACTTCGTATTCCCTGTACTCATAATCTCCCAATGTGGAAAGACTTTGTTATAAAGGGAATTCCAATACAATATTACGTACGTACGTAGGTATAGATTGCGTCGACTTTTGATATATTCATATCAATTTCGCTACTCGTGTTGATTCACGACCAACCCCTGAGCATAGAAGTCTCAATATATAATCTTTATAGATTTTTAGTAGGTACCTTCGTGTTGATTCGCGACCAACTCCCAGGCATTTTAATTATCAATCACTGATGATAATTTTTCCAAGTAGAAACCTTCGTGTTGATTCTCGACCAACCCCCAGGCTTTAGGAAAAATAGGTACATACCTATTTTATTAGATGAGATTACCCTTGTGTTGATTCTCGACCAACCCCCAGGTTTATTAGGTAAGTAGGTACCTAAGTTTTACCCTAGGTAAATAAAATTATAGAACAAAGTGTTACCAAAAACTTACCGTTGTTATCCTCGGAAGCAGATGAATCCGACGATGAAATTATTCGCCTTCGGTGATTAGTCACTTTTTTCACTTCTAACTTCCGTATTTTTTCTTCGTAATGCTTGATTTTTTGTTCGGCATTACGTTTCGGCATTTTTTCACAATTTTATTAAGTTGTGGGTAGGTAATTTATTTATGTAGCAGACTGAGTCTGATATGTGTGCGCGCTACCGTGCACGAAAGAGGAATGAGGAGGCAGGTAAGCGTGGCAATAGTGTTGCCGTAAGTAAATCGTTTTTACGAAATCGATAGAAGTATCGATTTAACTTTAAAAAATCGTGCAGTCTACCTTGTAGGTTGAAGGGACTACGTTTGGAATATACTTATATTGAGAATGAAATAGACGTAATATAATTATACGAGAGACAATATAATATAATTGAATACCTAATATGATATACCTACTACATTCCACTTTTCTGATTATTGATTGTGGGCAATACATTGGTAGCTTTGTTATTGAACTCATATTTTCCATTTGGTCAAATGAATAAAAATAACTTTAGTAGCATTGACCTGCATTAGATCGGACGTAGACTGACGCATGGAATACGCCACTTCTTAGTTCGTTATGTATAATGACTGTGATATCATGCTTGGTATATTAACAATAATTCTTTTATACCTTAATTTGCACCAATTAAATTCCATACGAAGAGTGCTCTTGAACGGTAAAGGAAAATATCATAAGGAAACCATTTAGGTTTCTAGCAGACAGCTACTGTTTAGTTAATTTAGATCGGTTACTTACCATTACCATGCCCTAATAGGTATGACGGGTGACTCTGAAATCTGCCTTGTGAGAAGAAATAGGAAAACCTTTTTATTTCCCTCCTATTTTTTTGAATCTCTGTATTTTTCGTCATCCAGTTCAATATTGTAAACACATTTCAGGGTGTGACATTCCCTGCTATGCATGTATTGCTGTCGAAATGGGCGCCTCCGGCTGAGCGTAGTGTTATGGCTGCTTTGGTCTACGCCGGGACCTCTCTAGGCACTGTCATATCTATGCTAATGGCTGGCGTGCTCACTGCGAACATCGGTAAGTTGAAACTCCTATTGATATGCCAAGATCTTTTATCAAACCCGTTTTCTAGGTCAAGAATCGTTGCAAAAAATATGGTGATCTTTAGCCCTGCCTTCTGCGGCTATGGGTTTGTTTGAACCATAAAAAGAACAAACGTTCTGTGTCTGGTTATATTGTGTTATAAGTGGGTATATATTTACTAAAAAAGTATGAAAGTGTTCAATCCGCCATTTTGGAAAATACGGTAATTTCATTAAAGTCTGTGGGGACATGACGCACGCGCCAGCCGCCGTCAACAGCGTGCGCGCGCGCCGCTAGACTGGAGCGCGGCGCACTCCTCACAATATTTATAGCATGTGCTATCCCACTCTTACGAGCCTTCTCTGTCGTGGTCCTCTCATTATTGGCAGAGGACAATTATTCGCTCTAGGAGTCTAGGCTAAAGGATAGGCAAATTATGTAAATAATACTAGGACATTTTGTGAATAAATTTATGATTTAATCAGTTACAAATCGCGCTTTTAATTTCGTACCCCCTAGGAAACCCTCAGAGTAGAAAGTGGTAGGAATCAGTAGTAGGCAGGCAGAGTAGGAGCATCGCATATCACATAGGTAGGCTCAGGCACATCGCATATCCACGTAGGTAGAACCTACATGGACAGGTATACCTCCACAAGTCCATAGCCGTTATAGGTACTTCTTTTCGTCAGGATATGTGTTCTATATTTTTCATAGTCACCATGAGAGGCAAATTATTAATTCGACATCATGCTGGATGAAATATGAGGCCCCTGGTACCAATAACAACTGCACTGAAAGGTCTTAGTGCAGACAACTTCGCCAATTTTTGTCACAGTAAGGTGTTTTTCCAGGATGGGAGAGTGTATTCTACGTGATGGGCGGCCTAGCTTGCCTCTGGTGCGTTCTATGGGTGGTCCTAGTCCAAGACACTCCACAACAGCAGCCGCTGATCAGTATTGAGGAACGGAATATGATCATCACATCTCTTGGATTGAAGACTGATGACCATTCGAATAAGGTGAGAGAAGTCACTGTAATTTTTTCGCTTTAGGTTTGAAATAGCCATCGCTCCCCTGAACTACTTCAACACTCCCTATTTTTCTGGGCCACTCCATTAATCTATTTTATCTTTCCATCACCGCAACTTAATGCTTATAAAGATACTTTTAAACTAAGCGTTGTGTAATGTTGTCAGAAAATGGCAGTTCCATGGAAAGCGGTACTGAAGTCGCCAGCATTCCTGGCTATCCTGGTCGCCCACTCGTGTTCCAACTGGGGCTGGTACATGCTGCTCATAGAAACGCCCTTTTACATGAAACAGATCCTAAAGTTCAACATGACCGAGGTAAGGAAATTATGTCACGAGTTCCATTACAGTGCTCAATCGATCTCTGTGGACTAAGCAGATAAACCAAAACCTTTATGGCTGGCGCTAGATCTTTAGTTAGATAGATTTATAGTTTTTCTAGCGCCTGACTACGAAGTTTGTTCCAGAATGCCGTGGTAACCGCTCTACCATTCCTATCCCTCTGGATATTCAGTATAGGGCTGAGCAGGACCCTGGATTGGCTGAGAGAGAAGCACTACATCACTACCACTACTGCAAGGAAGATTGGTACTCTTTTCGGTAAGATACAAAGTGAATAATTGGTACGTTGTCCTTCGAGCCGGATTCACATGTGTGTTAATCTGCCTCGAAGAACAAAGGCAGGTATAACGAGGAAAGAAGAAATTAGAAGGGCCCTTCCGTTTCGGACTAGAGGGTGCGGTGGAATTTCATACATGTTAGGTTTAAAATCTGTATGTCTCACGTTGATAGACGCAGGGTAGTATATCGTAGGGCACGTTCTTGTTGTGCGTGTCCTGGATAATACTTTGATATAGGTGGTACTGACTAATAAATTTTTCAATCGTTGTGCTTTTCTTAAGTTTAGGCAAGCACTATAAAAAAAAATTATTTATTTATTTGTTTAGCATCTGCGGTCCCAGCCTGTTGCCTACTAGGGCTATGCTACATCGGGTGTAATCGCAGTGCAGCGGTTGCTCTCATAGCGATAGCGGTGACTAGCATCGGTGGCATGTTCTGTGGCTTCTTGTCCAACCACATCGACATTGCGCCTAACTTCGCTGGCTCCTTAATGGCGATTACCAACACAGTGGCTACGATTCCAGGCATCATCGTTCCTATATTCGTTGGATACCTCACGCGTGGAAACGTAAGTAGAATACTCTTCTTCTGACATTATGCTTGTGGTGAACCCATTCCCATAAAAAAAATATTGTAGTCTAAGTATGTATTTACAAAGTGGAGTGGAGTGACAAGGATGGATAAAATAAGAAATGAGTATATTAGGAAGTTTGAAAGTAGCGCCTGTGACGGATAAGTTGAGGAGTAATAGGTTAGCGTGGTATGGGCATGTCATGCGGAGGGAAGAAAGACATATAACGAGAAGAGTGTTAGATATGGATGTGAAAGGTTATAAAAGCAGAGGAAGACCAAAGAAAAGATGGATGGATTGCGTGAAAGATGATATGAGTAAGAAAGGAGTGAACACTGAGATGACGGCTGATAGAAGAGAGTGGAAGGAAAAAACCTGTTGTGCCGACCCCACTTAGTGTGGGATAAGGGCAGGAAGATGATGATGAAGTATGTATTTACAAAAAAGGTACCAAAGCATCCAATCAGCCATCTGGCTCACATAGCACAAGCTTTGCATAATTTGGGGCTAGATAGAACTGTGAAAATGTGTCAAATATAAAAAAAAACATGTGATGAACATAAATGTGTTCTGTCTTATATTGTATTCTGTGTTTTTATTTACAAAAGGTATATAAATATTATATCCTGATGTATTGGATTCTATGGATTTTCGTGGATTCTATTCATGAACTAAAAAATAATATACCATGAAGGTGCTAACAGTGTGGGATTACTTAAAGTCACGTCGCTCACTATGATAATATTTTTTTGTGACAATAATTATATAATTTAGTCTTGTATAATTTAGTGACTTACCTAATAGTAGGCGCTTAACTTACCTATATAAATTTATATAATAGAAAAGAACCTTTATTAAGTAGGTTCCCACAACTTATACCCTATTCCTGACTTGTCTTTTGTATTGACAGAAAACATGAGTATAACTTCACCCGTGGAAGTTGCAGGCATTTCGCTATTATGTTCTTATGAATAGTAATCTCACGTCACGTGGTATGCGTTTTTCAGCAAACGATTTCGGCATGGCGCGTGATTTTCTTCGTGACGATTGCCTTGTACGTTGTAGAGATAATCGTGTACACTCTCTTTGGCTCGGGAGAAGAACAGCCGTGGAACAGAGAAGAGAATAAGGAGGTTATTGAGACTGAGCCGTTAAACAAGGACACATATGAAAAGAAAACAAACGTCTGTGAATAGAAAACTAACGTCTGTGAATAGGAAACTAACGTCTGAAAGTATATTTGTATCAAGTTTAAAAGGAATATAGAACAATATTTTTTTATATTGTTTACGTCACTATTATACAACATACTTGAGAAAGTTACTATTAAGAGTTTTCAAGACAAGAATGATTAAGTGGATTATAGCTAAGCGTGCTCCACCTCAGGCTGCATTTACATTTCCATTAGGTATGATGGAAGTCAAATGCTTAGCTATCCAATAATAATAAAATACATAATACTAATATAGTATATAATCTACCAAAATTTATAACTTTTGTATAATTAATAGAAATAACTGTAAAACAAGTAGATGCACCTATAACAAAGCAATGCCTCGTAGTCATTTCTAGCATGCCTCGTCATGCATGCTAGAAACGTGCCCTGTGGCTACTGCATCCATTAACCTGAGGTATACAGGTATTAGGCAGTTGGTGTAAGCGCCAGTGAATTTACAGGCACATGAGGCTTACACTTACGCTTCAGGTTGATTGAGCCATGCTTTGTTATAGGTGATGGTGACCACTTAACATCAGGTCGGCCATCTTGTTCTATAAGCAGATCATATAAAAAATACAAAAAATCAGTAGTATAAATAAGTTTGGCTCAGGTGAATGTATATTACGTAAGTTTGTACTGCTTTCTGTGGTCATTATGCATCTTTAGCGTCTTAAGTGCTAGGAATAGGCTGATTACTTTGTAAGATAATCTATAAGTATTATATAAAACTGTAGAGGTCGAAAGTCTACAGTAAAGGTAAATTTCTAAAAGCTTAGTACTTAAAAAAAGGAAAAAATAGAAAACGATTAAAAAAAATATTTATATGTTTGTACGATTGCTTGTACACGCATCACGCAAAAAGTACTGAATCAATATTGATGCGATTTGCAGAATAAATTAGCTTATAGCTTAGTAGAGCTGTCATCCCTAAAGCGAGTGTAAAAAGGGGGAAATCAAAGTGTGTATGAAAAATTCAAAGAACAACACAGACGAAGGTCCGAGCGGGGCGGATTTTACTCGTAAGTAACATTTTGACATGAGGCTAAGAAATTAAATTATAGCAACGTAATAATATCTAATAATTATAAGTAAGTATTCTAAGCATTTATTCTGCTTTTATATAAACTTATTTGAGAAATTGTCATGACATTTTTGAAGGCTTTTGACGTGTATTTTTTAATTTTATGGCTAACTCAGCCATACTTGAGGTACTTAAGTTAGAATACTGTATTTTTTAATAATAAACGTTTTAGCTTATTCATTGTTTTATTCATACTTAATTAATAAGACATAGGTGTCGATTCTGCTGTGTTATTTGACAACGTTTAAACAATACGCATCCATGTATTATCCAGTTCATAAGAAAGAGACAGCGATATTTTAAGCGTTGTCAAATTAGGTATACCTATTAACAATAATATACAACATCATTTACAAACTTTATAAAAGTCGTTCTTTTACTGAATCTACTATTTATTATGAAACATAAGAAGGCCAACGTCTTCGACTGTCTTAGACTTTTATATGGGACAGACAGACAGAAGGAGCAGACCGTACCCTCTGCTCTAGTGTAATAATTCAATACAAAATGTATCGGACCGATAGGGCGCTTTCACACTGCGACGATAACGACACCGATACTTATCAGCTCAGACGACAACGATATCGTCCGACGATATCGGAATGTAACTTTGGCATTTTAAGTCATTAAACACTTGCCCACGCCATTCCCCGCGCGATCCTGCTTCACCCCGCACTGTGTCGTCACCCGATATCGGCACGACAATCTGTCGGCGACGATAATATTGACTACAACGACACAGTGTCAAAGCATTAAGTAGAAATTATATCAAACTACCAGTCCGACGATATCGTGCAGTTATCGTCCAATATGAAAACGCCCATAGGCTTCTGAGGCGTCGCGACACGTGCCGCGGGTAAAATGTGTTCCTACCTTTTACGTATTTATTGAAGTAATACTTCTAATGCAACTTCCAACAAGGTTGCGTTAAACGTTTAACACTACCATGGAGGGGGTATGAAAGCACTGTTCTTTCTCTCTTTCTCTCATAGCCAGTTACGTTTCGTATATTCAAGTTTTACTTCAGTCGTGTGGTCTAAAGCACACTCGTTTTTATCACTAGATTGTTTTCTACATATTTAAAATTCAAACATTACTTAGGGTGAATTGGGACTTGGTACCTTATTTAATTCTCACTAGTTTGGCGATGTACGAAGGTCCGAAATTAGCTGACACGGAAGGTAAGACTAGCTGTCCGTATTTTGGCGCGGCACTTCCCGTGCCCAGCTCTAATGTGCTACTGAGTCCTGCCATCCAAGCGCTGGTGTCTCTGAAACGTAAGGAAGGTATTATTGACCAAGCGAAGTGTCTCAGCTTCGAGTTTGGCAAAAAATGCTTTAGTCCGTCTGTTGCGTCTGTTCTCGCCTACACTAGTCTCAATTTTTTTCCTAGCGGCCTAGGGGGCACTAGCGTATCTCCGGTAAAAAACCGGCCAAGTGAGAGTTGGACTCGCGCACGGAGGGTTCCGTACCTATAATAAAAACGGCAAAAAAATATGTTTGTTTTGTCTTTTGCATTGACAGGAAGTTTCAAGTAAGATCGGTTACGCCAAGTTTATTAGTAGCAAGGTAGTATACGTACTTACAAGATATCATCAAATAGGGAATAATGAGTCGCTTACTTGACAGCTGCAACGACGTTATGCATCTCGAAGGCTTGCTTCAAGCCCGCGTGCACTACTCCATCGTTTTGTATGGGACTGAGCGAACACGTTGAGTACACTACTGTTCCACCCGGCTTCACCAGTTTCAGGGCGTTTCTGAAGACAATATTTTTTTTTATACAACTTGTTGATGGAACAAGCAGATGGCCCACCTGATGTTAAGTGGTGAATCACCAAAAAAAATGTATCCTAAGCTCTAGTTTAAGCTTTTTTATTAATCTCAATTTTTTTTCTTGGACACCTCACTCTCTAGTTCGTCCACTTTTCTTGCAACCATTAAAAAAGCTATCCTAATTCGTAAAACCATTCTACGTCTAATTCTACAAATGTATAAACTTACACTAATATCTGAGTCTGTAGTTCCGGTATCTTCAATCGCTCCCGGATCCGATCCGGCCTGAAAATACTATTGCCCTCTGTGTTCACAGAGTGTCTGTCGTTGGTGCACGGAACATCCACTAGCACCTAGGAAAAACAAAGCCAAATTTATTAAATAGGTAATAATAATAATAATGCTGGACAGTCCACACAGCATCATCTAGCCCCAAGCTAAGCAGAGCTTGTGTTATGGGGACTAGATGACTGATATACTTAATACAATAAATTACATGCAGAGATATTTTTTATTATACATTGAAAACACCCAGAACACCCGGAATAAATATTTGCAGATCGTACAAACATTTATCCCAAGGCGGGAATCGAACCCGCAACCTCTTGCGTCGCAAGCGGACATTCGCCCGCCGCGCCACATCGGTCGGCCAAATTTGTTTTGAATAAACTGTAGGAACCAAGCTGTGAGTTTCTTGCATGTTCTTCTAGGCTTGGTTGCGAGGAACTGGCGTCTAGAATCACCAAGCTTTATGACAATTGGAACTGATTCCTAGATATTACTGAGTAAATACTCTTTGTCTTTCCATACTAACTCAGTTTTAGTACAACAATCTAAAAAAATGTTACTAAATCAATGCTACTTGAACTTGAACCAGGTACTGTTACGCTTACGTTACAGAGCTAAGCACGAACCAATTTGACGTTCGTATCGTAAACGTTACACTGACACCGATATTACACTGCGCGCCAACCAGGCAACACTCCGCAGTTGAGTTATCGATGCCGCGCAATCTAATTCAAATATCAACACAATAACGCTAAATCTTGGATTTGTCAATAGGCCGTATAGGCCGCGTCCTAGGGGCGGCAGCGTCCTAGGGGCGGCAGATTTCAGAGGATAAAAGTCAACTAAGTCCATTGATTTTCTCATGGTCTTTTATACTAATACGTTAAATCCTTATAGAAACTCATTCCTATCGAAAATTATCATTCCTAGGTAGCTACTGCTACCGTTATTGTACCTATTTTATCAATAATACCTACTGCGAGCGACAGTGATGTATGAGAGCGGCGGGCGGCCGGTGGACATGAGGCGGCGGAAATAAAGTAGCCTACACTCAAAAAAAAAAAACCGGCCCTGGCTTAAGCCACAAATGTCAATTTTTACTTCAAAATAAAAGCCACGCTTCCCAGTGGCCGTCAGAAGTGTTTAGGTAAGTACCTTGTCAAACCCTTCATCATCAGTGAAGTTCCGTGCGTCAAGCCTCTTTATTATCACGCGCTCTCGCCATTTGTTGCTCGTCTCGTAGTCAAAGAAATAGTTCTTGAAGATCATGCCTATTCTGGAATGATAAAAACACATGGTAACTTAAGACAATGCGTTTAGTGTGTGAACAAAGCTAGCCATTAAGTAAACAACAAAAATAAGAAAAATAAACAAGAAATAGTAGTAGTAAAGCTTAGTGAAGGGCCCGTCCAGAGTCATACTACCACCATGTCTATTTCTGCCGCCAAACAGTATTGCTGTGTTTCGGTTTGAAGGGTGTGGGTTCCCGTAAAATTACACGCACATGGCTCATTCGTCTACGCACATGAGGTTTAATATCAGTCTGCCTCAGGTCGATGGACGCAGAGTAGTGCATCACTTAATTCTGTGGTAAGTACTTGCTTGGACAAAGTAAGATTTGATGATTAGGAGTTATTAAGCCTTTGTCCAAGCGATTAGGATCTTCTTTGGTTACACCTGTATGCCTGAGGTGATGATGGATGCAAGGCGGTACAGTAAACAGTCTATGTTTCCGCCTCCGACAATAGTTGTTCGGAACAAAGAATCTACACAGCTCTCTAACACAAATGAGTTATCGACACTGCGCAATGTAAATCAATTGACAACGTGATACATTTACGTAGTGAATGTAAGTGTACGCAGTGAATTCTAGGCCATTTGCAGTGTACTTACCTATTGGACCTGGAAACTGACACGTCATTGCACACAACGACATCAGGTAGTAGCGTCTGGAGCGCGACGAGGGCTTTGCCCCCTGGCGCAGAACACAGGTCTAGCACACGGTCGCCGGGGCAAAGGCCTAGGGCTAACACCGCTAATACGCTACCGCCGTCCATTGGATAGTAATTGTGCACTCCTGAAAAGAAAGTTAAGCCTGTAAAATTCAGTCAAAGCCAAAAGTCATTTTCTCCATAAAATCATAAGTAGAATCATCTTGTACAGTCAGCTGCACTAGAATGTATACAATTTGTAACTTTCACAACGGTGTTACAGCAAAACAATGAACTCTTACGCCTCAAAAATAGGAAAGTTATGAAATTAGTTGTTGAAATTACTTATTTTTTTCATAATCGTCGCGTAAATGTTTGACCTGTGAAACCATTTTGAAAGTTACAAATTGTATACATTCTAGTGCAGCTGACTGTACCTAAGTGAATCTAAGCGCCAGTTCCTCACTACCAAGCTAGAAGAATAGACAAGAAACTTACGACTTGGTTCCTGTTTTTTTGTATGATCCTTTTGTAGCCCACTGCTGGACATAGGTCTCTCCCGGTCTTCGGCCCTTCTCATGTGTTTGCCAGCTACATGTCGCAGATCATCACCCCACCTCGCCGGAGAGCGTCCTACACATTGCTTACCTAAACGTGGTCTCCACTCAAGTATCCGTTTGCTCCAACGATTGTCGATTCTTTAGAAGGTTTTTATTAAGCAAGAGGGATGGGGTACTCTAACGAGGTTTTTAGGCTGCCATCAAATATTGAAAGGTTTATGAATGCTATACCTAAATGCGATAATTAAAACGTCTGTGACCGATTTGTTTGATACTTTGAACATTTGAACATATTATTTAGGGATAAATTAGAGAAACTAATTTAAGAACTAAAAAGATTTTTCTATTCGAAAATTTGAGGTGCGCAATGCTAGTGTTCTCAAACTCAGTTAGTATTCTAGAAGCGGCTATGGACTTGCAACCTGTCACGTAGGGAATATCAACTACTGTATTTACTTTTTACTAGATTTGAACTTACCTCTGAGATTCTTTGAGGACGTCTTAGGGGAGAGAGAGCTCCCCTAAGACGTCCTCAAAGAATCTCGAGTAGGTACTTGACACTCATGATGATACTCTGGGATATTTACCGTGCTTCGGGATTGAATTCGGGAAGAAGAACCTTACCTGTGGTCCCTCTTCTTGGCTCGGGAAAAGTGACCAATTCGCTGTCCATCTCATAAGTATACACTTTTAAATGCTCTGGAAAGGACAGTTCCGTTTCTGGTTCAATCACTAGCGGGAAGTCGGTTTCCTCTGAAAAAAAAATATAAACCTCTTATTTGGTGACTTTTCTGACTGACTGTTGTAATTTAAGCACATTCAAATAAAAAAAAACGCGATGATTCCATATCAAAAGTAAAACAATTTAAAATAAAACTAAATATGCAGTAATTGTTTTCTTATAAATCGGGGGCATGACACCTTTCACGACTTTTCTGTAACTTGCGTGGTCTTGGACTTGTCCTTCACCCCTTCTCAAAAAATCATCCTGTATACTCGTATAATAAAAATGGCCTAATGGCACATGCTCACTAGATGTACTTACTTGAATAATATGAGTAGTGCACTGACTCCGACACCCACTCATCCATGCCTTTCAGCTTTGTGGCCGGGATGAACTGATACAGTGATTCAGATGTCATCCCCATCGATGGATCAATAATACGAGTCTCATCTATAACAGCCTGTGAGAGAGACTGGTCTAGTGTTTCATGTGATGACTGTCTGTTGAATATGCATTTATTATAACAAACTTACAAACTATATAATAATAGTAATGACGACCGATGTCCGCCTGCGACGCAGGAGGTTGCGGGTTCGATTCCCGCCTCGGGATAAATGTTTGTACGATCTGTAAATATTGATTTCGGGTGTTCTGGGTATTTTTTATGTATAATGAGCTCCCGTACCAAGTCGGAAAATGCATATATAATCTATGTAATGGTGTTCCTTTTACTTGTTTAGGTACGATAGTTTTTAAATCATTGAAATCGTTCCATTGGTTGCGAAGATATTACACATTTTGTACAAGCTAACCGCGGGGCGGCCGGATAGCTCATGTCAGGGAACCGTGACGTCTCGATTCTCTTTCGCCCGCGCTCGCGCTCTCCACCATTATTTTATTAAAGTTCACTCGATCTGCGCGGGTCGTGTTCTGGTTTAAATTATTTTTTTTTTAATAAAACCGCGCGGGTTCGGCGGCTAGCGCTGGGTCATTGTGACATGACGTCACAATATCTCAACGCTAGGCTGTTCGCGCGGTCAGTGAGCCTCGTTCGGTATTTTGCCCATAACCTAGTCAGTTTTGGCCGTAGAAAAAAAATTTTTGCACTTTATGTTTTAGTTTCTCAAGGCCTATAAAACTGCATTCACAGATAAAACTGTGACGGGTCCCTATTAAAAATATCTATGTATATGTAATGTAATGTATTAAGTATATCAGTCATCTGGTACCCATAACACAAGCTCTGCTTAGCTTGGGGCTAGATGATGTTGTGTGGATTATCCAGTATTAAATAAATAAATAATGCTGGACAATCCACACAGCATGAACCCGCAACCTCCTGTGTCGCGAGCGGACATTCATTAATGCTAAAATCCAGCACAGATCTGTGGATATCGAAAAGTCAAAAACTGTCAAGATTTTTTGCAAATTGATAAATTTAAAAATAGATGTTTATGCTTACATATCTTTGATTCTCACAGGTTTTTTAAAACTTTCTACTCCTTCAGTAAAGTCTAGCTTTTCAGGCATGTTTTCACTTTGTGGATACAGTTGCGCAATTTCATCCGAGTGTAGTTTTTCTGCAAAGTCTGCTAATCTATTGATTGGAACACTTTCAGTAGTGACTTTGGGTATAGGTGGAGAATACTGGTTGTGGAACTCCTTTTGAACAGAAATTAACTTTTTTAGGCAGTGCGCTCCTGTTGAAAAAGAAGAAACTCAATTTAAGGCTGAACTATTAGTATATTATTTTATATCTAAGCATTTGTTTTTTTTTCTTTCTACTAATAGGTACATTATTAAGATATTGCACCTTTAAGCTTTAACAGGTTTGCCTGATGCTCACATTCATCTATTAATTAACTAGCGGCCACTCGCAGTTTCGCCCGCGTGGCAGTTTTTTCCTGTACCCGTTATTTTTTCGGGTTGAAAAGTAGCCTATATGTTAATCCCTGTTGCAATCTATAATTATTCCAAATTTCATCCAAATCGGTCCATTGGCTAGAGCGTGAAAGAGTAACAAACATACATCCATCCATCCATGCTTACAAACTTTCGCGTTTATAATATTAGTAGGATTATTTAAATTATGAATGTGTAAAATAGAATACTAAAATAAAGTACCTCTGTTCTCAAGCAACTCTGTAGTTTCTTCAGTGTCTCCATAGTTGTTCACCACGGCTACATATTTATTTCGACGGAGCAAAGCTTCTCTCATAGGCGCCCACTTGTCTCCAAAAACAGAGCCATAGAAATCATCGAAGTGATTCAATGCTTTGTATTTAGGTCCATCTTTCCTTTTTAATTTAGCCTGTATCAAAAAATCAAAGAATCTACATGTTACTAAGTAGGTAAGGCTAAGTTTTCGTGCAATTGGTTAGAAGATTGAATTGATTTTCTCTACACTAAAGATAATCCTAATTTAAATCTTCAGGCACTCACCCAATGTGTTTTTGTTTTGTTTCTAGCTTGTACTACAACTGAAGTAGATCTAAATGCATTTTTGCAAATAGTAGACACCGTCAACATTTTAATAATACAGCTAAAGACGCTAGTATGGAAAGGAACATTAAAATACTACAGTATTGAATTCAAATCACGAAGAAATTGCTGATTAACTTTTGTTGTTCATTTCTTTCGTTGCGGTTTGTTTTGATTTTGTTTGAGGTTATTTTATCTAGTTGAACCCCTCACAAAAATATTATTAGTCTGTGGACGCCCCTTAACTCCAGTTTCCGTATGATTTTGACACTGACGTACAACGATAACTAACAATAAAAAAAAGCTAGACAAATTCCCTCCCACTGAGTGAGGCATTTGTTGGGCGCTAAGGATATGGACTGACTGAAGTAAATTGGGCGGGCCACGAAAGAGCTCATACATAATGGATATTACTAGGATTTTATATGCTAAACTCCTACGAGGTCGGCGCGGACCTAAGGAGGCCTAGGGGGTTAAATGTAAACATAATTTTTTGACGTTTTGATTGACATTTTACCAAACGATACGACAGAGCCCGATAATATTTTTTACCTCTTTCACACTTAGCGCGCAAATACAAAATACAAATCCGCGGACTGAGTCGAGTGAGTATTGATTTGTTTACAAAAAGCACAAAACCCTGTTTTTGAAGTGGCTCGACTCGTGCGTGATATTGTTGGGTTTGATAGCTATTGCTCGTAGCCTTGTGAGAACGATTGAGAGATAATACTTCAGCTTAATTACTGATTTTCGTGTCTGCTTATCAGTGGTTCGTGCCAGCGGCGCCGCGCGCGGAACTTTAGAAAACGGCTAAAAGTTTAATTGCCCGAGTTCGGGCGAGTTGTTTTATCGATTGCATACCTTTCCGTGCCCGGGATCTCATAGTTAGACCGCGATAAGGATCTAAAAATGCGCGATACTATGTGTGTCATCGGAATTGGAGAATTGGGTCACCGGTAAGTTAAAACGAACTATCATCAGTGCCGCGCCCAGATGATGCGGAACGAACACTGTGCGAAACACTCGTCGCGATGGCTTGCCTAACACCTGTTTATTTATTCAAGGTCCGGTGTCTGCGCTGCTACAGATGGTCAGATTGTAAACTGAACAGTATTTGAAAAGCAATAGTCATGTATGGGATGAATATTGGATTAAAGGTCGACAATAAGGTGGAATGGATAGCGGGAGGCTGGAAGCGGTCCCGAACGGGACTGTGCACTTGGACACAGTAAGGGCTCTGCACCAAACTGTAGTTTCCCTAAGAACTGCTTTAGAAGTGTCCAAGAACTCACTTAGGGAGCTAAAAGAAAAGTATGAGAGGCATTCTCACTGCCTGGAGTATGCTGATGTTATAGAAAAGTTGACTATTGAGAATCATGTCCTCAGGCGTAGGGTTATAGACTTTGGCTTAGAGGAAAGAGACCCTGTTGCTCAGAACATAAAGTTGGAAGTCACTTACAGTCCTCGGTCTCAAAGTACACACCCTAGTGAAGTTGTGATAGAAACAGCGACTGAAGCACACAGTGCTCATAGTGAAGCATTAGACTCTGCTAAAGCACACAGTGCTAGCCCATCACTGGACCCGTCCATTTCTGAAGAAAACAGCAAATTCTGCTCAACAGAAAACTTGAATAGAATCTCAGAAGTTGAAGAAAGAATCTCCAATTCTCCTGAATCAAATGCTACAGCAGACTTTGTTGATCTTGGTCCAGAAGATACGCACATTGAATCTGATGAGATAAGCGAACTTGTTGATCATTCAGTAAGAAACCAGCCAAGCTACAAAACAAAACTTGAGCTGCTATCAAAATTTGATGTCAGAATTAAAGTAAGAACCCTCAAAGAAGGCACAATTGTATCCAGTAGCACTTCTGACACGGACTCAACATTGGGTGAAAAATCCAAAAAAGATTCAAACGCTAGCTTTGAGTTCCACGAAAAGTGTAAGCATTTTGATACCAAGGAGGACTTACACGGTAATCAAATAAACCTCAAGACAGTGGCGACAGAGAACGTTAAAATGGCCTTGCCAAGTGAGGCGGATGCTAAATCAAAAACAGATCAATTTGATGTGCAAGTACGCATTACTTCTGAGGAGAATCTGGTTGTGAAAGAGAATGTTGAAAGGAATCAAAGAAAGGATACCCTGAACCTTGATGTTGACGACCTGAGCCTTAGGTAAGTACTGCAATTGCAAGACTACACCAAGTGAATTGAATGGTCTTCTTCCAATATCTTTACTCTGTAGTTGTGGCCCAGAAGTGGAACATAGTAAGCTCAATCAAATATTTTAACTTTTTGCCTATTTGGTATAATATTTTATTCAAGTTATAATTATGGACAAGCATTTTATTATTTTCCTCACTTAAGTAAAGTGACTATTATATTTTTGAAGTAGCTTGATTTGTTTTTAGGGTTCGGTTCTCAAGGGTAAAATGGGATCCTATTACTAAGACTTCGCTGTTGGTCTGTCCGTCAGTTAGAGAGTTGAAATTTTCACAGATGATGTATTTCTGCTGCTGCTATAACTACAAATACTAAAAAATAGAGTAAAATAAATATTAAAGGGGGCTCTCATACAAGAAACGCGATTTTTTTGCCGTTTTTACTATAGATAATGGTACGGAACCCTTCCTGCGCGAGTCCGACTCGCACTTGGCCGATTTTTTAAAGTTTGGCTCTCTGCACTATTAACGGTATTTGAACACATAGGTACCTACTTCAGTGGCTTTTTGTAGTTTACTTTAGGTATGTGTTATGTGAGTGATTTTTGTATGAAGTCACGCGCGACTACTTTCAGCACACCCAGAAGCATAGAACATTGTGTCTCTATATCTCCGAAATCACTCGCATAATACAAAACAGAACCACAAAAAGGTAGTAGGTACAACGTTTGTCTTCCGTGACGCTGATTTGGCGTGACGGGCGCAACCCATAGAATAAGAATTATAGTCCATATTCTTAGGGCGCAAACATCAGGCCACATTTACAGGAACCGCAACATGCGACTCAACTGAGGTCCTCTTGCGGTCGAGGTTGTATATGCTACACATAAGCGGAATCGGATTACTGGCGTCAATTAAAATAAAATATCTCTGCCTTCTGTCCTGTACCTAGTAGGTTTTAGGTTTGATGGGTGTGGCCCAGGACAAACATTTTTATGATGAACATAGAGTTTGTTCTCTGTCTGGTGTTATATTGTATTATACTTACTTAACTATGTTTTTACAAAAACAACCTATATAAGTAGGGTAGACCGGGGGCAATAGTACCACGGGATAATAGTAACATCGTTAATATACAGGGTGTTTGGCGCATCGTTTGCCAAATTGAATTGACCGAAAGCAGATGTCATTTGCTACCTCCTCAGCCCCAGTAACAAATTTTAGGACATTCGATTTTTTTTATTTCATTTGTTTTATTATCGCGGTCAAAAACCCAGAAATTTATCATTAAAATTTAAATAAAAAAAAACTGGGTATAGGCTTCAATTTTTTATTTTTATTTTAATGTGTACACTTGTACGGTTCTACAAAATCATAATTATTTACCAGTAACGTCTAGTTTTTTTTTTATTAACGCGCAAAGTTCTTGGGACGAGTTAAAATAAATCTTAAATTCAACTTTACATTGCACCCCCTTTTTATTAGGTAGGTTTACTCTTCCGTGTTTAAAACATAGAAGCACCTTTCAGATCACTCTCGGAAGGCGATAACTCGGTGTTCTCCGAAGGCGGCGGCGTCACGCCCTCAGAACCAGCTCCGGAAGACAAACAAGACGGCAGCGGGAACGAATCCGAGGAGGTTGACGATATAGAACTCATCTTCACAACCCATGAGTCTAAAGACATGAGCATGAATTTACAGGTTAGTTTATCCTGCCCATAAGTTAGTTAGCACTTTGACGACGGTGCTTAACCAAAGAAGATCCTAATCGCTTGGACAAAGGTTTAATAACTACCTAATCATCAAATCTTACTTTGCCCAAGCAAGTACTTACCACAAAATAAGTGATGCACTACTCTGCGTCCATCGACCTGAGGCAGACTGATATTAAACCTCATGTGCGTAGACGAATAAGCTACGTGTCTGTAATTTTACCGGAACCCACACTCTTCAAACTGGAACATAGCAAGCTGCTTGATGGCTGAAATAGGCATGGTGGGGTAGTACTTCCCCGAACGAGCCCTTCACTAAGAACTCTACAACTACTATAAAGTTTTGTTTAATTGTTCGCGTCAAAACTGTTTTAACCCTGGACCATTTCTTCAGGAGGACCTAGTCTCCATCCGCGAGACTGACACCTCAGATACCTGGGTGCCCAACTCAGCTTCAACGACTAACTCCACACCGGTTCTCATCAAATTCCACACACTAGACCCCGACTTCCAACCAAACGAGCCAGAGACAAGAACGACTCAGAATGATTCTCTACGAAAGAGAGTTTCCCTCCCAAACGACAAAGAGATCCGACACGTAGCTTTCAACAAAGATAAGGATAGTTTGAACTTACCCGGACGGGGGATTCTAAAAGCTTGTGAGAATAAGTCTGATAATGCGTTGTATAGGAAAGGAGTAAGGTTGAATAGCGTGGACAGTCTCACTGGAGAGTATAACAGACTGAGTTTTGATAACTCGAAGTCGTGTAGTTTTGAGATGGGGTCTAGTATGGATATACTGACGGATCAGCATCTTGGGCATAGGTTCTCGGTGTTTGCTGCGAGGGATATTTCCAAATGTGGGACGTCGGAGGATGATCTGGCGCTTAATTTGAACGTGAGGAGAAATACTTGCCCGAACCCGTTCCAATACAGGTACCTATTAAGATACTACAACCGATTTGCCAAACTATAATTTAGAGAAAGATTAAACTAACCTTCTTATTTTTTTAATCTAGAAATATACAATTTTTTTCCTAGCGTATTTCGTCCTACTGCTGAGCAAAGGCCTCCCTCAAAGATTTCAAGTTTCCAGATATAAAAAATCTATTTACGCGTCTAAAAATCTGTTTTAAAAAATACATAGTAGTTACTCTACCAATATTTGACGACCGATGTGACGCGGTCGGCGAATGTCCGACTGCGAAGCAGGAGGTTGCGGGTTCGATTCCCGCCTTGGGATAAATGTTTGTACGATCTGAAAATATTTATTCCGGGTGTTCTGAGCATTTTCTATATATAATAAAAAATATCTGTGTATGTGTGTATTAAGTATATCATTCATCTAGTACCCATAACACAAGCTCTGCTTAGCTTGGGGCTAGATGATGCTGTGTGGATTGTCCAGCATTATTATTATTTCCAGGCCTCCTCCATACCGTGGCGTGTCCCGCCCCCCCGGCCCCTTCAAGGCTCCGTTGCCCCCTGCGCGGTCGCGTCCCGTGCTGTCCCGGGAGCCCGGAGCAGGGTACTCGCGCAGAGAGAACGCAGCGCAGACCGACTTGTCAGCTCTGCCCAACAGATGGAGCTCGGATGGATATCTAGCACATAAACAGGTAAACATCATTACCTTTACCGACGACGCAGGAGGTTGCGGGTTCGATTCCCGCCTTAGAATAAATGTTTGTACGATCTGCAAATATTTATTCCGGGTGTTCTGGGTATTTCTTTATAATAAAAAATATGTAATGTATTGTATTAAGTATATCAGTCATCTAGTACCCATAACACAAGCTCTGCTTAGCTTGGGGCTAGATGATGCTGTGTGAATTGTCCAGCATTATTATTATTTTTATATCGCTTGTTTTAACGTGACAACGTCTATAAATCGATGAACTCCGGCTGCACGCACGAAAAAGTGTCCCGTTACGCTCATTGTAACGTTACGATCGGAGCGAGAGCGCTACACGAGCAAGCGAAAGGCACAATCGGCTTGCGCCGCATTCATCTCTCTTCCACTCGATTGGCCTATGCCAATCATGTCTTATATTATGTTGTCTGGATGATGGTTGGATGATGTTGTGTAAAAATGTCAGCAAATATTTATTTATTATTATAGAATTATAGATTTATACAGATGAATAAATGATTATGACACATATTCGCTCTTGCCCAGTGGATAGAATTAAACTCGTAGTGCCGACTACAGGTTACGTTAATTTCATACGGACAGGAAGGTGATTATGTTTGTGGTACAGATGTCGGTGGCGAGTAGCGTGGTGCCGCCGACGCTGCCGCTGCGCTGTGCACGTCGCACGCCGCGGCCGGCGCCGCCGCCGCCGCTGCGCCGCACCGACGAGACCAGACGTGTCCTACTCAGCGATATTGGTACGACTTTTTAAACTAGTGGTTCTGTAAGGACAATAGACCTCGTGGGCCCTTATAACTATGCAATAACCGACACTATCCCTAAATTGAAATTCGTCCATAGGGCAGGGATGTGAAAAAATACTCGATTAAAAATCGATTTTTATTTAAAACTATTAGTTAACTTATAATCGATTTTTTTAAATAAATTTTTATAAAATCGATTTATAAATTAACACGTAATTTAAAAATCGATATTATTACTATAAAAAATTGATTGTAAGGTAGTAATAATAATAGTTTTAAATAAAAATCTATAATTTTTTTCACATCCCTAATACAGGGTGGTTTTTGAAAAGGGCGGTGATGTACAAGTCCGAAACCACGCCAGTTAAAGAAAAGTCATGAAAGGAGTTATGCCCTCGATTTGTAAGAAAATAATAACTGCGTAATTAGTTTTATTTTAAACCTTTTACTTTTTGGTAGCGTTAAACGTTTAACGCAACTTTATTGGAAGTCGCATTAGAAGTATTACTTCAAAACTGAATATAGTTTTTAAAATGTATATTTTTTACAGGCTTCACGTCTATGGTACCGGAGCTATCTCGGTCGGCTGATCCAGTGTGGGCTCTCGCTAACAAGCAGTCTGACGAAACTATTACCAACTCTACGTCAAAGTGAGTATTATACCAATTTATAAGAACCGTGCTCACTGATTGACTGACTGACTGACATTAACAACGCACAGCCTAAACTCAAAATAATATTTTTACGGCAAGGGCGCTTTTTTAAAACCAGAGAGAAGTGAGGGATTCTAGAGTAGAATAGAGTAAAATTGACCGAAAACGCGGGCTGTAGTTCGCGCGTTTTTAATTTGATTTCTTTTTTTTTTATTTAGCTGTGGGTCGTCGTAACCACCATCTTTATTCAAACAATATTTGCGTTCGATTTCTTTGGCGCTGAACACAAAGATGTTCCAAATTCAAAAAGTGCGCGGCAAAAATAATTGCGGCGCATTTATATGTTCCAAATTAAAAAAGTGCGCGGCAAAGATATTTGCGGCGCACTTATAAAGTTTTTTTATAGGAAACACCACCTTTGGGTACACTTAAAGGCGAACGAAGTCGTCCTTTTCGAATAGAAGGGATGAAAAATGTTTCTGATAATGTTGCTTTCAGATTCTTGTCCCGAGGTTCGTCGTATCGCTCGCCGTGTCCCAGCCTGGACCGCAGCTCAGATTGGACTCCACATCACGTTTATGTACCAACGCTCAAAGGTTATTACAAATAACGAGTGTGCTTTAGACCACACGACTGAAGTAAAACTTCTTTAAACGAAACGTAACTGGTTATGAAAGAAAGAGAGAAAGAACAGTGCTTTCATACGGGGGTATCGTAGTGTTAAACGTTTAACGCAACCTTGTTGGAAGTCGCATTAGAAGTATTACTTCAATAATTAAGAATGATTTTTTTTGTGTTACTGCTGGTGGAACAAGCATATGACCCACCTGATGTTAAGTGGTAATCATCACCTAGCAAAGCATTGCCTGGTAGGTCACGCATGCTAGGTAAGTGCTCTACGAAGCACTACCCTGCGTCCAACCTGAGACATACTAGTGTTAAGCCTCTGTGCCTGTAATTTCACCGGCACACATACCCTTGAAACCGGAACACAGCAATGCGAGCATCACTGCTTGGCGGCGGAAATAGGTTCGGTGGTAGTAGGTACTTCTCCGGACGAGCCCTTTCACAAAGAGCTCTAGTGCTACTAAACTATGTCCAGCTGTAGACTAGTGGATGATGGTGATGATGTTAATCTTCTAGGTAAGCTATAGGGTAGTAGTAATTAAAAAAACCGAACTGTCCTGGATGAAAAGTACCTTAACTTTTGATCCTAGCAAAGTTAGGTCCAACACGCGGGCGACTAGTGAATAGAATAGAAGAATAGAATATACCTTTATTCAGCACATGTAACACAAGGCGACAGAACCACACTAAATTATCTACAATACACACTTAATCTAAAACCTACCTACCCACCTAGCTCACAAGTTTATCGAGTAGATGTAAAATACTATAAGCCTAACTAACACTGTGAGGAGGCAAGGTACGCGGCGCCACACTGTGTCAAGTCCCCCTGAGTGAGCATGGGCTGAAAAGGGTCCCATCTCAGCATAATGGTTAATTAATGGTAACTAGTGGTTTATATTATGTTTCTGGTTTATACTGAATCCTAAGGCATTGTAGCTCCCTTCCAATCTCTTGATCCCTCAATTACACCGAACATAATTAAAATTACTTGAGGATGTTTAAGGGGGTAGTCATGCACGTCTGTTTGTTTACCTGTGTGAATAAATCTTAATTAACTTTTTCAGTGGCGAATCGTCCGTGGCGTAGTTCTCTGCCAGACGTCCGTCGGGATGACACTGATGAGTTACTCGAAGAAGCAGAGGTTTTTGTCAGGCGGTCTATCGAAAACTTACACACGGCTGAAATTGATGGTAAGAATTTCGTGGACCGAGGCGTGTTCGCTATAATATATTGGTCTCATACACAAGTTCAAAGACGCACGACGGGCTATAATAATTATTATTATTATAATAATAATAATGCTGGACAATCCACACAGCATCACCTAGCCCCAAGCTAAGCAGAGCTTGTGTTATGGGTACTAGATGACTGATATACTTAATACAATAAATTACATGCATACATATTTTTTATTATGCATAGAAAACACCCAGAACACCCGGAATAAATATTTGCAGATCGTACAAACATTTATCCCAAGGCGGGGATCGAACCCGCAACCTCTGCGTCGCAGGTGGACATTCGCCCGCCGCGCCACATCGGGCTATGGAGAGAGCGATGCTGGGAGTTACACTATGAGATAGAATCAGGAATGAGAAAATCCGTAGGTGAACCAAGGTCACCCACATAGCTTTCAGAATCAGCAAGTTGAAGAGGCATGGGCAGGCCTTATAGCTCGTGGAAAAGACAGCCACTGGGAAATAAAGGTTCTCTAATCAGAAGACCTACCTCCTACCCGATGGACCGACTTTGTTAGGATGGAAGAAGCTCAAAATAATTCTTCCTCGAAACGTAAAGGAGGCTTTTATTTAGCAGTGGACTTCTACAGACTGATGATGATGTTTAGTTATGAATTGATAGTATCGATAATCGAAAAGCTGTCGATACTATATCGATAGTGGATCGCTGACCTAGTTGACCTGCCCGGCTAAGATGTGCAACGCGACAAAACTTTGTCTGCTCGTTATCTCGTGCAAAATAGAGATATCTCTTTATATCTTCCTGTGCCAACATGCCAGTGCCAAAAATCTATCTCGTTCTGTCAAATGAAGACTTAATGCTTATTGTTTAGCTTATCTGTGGGTCTTTTATCTTTAATTTCTAAAATGTCTATTAATGGAAAAAGTATCTCGTGTCAAGCGCGACATATCTCACGTTGCACATCTTAGCCCGGCAGGCGAATTTCGTACCGCCATATTTTTAAAACTTTCTTATAATACAAACCTTGTTCTGACAGAAACGAACATAAAATAGAATTATCCGTTTTGATGCAGTCGTTCGAAAGTTAAGCCTACATTTTGGCGATTGAATTTTATTTAAATAGATGATTAAACTGTTTACAGCTTGTGATAGTATGGTTCATACTGGACAGCCCTATATTCCGGCCGGGCCAAAACAGCTTCGTCTGGGTCACACGGTGAAAATCATTACGCCACACGGACGGATCGCCGTGGGACGAGTCAGGTAACACACAAATCAGGCCAGCCCCCTGATTGCGTATCTTCTGTTGGTAACAAATTCCTGTTTCAAGTGTCAATTATGACAGACTAGCGGCCGCTCGCAGCTTCGCCCGCGTAGCAGTTTTTTCCGTTCCCGTTATTTTTTCGAGATAAAAAGTAGCCTATATGTTAATTTAGGTTACAATCTATATCTATTCCAAATTTTATCAAAAATGGTCTACTGGTTAGAGCGTGAAAGAGGAACAAACATCCATCCATCCATCCATCCATACTTACTTACTTAGTCGGATTACCTATAGATATTAGAACAGATTTTGCTCGTAATCTGTCATATTTGACATATGCAACAGGAGTTTGATAGCAACAATACTTACACAATCACCCCTTAGATATATCAATTCATACATCAATTTTATTGTTCTGTGTCTGGATGTTATATAGTATTCTAAGTGTGTATTTACAAAAAAAACGTATATGAGTATTTTAGCAGCTATCTAGCTTCCAGCTAAGCTATGCTTAGTTTGGGGCTAGATGATGTTGCGTAAAAATGTCCACAAATATTTATTTATTTATAATGTCAAAACTATAAAATTCATAAACTAACTATGTTTCAGGTTTCGTTTATTAATCAACAAGTCTCCATAGTATCAGGCTTTGCTTAGTTTTGCGGTTAGATGGCGCTTTTACCAATACTTAGCTCGTATTATTAGAAATATTGTACGTCCATAATTAATGGATAAAGTTGTTCCATCTAGCTTTAAGATCTTTGTACACAGTTTCTACAATAAATTCAGTTAATTTCGTAGCTGGATTTTATTGTATATAAATTTTTATCTATTTTTACTACAGATACGTCGGCCTAGCGGGCGGCACCGCGGCTTCAAGCAGCGTAGTCATCGGCGCAGAGTTCTCTCTCCAGCAACACCCGACGTTGTCCAAAAATGATGGAACACATCGCGGAAGGAGGTATTTCCTGACCCCACCACAATACACGGCTCTGTTTGTGCCATTCTCCAAAGTCGTCATGGCTTGGGCTAACTAAGGAACTAACCTTTGGCAAGACGCGAGACCCTACCTCTCGTTTCAAGTCTGTGGCGGAACAAAATCCGGCCAAGTGCGAGTCGGACTTGCGCACGAAGGGTTCCGTACCATTACCTATAGTAAAAACTGCAAAAAAATCACATCTGTTGTATGAGAGCCCTCTTAAATTTTTATTTTATTCTGTTTTTTAGTATTTGTTGTTATACCGGCAACAGAAATACATCATATGTGAAAATTTCAACTCTCTAACTATCACGGTTCATGAGATATAGACAGACATACAGACAGCGGAGTCTTAGTATTAGGGTTCCGTAACCATAGGGTAACACGGGACCCTATTAGTAAGTTATGAGACATATAGAATACGATAATACTACTAACGGATGCTCGTAAAATATAGGAACCCGATATCCGTTTGTATCTTTATCGTAGGTACAAACATATGGCCTAGAAGTGGGCTAGGAGGTTACTTAAAATCCTCAGTAAAGACAAATTTGAGGCCTATTGAGACAAAGTTACATTAAATAATGACAAGACATCTATTATTGAACATTTAGTGAGTGGTCTAAAGACTATGAATACGGTTAAAAATATTACTATAAAAGTTCGATTCTGAAAGAACTCAGTCTAGTATTTAAACTATTATGAGTAGGTTATAACCTAGAAGATGTAATTTTATTATGTATATAATAATTACTGCTATGCATTGAGGGATATTAAAAAGATTTTAAAATAAAAATAAAATAATCAGTGTTAGATATTTTTGACTTACTTGAATAATCATGTCGTAGTTTCATAAATTATTATTGGTATTAAATTAAGTTTGTATTCAAAAAGTTTCAGCTATTTTCTGAAATCTTATATAAACATATAGGCCTAAATTAGTTAATAAAAAACACGCATATTTTTCAAATTGCACTTTTAAAATTTTGTCGATGGTAGCTAGTCAAAAAGGTGTGCGTTGCAGTGATTTGAATTCTATAATATAATACAAATAAGACATAATCTTGAACTGTGTTCATTGTTATAGGCTAATTTTATGCATTTGGTGTGTATATAAATGTATGCCTCAATTTATATAGGTAACATTAATTCGGTCAAACAGAAAGTTACTCAATATTGAACCCTAATGCGTCGTATTAAGGTAACTTTCCATTTGTCTGTGGCTCTAGCCTTTATATGTATGATATAAAGGGATTAGAGTTGTTATTACAATTTATTCTATGATATCACACGGATAATTTCAAAACGTCTTAAAGCTAGACGCCTAAACTGGGCAAAAACCTTGCGCAGTCAATGTCAAAAATTGATAATAATTTCGTTCTGGGTATCAGCAATGATCAGGAAACGCTTAAAAAAAATATAGTAGTGACGGAATAGTACTATATCATTCATCATCATAGTTCTGTATCATTTATTTTATGATTTATTCCTCTTTTAAAGTTAAAGAAGTATTGGGCACCGCAAAAACTGTGAAACGTTTTTGCATAATTGCATTAGCTGTTTCCATTTCATATTTAGTGGCTAGCACCACCTTCAGGCGTTTTGTAATAAGACCTTATTTGGCCTAAAATCTGGCCACGTGTGACATATTTTGAAAATTTACATCTGATTTGACATACAAAAAAACCCGTGAGTTTCATATCTGTAAAATTTCTAATACTTTTACTATTTTTATGCAAACAGGCAATTTTTGTCGTTGCTTTTTATTGTTATGCTATCATCAGGTTGTATTTAAATAAATAGGCATTTATATAGCTTACAAAACATTATTATGGTGCTTTTTATATATATTTTGGACTCAGTTTCAATTTGTAAAAATACTCATATTTTATAAATACTTACCTAGTTATTTCTATATCTAGCTTTCGTACAGTCGGGGGAAAAAAGATATATAATTGTGAATGTTAAAAAAAAACCTTTTTATTATATTTAGTCTTATAAAATACTTATAGACAAAAAACGCGTTCTTTAAATCATAATAATATCTAATTATACTTATAAAATACTGTAGATAAAAAAAAAACTGTTTTTCAACTGAGATGGATCGTAGAGCAATTTTTAAATAGCTCTTTGGCGATAGATTTATTTTATTATCTTATAAACGGCAATGATTATAATATGTTTGGATATTTAGATGGTCGTAACAGAACCGCAGCCGTTGTAATGACTAGGCCGATTTGGGTCTTACTTTTAATTGAAATTTAAACCTAGGTCATAATTAATGAAATTACAGGCACATGAGGCTTAAAACCAGTGCGCCTTACGTTGGTGGCCGCAGAGTAGTGCGTCGTGCAAGGGAGTTCTTTGTTATAGGTGATGGTTATCACTTAACATCAGGTGGGTCATATGCCTGTCCCACCAGAAAGAGCATAAAAAATTGAATATAAGGATTTCGTAAATTGAAATACGTAGTACTTTTTATCCGAGTTGGTACAATGCGAGCAATCGCAGTTTTTCTCGCGAATGTCAGTGAACTATAAGTAATAATAACTTTTACGCAATATTTTTCCCCGACTGTACAGCTTGCCTTCATATCACTATACCAGAGTAGTCGTGTATTTTCTGATAATATTGTATTAATTGATACTGGCGTTTTAATATTAGAATACTAGATGTTTTGAAATATGTACTTGGTGTATTTTGTGTGTAAAATATATTAAATTAAGAAAGTTATGACAGCATGACAGTGAAGACTAAATCGATCTCTTAAACCAAATACATACGTTTAGTTTTATAAATATTTCTTTTTGTAGAATTGATTTTCTGTTTTTTAATTTAAATGAATTGTTGTCTTACGTTTCATTAATTCTTAGTTTAGTTATAAGATCAAACATGTAAACTTGGTGGTTCCTCTGAAAGTCTTTATATTAGACATTTCCAAAGATCTAGAGTACATTGAGATATTAAGGGATATCCACCGGTCCTGAAGATAACACGAGTGAGACCATTTCTTGTTCTCTAAGGCGTAAGACAGTTTTTAAAGGAGTGACGTGATTTGAGCGCAATTGTGGCAGTAGTAATTAAGGCAGGCCGCACACTGTAGCCACACGTTACATACATGCAGCATTAAAGTTGCCACAATCTCTTTGCCACATTTTTATTCTAAGCACACAAACTGTACCTGCCACAATTTTGTGTGTGTGCCTTCTTAAAGATATACGGAGTTGAATTTGTCGCCACAGTTTTAGTTAAACAAATCCTTATGTTCGGTAGCGCTGATAGAAACGTCAGACGACCACCATTCATTCTATTTGAAAAAAAAAACCGCAAATCAATTTCACTTGTCCAGTGTGCGGCTTGAGTAAGCCTTTCACTCTTTAGTGAATGTACTAATATCTACTTTTCTTCTCACAACTTACAGTGCTACCATATAGTGTCGTTCAATGTATATGTGCCGCAAAACTTGAAAGCTGACGGAGCGCAGTGTTGCGGCAATGAGTTACTATAGATGGATTAGGCTAGATACTAGAAATGGAGTACTAACTCAAATATGTCTGCCACCTTAGGCTGAATTTACACTTTATTGGGTGTGAAAAAACTGTGGCGTAATTTTTTCCACTTATGGCCACCATTTCTGCGTAATCTGTGGCAGTAATCTGAATTGTCTTGCGCCTTATTTGGAAAGATGGTTCTCTAAATCCTTGTGTACATGAATGTTGGTTGGAATTTAAGTTGGGATGATGTGGCAGTGTCTTATTAGGGTATGTTTGCGATACTTCCGTAGTACTGTTATCAAACTTGTCAATGTATTATGTTGTAAAAGAATAATACCTCTTCGCGTTGATAAAATTCTATCTATGATTTTTCATCTATAGTTTGATTAAATTCTGACTTTTTAATAAGCTCGTTATACCTTTTATCTTTCTACCTTTTGAAAAAAGATACATTAGTAACTTAAATAATTTGTCAAGCTGTTTTGTTTTCTTTTAATTATTGGTGCACATTTCGCATATTTCTAATCTTATGACTATCGAGAAAGGTCGAAAATTTTGGAGGAGACCTTTGCTCAGAAGTGGGACACAAAAGGTTAAAAAAAAATGACTAGCAATTGGGCTTAAGGTTAAACAAGTCGGTACTATGTCCATACAAACGCTGTAAGCGTTTAATGTCTACTATTTTAGTACTAAACCTTTCGACGCTTGTAACTTTCAAGGTAATCGGATTTTACTGTAGAATATAGGGTAACGAGCCTAGATAACGGCAAGATAATTCAGTTTCAAACTTAACTTCGGACGCACGTTAATAAATAGTAGGCATTAAACGCTTACAGCGTTTGTATGGACATAGCACTGACTTGTTTAACCTTACTTGTGTGCATCGCTCAAATCAAGCATATACGTATATCGTTGTATGGCTCCTACCTTTTTTGATATTTTTTTATAAGTTTTAAGTCAAAACTGTGATTTTATTTTCTCTAATCTAGAGTTTCTCTTCAGTATTATTTTTTTACTTTCTAATTTTGTCTCTAGTTATTTAAGTAGATTAGTATTAGACTATTGGTGGCACTAAATAAGAATTTGATGGTCTGTAGAGAAAATATTTAGTCATCTTAATCTTTGAAACCCCAGGTCTTAGCTCCAGAAATAAGATAAAGTCTGGAATTCTGGTGTTTCAAAGAGAAATTAGGACTAGCGCACACTTACGCAGGTAGAAAGAGCAACGAGGGCAGTAGATTTTAAATGTAAACGTTATCATTTGTAAGTGTGCGCAGAATTTAAATGCTTCAAATGTTAAATAGAATACATAATTGTCGTTAATGTTGATGTTTGATTGTCTGTATTGGAAAATGTATTCTTAAAGTAACAACCAGTGTTCAAATTGAAATGTGCCAAACTATTGGCTTTTGAATGTTTAATCTGGATAAATTCTAAATTGTGAGAACAGTGAGTTGATATAAAATGTAGGTTCTACTTATTTATTGCTATTTATGTAGACTTGATATTATATTTTAACTACATAATGGTATGTATGCATTAAAAAAAAGTATAAAACATTGTAAAAAGCTTAAAACATCAGATAGAGATTTGATTTTTATTAAATATGAAAATTTTACATTATTTCAGGTTAAAGTTAATTAATTTTCTTAAAAAAAAAACATTTTTCTTGATCATTTAAGTTTTAATATTTTGAAGTACAATAACTAAAGGTATTTTTTAAAAAGTATCCGTAAAAAAATTAAAATATTGTATTGAAAGTTGTTTGAAGTTTCGTTGTTAGTTAAAATTATGTTCTATATTCTTTTTTTATTGCTTTTTGTATTACAATAGGTAATAGTTCAGCAGAAGTTCAGTAATACAACCTTCTTGTGTATTCTTGGCTTTAACATCGTATTCTATGAAGCAATTTCTCTCTTTCTACTTATTCTATTAGATAGAGATGTAGCATTTTAGTAACGACATCAATATCTGCTATGTATATATTTATATACTTACTGTTCATACACTAACGGTATGATAATGTGTAATCTATCTACCTAACATACCAAACTTTGGTCTGTTTGAATATAGGTATGTGTAACATTATACCTTGGACGTTGCTCTGACTTCCCCCATAAGACATCCTCAAAACGTTTTGTGTAACGACCTACTAGGGATGACCTTCAGTTCTGAAGGGATATCTACCGTGCCTATATTAGTCGAAGCATGCTTTTATCCACACCGGCCTTAAAGTTTGGTACCTAAATGCTAGTCTCTTAATATACTCTGCTGTTGATAAAATCAAAGAAATCTATTTTAAATATCAATGTATAAGATTATAATGTTAATTGTATGGAATAAACATTAAAAATATTGATATTTTATTTTTTTGGCTACACCCCCGTTGTACCTGTCTAGGGGCTTAATTTCGGGGAATTCCATTCTAAAATTCGGAAATTTCAAGTTTCTATGGGCAGTAGTTTATTAAGGCTGTACGTTGTCTCTATAATGTCAGTCAGTCAGTGGAGATAAAGATTATATTAAATGCACAGTAATACACCTAAATAAAACATAGTTATACAATTGGGCCTTATCGCTAACTGCGATCTCTACCAGACTACCTTTAGGCGTTGTCCTAATAGAACGCGAATGCGCGATCATCGTAAGTTCGCGCGAATTTTACTCGTACGAACGCGCGATCAAACATATTGAATTTGAATAGGTGTCCTAACTGACAATCGCACGACGCGGTCGCGCGACTCAAATGTTTGAAACTCTATTCGCGCGAACTTAGTTCGTACGAACGCGCAATCAAACATATTGAATTTGAATAGGTGTCCTAATTGAAATTCGTGCGAAAACGTCGCACAGTGGATCGAAAAAGCCCTTTCCATAGACATAGAACTTTTTTTTATAAACATGCTTTTTCTTGTTGGAAACCAGCACAGAACCATATTAGAAGCTCAAATTATATCATTTTTATGAACTCCTCGTGATTATAACGCAGTAAAGATTTTTTATGCTAAAATATGTATGGAGAAAAACATGAAAATCGATATTTTTCGGCTCTCGTGCGAGTGCCCGTTATTTCGTCAGGTATGAACAATGTCCTTATTTTCTACTACCTTTTGACGTATAGCACACACTGGGCACTCGATGGACTTTAGGTGAAAAAAAATAAAATATATTTTTAAATTAATATTTTGTATTTTACGCAATATCCAAAGTACATTAGGTCCTATAACTGATATTTCAGCTCGCCTAATCATAGTTACTGTTTTAATGCATTATAAACCACCATAAATTAAGGGATTAACATGTTAATTATAAAGTATAGTAGGTCAAATATTGCATTAAAACAGTAACAATGATTAGGCGACCTGAAATATCAGTTATAGGACCTAATGTACTTTGGATATTGCGTAAAATACAAAATATTAATTTAAAAATATATTTTATTTTTTTTCACCTAAAGTCCATCGAGTGCCCAGTGTGTGCTATACGTCAAAAGATAGTAGAAAATAAGGACATTGTTCATACCTGACGAAATAACGGGCACTCGCACGAGAGCCGAAAAATATCGATTTTCATGTTTTTCTCCATACATATTTTAGTATAAAAAATCTTTACTGCGTTATAATCACGAGGAGTTCATAAAAATGATATAATTTGAGCTTCTAATAAGGTTCTGTGTTGGTTTCCAACAAGAAAAAGCATGTTTATAAAAAAAAGTTCTATGTCTATGGAAAGGGCTTTTTCGATCCACTGTGCGTCGGCGTGGTACCGCGCCCGCGAGATTCGCGTAATCGCCTATTCGCGTTCTATTAGGACACCCAGTTTTTGACGTCGCGCGAACACGCGATGGTCGCATTGCTCGCATCGCGCATTCGCGTTCTATAAGGACAACGCCTCATACATACTTAGACTAACTTAATATTTATTTAATCTCCACGTTTGGGAAAAATAAAACAATAAAATAAGGATCAACAATGTTTAATAACAAAAAGAAAATATCGACAACAACGTGCAAACTTAAATTTCTAAAATCACGCGTGGTAGTTATATTAACATCATAGTTAAGAAATGAAAATATGAAAAAAATAATAATATAGTAATAGAAGAGAGAGAGAGAGAGAGGAGAGAAAGTAATGAATGTAATGAAAAGATGTGATGATTCAAGAAAATAGAAACAGATGAACAGAAACCAATGAACTATGAATAAAAAAAGTTTAGGAATAACATAAAAATAAATAAGAATATAGAAAAGTATGAAAGAAGGCATTTATGTATGTTGTATGTTTTATACATTCTAAAAAATGTAAGGACAAGAAACATTGATAATACAAAGAAAGAAATGAAAACAAGATTAGAATAAGACTAAGGAAGGTAAAAACTGATAAAGATGATATAGATGAAATAAATTAGGTAAGTAATGAAAGAAGGAAAAGTATAGTTTTAGCTAGAATAAATAAAAGAAGATAGACAATACATAATGTTTTTCAATAAGTTCAAAATGATATTAATAATGAAGAAGAAAAAAAAAGTAGTACTAAACGGAAATATTATGTATATTGTTACAGAGTGTGTGAATGTGATACAGTTATGATTGGGTAAATTGGATAAAACAATCTGTTTTTTTTTCAGACATTATTATCAAAGATGCTTCTTGTTTTCGCAAAATTCTGCAGTTATGAAATGTGCAATGGATTCCAAAACTTGGTAAGTCCAACATTTTTTTATGCAAAAATACTGAATTCAATTCAAAATTCATCACACTAAGTTTTGTCTAATATTTTTTATTTAAAAGGTTTTTACTTTTTAAATAAATTAAATATACTTACAACATAGCATAACATTACATGCATCTTGGTACTTTAGAAAATAGGTGAAGAAAGGGTAAGCAAAGGATAATAATGTTATACAATAAATTGTATACACTTATTGCAATAAGAAGGCTCTAAAACAGTTTCAATATAGACAACAAGAGTGCTAAGAAAAATATGTGATTGCAAAGTGTAGTGGAATAAATATACTGATAGATGTAATCGTTGATATGTAGATGATAGATGTTTCGAATGATAGGTTGCGTGAAGGTAAAGTAGACGTAAGTTAAAATAAAGATGTGATCAATTATTTTGTAACGATGGATTTTAGAAAAAACAGGACTTGGAAATAGTAAAGATTTAGATAAATAGGTAAAGAGATAGTGACTGAAAATACTAGTAGTTTGAGTAAATAAAATAAGAAATAAACCTTGAGAAGTAGATAAGTATAAAATATATAGAAAAACAAATTATGAGGTTTTACATATTGCAAGTAAAACAAACAAATAAACAAAAGACGAATAGCTTGATTGAATTAAAGAAAAAGAACTCAAAACAGAAAGTGGTCAAGAAAAAAGAAAGAGAAATAAAGATACTGAAATATATTTATTCAGGGATTAGAAAAGAAGAACCTAATGACTAAGAAGTATTAAAGTTTTTTGCACTAAAGAAGACGAGTAAGAGAGGTGATTGTTGCTAGAAACCGTAGACAAGAACACGAAGGAAAAAAAGGTTTATGAAAGAAAGTAAAACATTATCATGGAAAAAATCGTATTAAAGTGATATGTAGGTACAATTTAATATGTAATAAAGTATGAAGGATTACCTAAAAAGTAAAACAAGAATTAAATAAGAGAGAAATAAAGCAAATAATATATAATTGATGAGGAAATGAGATGACATAGGTTGAAGGATAAAAGGTACAAACTATACGTACGAGAGTATTTTTCTGACGGAACGAAAGTAGTGACAGAAGAAAACTCTGTTGTGGTATCCGATTCGTAAAGAAAATATAATCAGAAAAGAAGGTAAGTTTTATTGGTTATAGAAACAAGTGTGAAAAGTATGCTCTGAATAAAGAAGTAAAGAATAGAGAATCAGGGAGATTAATATTGTTTAACATAAGATAGGACAAGTTACAGTTTCTGTAGAATCTCTAAAAGAACCAGTAAAGTAAAATATGTATATATGTAGGAAACATAAACGGAAAAATAGACTGAAAAAGAAAAACAGAAATTAAGATATTGAAAGGAAAATTAGGACAAATTCAGAGTTTAAATCTCATGGCATTTGGAATTAAATGAAGAAAATATTGTAAAGTAGAACTAGTAAGAAAAGTGATAGTTGCTAAAAATAGTAACCAACAGAACGAAGGAAAAATGTATAATTTTTAAAATTAAAGTTTTTGAAAGAAAGTTGAACATTATCAATAGCATGTAATAGCGACATGTAGGTACAATTTAAAAGTAAGGAAGTATGAAAAAGTAAAACTAGAAGGCATTGTTCAAAAGAAAAATATACGTAAAATTTAAAAAATAAGAATTAAATAACAGAGACTAAGGCATATCATAAAAAGGTGGTAGGAAAATGAGATGAAATTAGACTGAAAGATAGAAAATAGGTTACAAATATAAGTCAGAGGAAGAGAAGATCAATAAGACAAGTCTGAATAAAAAATAAATAGAGAAATAAAATAATGAATACTGTTAACATAAAAATAGGGTGATTGATCAATAACTTCTATAAATAATAGAAACAAAAAAAGGAGCATGAGTATTGAGGGAGAGTAAGTATGAAGTTAGTTCATTTTAGTCTCGTCTAGTTATAGTTAGAGAATCATTGAAAAGGAGAAGCCTAAGAACAATAATTACTTACTCAGAATCGGGAAAAAATAGTTCAGAAAGGAAAAAATATTAATTCAGAAATATCAATAGAATAGATTAAAGTAGACTATTTTTATTTTATTGAGAAACCTATTCAAATGATTATGGTTAGGTTTTAAATAAATAAAGAAACAAAACGAGCATATGGAAAAACGACTAAAATGAGTTGCATGAAAGTATAATTTACTTGTGAAATGCTGTAGAGGGAAATTGATGATAGAAAAGATGAAAGATATAAGACAAAGAATATTTTCGAAATAAAATAGTTAAAGCTAAAAATGAAGATGCAGGTGAAGAATGATAGTTAAGTCAGACACATGTTTTGCCTGGTTGAAATAACAAAGACGTTTGGATAACGAATAAGAATAGGATAATAATAATAATAAAGCGGATTGTAGATAAAGCAAAAATATGTAGAAGAATAAGCACTGTATGAATAAAATACGTAAAATAAAAGACGTAAACAGTTGATACAGGTGTTGTGATATTACAGCATGTAGGATAAAAAAAAATATCAAAGTAAAAGAAAAGTAAAATGATAAAAAACATTGTAAAAGTAGTTGGTTAAATAGTTACAGGTTGCAAGAAATATTTGCATCAGGATGGTTACAAACAAAAAAGAAAGCAGAGTGAAATAAAATAGATAAGATTTAGAAAAACTAAAAATGTTTCTAGTGAAGATTTACAGCGAAATAAAGAAAGGCGACAAGAGCTAGAGCTAGATGAAATGATGATGTAAATGAAACGAAACGTTAAAACTTAATAAATATCTATATTTATAACTACATGCATAGTGATCAGTGATATGATTTAATGTATGAAAATAGAGTAACACTAAAAAAGTGGTGTGAACATATTAAAACAGATATAGAGAAATGCAAAAAAATACGAAGCATGACAATGACGATGCATAAAATAAAGATAGAAAAATAAGAATACAAGATAGAATAGAAAGTATTAAATGCATCAAAATACAGGATGTAATAAGCTTCTATAAAAACTAAGTACGGCCTTCAGAATATTAGCGGTAACTGCTATTAATAGCAGCATTATAGCTAAGCACTTTTTTTTCATGGTCTATGCAAAGTTGTTCCAAATTCTATTAAATTTGATTTTTAATCCAAAACTCCAATGCCTTTGAATAATTATAGGACATTTTGAACAACAGGACCTGAGTCATAAACTTATAAACATGACATACGTCCATTTTGTAAGTCATTAATTAAGCCATTTTGTTTGGATATAAGACCTTTACTATTAAAAGCAGTAGTTTTACACCCAGTGCAATAGTAACTTAACACACAAAAAATGTATAAGAAACACTGTAAAATATGTATAAAGATGTGAAACTAGAGGAAGATAGATTGTAGTAATAAAGGAATTCATTTAACTGTAAATTGTAAGAATTTAAACAGTGCTATGTTACATAAAGATTACTTGGTTTAAGACAAAATAGAAAATACAAGTGTATAGCTAAGAAGCAAGAAAGACTAAAACAAGACAGTTGAGATAACTTCAGGAAGGTAAGTATAGTATTTTTAATATATGAAGAGTAAGTGGTAAATTCATAAACAGTTTATATTGCATACAAAAAAAAACTATGGCTAAGAACGAAAGAAAGACACAATTTAAATAAAAGATACAAGTATAGTGACAGTAGACTGTGCAGAATGTGATAGTAATAAAAAGATCTTAACAGTGCATTGTTAAACAGTATTTGGTACATAGAAGAAGAGATTTACTAGAAAAGTGCTGCAGGTTTTAAGTACGATAAGAAGAGATAAAAAGAGAGATGTAGGAAGATAGTGATACATGTATATATTAGAGAAAATGAAGGTTTTTATAGTAATATTTAAGGAATAAAACAATGAATTGAACGAATGAATACCAAAACAATGTTTACAAATAAGAAGAGAAAGAGAATAATTGTAGGTTGAAAATATGTAAAAAGAAGAATATTTAGGAAGGTAATGACAGTGAAAAAAATATATAAGCAGTGAAATATAAATACTGAAACAGTTTTTGTATAGTAGGTAGTATTGCAGTTTACAGTAGTTTGCATACTAGAAGAGAAAGAAAAGCTCTTAAGACTTAAACTAAAAGAATATGTATAAAATAGTACGTACAAGCGTAGTGAACCAAGATATTGCAGGAAGAAGTATATAGTAATAAAAAGCTGTGATCAGTGAATTGTAAATACATGTGTGTATTTACACTCAAAAAGAGCTTTACAAGAAAAACACTGCATAAAATACGTATTATACAAGAGTAGTGAAACTTGAGCATGCAGGAACATATAACAGAATATGATAAATATCAATGGTAAATAATCATTGTAAAAACGTAAACAATAAAGAAATAAAGATAGTTGTGCATGTATTACGAAATGGTTTAATATTAGAAATACTTAAAATACAGTGAAAATATAGAGAAGTTGTAAATACTAGGAACAGAAACAGCTCTACCTATGTAAAACTAGCCTTTAAGAATAAGGCGACGAAAAGCATGATAAAGTGGCAAGCAAGCATGAAATAAGTGATAGCAAAGCTTCATAAGAAAAAGATGAAAAGATAGTAATGAACTACCATAGCGCGTATCACAGTGTACTTGAAGTAATTAATAACTAAATAAAGGAACTTTGTTTTCAAAAAGTGCATTTGGAATTGACCGTTTTGAACAAATGTGCGGCAATTCTATAAACTTACGACACTTTTAATACTGTCTTTGGTAAGATTTTGTGCGGCAATTGGCTTCTATATCGAAGCACTATATTTTCCACAACCTCTATTCTATATTATCTTTGAAGTTGTTTATCTAATATCCAGAATTGTCATGGTTATTGATTGGATAGTCAGCGTACCAACCAAAAGCTCCATGGTCGCCGGTATGTGCGCCAAAGTCGACGTATTCACCGAAGTCTGGAGGCCTCTCTGCGTATTGTGAAGGCGCTCCTAAGTTGGCCGCTCCTGATTCATCTTGAGACTGGATTCGGGCTAGTCTGACTGGTGCTTCTGGTTCTGGGTTTAATGCAACGGCTGTAACAAATAAGTAGAACGTTCATACAGAGAATACGTTGAAGTAGTGTTAGTGTTGCGTGACAAGAAACTAGGGATAAATAATTAGGTCAAGAAGGATTGAAATTATAAACACACTCCGATTTCGGAACCTCGTTTTCAATGCCTAATGGCGCTACTGAAAATGATTACCTATGAACTTTTCACAATTTACAGCTAGGTTGACCTACATACTCTAATAATGTAAACCGCAACAAACATGTAGACTTATTAGTATATTTTTGCGAAATTATTGCATTTCCACAAGCTGATAGCATCAAACGAACGTGCATTCATTGAGCAAGTTATTGCGACATTTCGTTTAGTATGCTAGGTAACTTTAAACGAGTAAGCAGCTGTACCTGCCGAATACTGATTAATAAATTCGTAAATGTGTTGTTTTTCACCAGTCGAATCCGCTTCGATACTTAACTACCCTTCTGACAGATTCGCCCGATATTTTAAAAGGTTGATTTTTACAGATAGGTCTAGGTACTTAATTACTTTTAAGACTCTTTCTCTGGAGTAATTTGATGCAATTTAAATAATATTCTATATCAGTCTGACTCATTCATATGCATTAGAGAGAGAAAGCTCAGAATTTAGGGTGTATAATCTAACCGCAGACGAGGCAAAATATTTCCAGAGTCCAAAAATACATTGATATTAACCATTTCTTGACGTAACAGAGTGGAAAGTACCTTTGTTACAACTGCGGAAATATTTGCAATTACACGAAACGTTTAGATAAACGCTGAGATACGTTGATATGTTATCTTGCGTAAGAGTTTATGGGTAACAATGGAAGAAAGCTATCATGGAGGTAACTAGGCAAATAAATAGATACCGTTTGTGTGTTACCTACCTCTTGAAGTGTCTGTGTAAGTAGGTAGATTTTATAACAATCTCCGGTTTCTGTTCGTTCATGCGCTACCTATTTATCACTATATTGACTATAAATTTATCTATAACTCAACATCAAAGTAGACGACAGGGCTGACAGTCGCTCAGCGACAAAAGGAGAAGGCGGCGGCTGAATGAGTCGATAGCATATTTTGTAAGAATATTTGGATTTGAGAAAGTAAAATGAACCTATCTTCTGACCTATGGACAAGCCAACTACGGAATTGTGATTTAATAACCGCAGAAAATTAGAGTCACGCCATGACTTCGATAGATCGAAAAGTGAGAAACCAATTTGAAGATTTCTTTTTTTATAGCATTTGCAATGGATATTATAACTGGCTATTCTAATAATTAAACTATATTAATTAGGACAATGTTTTTTGTTTTTATCGACATGTGCATGTATTGATAGGCACCTATTATAGCAAGTTAGTATAGGTAGGTACTAAAATATATAAAGTATCAGATCTTATCGGATAAGCTTTCATTTCATTGGCCAATGTTACAGTGATAATTTACATTGCCAATGAGGTGAGAGTTTATTTGACAGGCAACGACCCGTAGTCCGTTACTACTAACGGATGCTCGTAGAATATAGGAACCCAGCATAAATCAGTCGTATAATCTGATCTGTTAGTCATCAAGTTTACATAAATGCAGCAACTTATTCTGCACTTTATATAAACGACAGACGAAACTTATTAGCGCTCAATGCATTAGTCTTGTTCAACGAGATTTAAAAGCCATTGTTAGGCAGCGCTGATGTGAAAGGCATGGAACCAGTTTGTCCGTAAATATGCAGCGATAACATTTGTATTGAATATGAAGCGAACCAGTTAGAGACTGAAGAAAGTGAGATCCTTTGTTCGAACGCAATGCCCGAGAAAGTAGCTGGTTAAAAACCTATTTATTGGAAATGGTACAATTTGCACATAAAACTAGAAATTATTGAAACTGACAGGGATGTTGCTAATATGTAGCTGCATGTAATAATATTTTACTGCTTTACTTTGATCTTACGAAGGAATGATAATATAAAATTGTACATTAGAGTACCTAACGAATATAAAATCATGATCGTAAATACTTTGTTGAAAAACTTTCCGTAAGCAGATCTTGTAATATCTTTGAAGTGCAACAGCTGTCTGTCGCGCACAGAGAAAGTGAAAGCATGAAGGTCGAGAAGATTTTCTGATCGTGATAATCTTGAACGACACCCGAAATGACAGTATGTAGGTACCTACCGTAAATTTACGCTCTCTTGCGATACAACTACTCTTAGACTTGCAACTTTAGTTGCAGGACACACAGATGCATTTTCTTGGAACGTTTGCTAAATTAAATCACCTGTCAAAGTGTGTAATGAAATATATCTACTTTCCATGGACGTCGTAAAAGCCAGCTAAGGAAATGCATGATACTGCCCATCTGCTGAGCCAAACTAAAACTAGGCGGTAGGTACTGCGGTCTGCTTGAGAGGTGATTACGGTAAAATCCTGTAAGGAAACTTACGTTGTTTTTGGTACTGTTGCAGTATCGGCTGAAAGTCTTGGTTATACAGCTGAGGCAGCTGGTGGTTAGGCGGTGGCGGCGGGGTCAGGGTCTGCCTCGGCACTCTGATCTTCAAATCACGGAGATCTAAAAAGGCTATCTGATCTGCTGGGACTGCTATGTAAGACGGCATCGCTGTGGTTACGGCTGCTAGTGTTGTTAAGATTACTGAATGCTGTAACAAAGAAAATCTAAGTTAAACCAAGTTTTAGAAACATAAACTCTGCTCGTCTAATAAAATAGTGCCACAATTTTACCGGAATAATAAACGAAACCACCTTTGTTTGATATCACTATGCAAATACTAACAGCTGTTTCTAATAGAAACTGTTGCTACATAAAACCTGAACTTGGTACCAATCATGTTACGTCACGCTCCATAAGAACGCGGCAAAGTGCCCGAGTGCGTACAATTATTATCTAAGTTAACTTTCTCAAGTTTCGCCGTTACTATACCTATAGATACCCATACATATACGGCCACACTAGTAGGTATTCTGTGACGAAAGTACCGTCTCGCGTCGTCGAAAATGCGGATGAAAAGAATCTATCGGAATACGATACCGTAAGGACGCCAGTATTTATTTGAGTCACCAACATGTAGACACTGATTTAATATCAATTTAAAATACTTATATAAAACAATGCATGCCCAAGTGTTACAGTAATTATAGAAGACAGATAGCAAACTATTAGTATAGGATTTTTTTTTGAGCTCTATAGTTTCCCGATAGGGGCCAATCGCTGTGATGTCAACAACTATCTTAAGTAAATAATCCGTTTCTAACAAAAAATATGAAATAAGCAATTTTTGTTATTGTGCTACTGTTGTGTTCATGACTTTTTATGAACCATATTTTTGTCCATGACATTTCATGTCCATATAAATTATACCGGCTACTCTGGTAGGTAAGTAGTATAGACTTAAGAGGCCCAATTCTCTTGGTTTATACGTCTATGGTAATTTACACATTTTTTAACCTGCCTCAAGACTATCGCCCTTAAAAACTGCTAAAGCCTTCAGATTATTGTTCTGCGAAGATTTTGGACCTCAGTAAAAAAAGAAGTGCACCGTCACTGTCATTCTTAAAAGTGACGGTATAGCTTTTATTTTATGGCCCTTACTACCTAAAACTGCTGAGTAAGCAATTATTTCTACCTCTGCAATTATTCTGAAATCACGGTTGATTGACTCCGCCGACCGTATTCAATAGGTACCATTGGCGCAATGAAACAGTAGCTCTAGTTACGTGCCTACGGGTTAGTTTGCGCAAGTCCCTATAATTGGAACGGCTTGCGTAAGAGTCGAGACATGCGCGCTGGACCATGAAAAACGTTAGCTTTGTATTATGGCTTTTGCACGATTACGCTTATTGCCTATTGTAGGCATGAGTGCTTCTCACAATATCATAAAGATATTCAAGTGATTACAACATACGGACTTGTGGCTCTACATTACAAAATGTGAACTATAACATATATTACTAGTATAGTATTATCTTATCTGTGCATATATCTATAAAGATAGATTAAAGATTCAGTCCGGATAAATGCACATAGACCTCCTCCATACATTTTCAGAGAGCGGTTTTGTGCTTTTTGCATCCTTTTACCTACTTACAAAGATCTTTAGGTAGGTACTATTGACGGTCCATCGGATGGGGGGCGTCCTGCGTTTCTTCTTTACGTTTTTTGTCCAAGTCCATTCAAGAATCTTTAATTTTCAATTACCTACCTGATTCTAGAAGCTTTGACGGTGACCCATCTTCTACGACTATGACTACTGCATAACAATGACGAGGGTATATAGATGTTTTCAAGGTTTATAAGGTTAGTTGAAGTTATGAAAAACTGACCTAATCTGTAAATTCTGTGCATGTAAACCTCTGAGTCCGACTGTATTAAATTATAAACAAACATTACGAAATAAAAACAAATCACTGCGAGATTGAACAGAGCTCTGACTCGATTATCTGATAAACTAACAAGAAGCAATGATGGATTGATACCATTGATTGCCAGAGATATTTTGGTATTAAGAGGTAAGTTTATTATTATAGCAAGGAACTGTGTAAATAATGTCAAAATACATTTTTGTTTGTTTGCTAGTTAGTAGCCTTACGAACAATGTTGAAACTATACTACTATCTCTTACTAATGTATGTTTAGACAGTGAAAGGTTTATTGGTAACAATGCAATGTTTCAAATAATACTCGTAGTACGTTGATCAGTGCATGGCGGTAGGTAAAGGCATAGTGTAGAGTTGGTACATATTTACAACGTAGGTAGATTTATATAATAATAATGTTATATTGGATGAAAGATAGATAGAAAACTCTTTCTTGTACACCACAAAGGACAAAAAAAACATACACAAGTTCGAAGCTTAGTGAAGTACAATGGGCGGTCTGTAAAGGTATCTCTTGGTATAAATGGCAGCAGGCTAGCGTTTGTAAGTAAATAATTCTGCGCAATATACATTTTCTAGATGAATAGCCTTTGTACTCTAGAGAAATTAGAAGGGTCTGTAAAATAGCTAGGTAGATTTGCTACCCACGCCAGGCAAAGGTACACCGTGTAGGTGTTTAATACCACCCACGAGCTCTAAGCGAGGCGATTTTCTACTGTTTCTCAATAACTTATGAAGTTCAATCACGTGGGAGTGCCCCAAATGTGTTGTTTAGTTATTTATCTTGTTTCCTAATATCAAATCGTGGGAAGATTGATGCAATTTGATATTTGCGACACGAAATTACACGTTTATGCATTGTATGCGACCTCCGTGGTGAGGTGAGAATCGAGGGGTTAAATTATAAATTAATAAATAAATATTGGCAAACATTCACACAATGTTTGTTACCTGGAAATCACAAAGATTTTTATACGCACATAAAATATCACACGCATAGGCACGCACCATACATGCGTGACCTACAAGCATAGCTTTGTTATAGGTGATGGTTAGGTGGGCCATATACTTGGTCCAGTAATATGAAAAAAAGACAGATAAAGTGTTTATAGGAAAAATAATATAAATTTTATCATAGGAAAGTACCTAATAACTGATGTTAGCAGAATTAATTTCACTACACGGACAAAGTCGCGGACGGCGTATGATTTGAATCTTCAATTCAGTTCAATATTATTTAAAAAGTTTGAGAAAGTGGAGTAAGTACGATTTCACGGCGTTATCGAGATCAGCCGTATTACATAATCGATTTAATTTTGTATCGATTTTCTGTGGTCGATGTACTTGTTTTGCAATAAGTAATTAGAAAATAATGCGGGCTGATACAAAACGTAAATATTTGAGAATTACATTGATTGGCAGAAAGCTCTGCTAAAACCTCAGGCAGCGACGAATGTTTTTTTGATGTTTTATATTTATTTATATAAATTACTCTAAAAATTACTTCACATTCTGTTAAAAATTGCATTAGGTAGGTACTATCAAACAATAATTTTATTGTGTCACAAAGATGAAGTGTGTGAGACTTTATACTTGATTTAAAACTTTCATATCCTAACAGATTTTTAGGATTGAGATAAGTGGAAGGAAGAGGGGAAGGTCTTTGCCCAGCCATGGGACACAATGGGCTACTTAATTAAAAAAAACGGCCAAGTGGAAGTCGGACTCGCGCACGAAAGGTTCCGTACCAATAATGCCATTCTCTAATAAAAACGGCAAAAAGATCACGTTTGTTGTATGAGAGCCCTCTTGAATATTTATTTTATTCTGTTTTTTAGTATTTGTTGTTATAGCGGCAACAGAAATACATCATCTGTGAAAATTTCAACTATCTAACTATCACGGTTCATGAGATACAGCCTGGTGATAGACGGACAGACAGACAGACAGCGGAGTCTTTGTAATTGGGTCCTGTTTTACCTTTACCTTTGGTTCCGTGTGGCTAACCTTGCCATAGGTTAAATAAGTACCTTGCGTACCTACTTCTAATTCTATAGTTGTGCCTTGATTCAAGTGAAAGGTAAGTAGGTACTAGATAGATACTAAATATACCAATGTCAATTGCTTTGTGTTTGTAAATAGTTACCTATTCAACAAAAACAGTGCGTTTGTATCTGGCACAATATCAAGGCTAGCTCTAGAGGTTGAGCAATCACTTGTTCGTCAAAGTGCGAGTCAGAATTCAGGACTTGGGTCGATAGACGTCCTCTGTTGTAGGGGTAGTCAGATGTAGGTACATGCAGATATTTAATTTGATATATTCCATATTTCTAGTACGCGGCCCATCGCCGTTTCTGTACTAGCTGGGTGCCTCAAGATTTTATTTTACTAAGCATTTGAGCACATAGGTATATTTTTAGGTTAGAAAAATTCATTGGTACACTACCGGATTCAAACCCACAGCCAAAAGCACAGAAGGCAGGGCTACTAGTAGGTAACTGAGCTGATTGGTCTGACTGTGTGTGTCTTTAGTGTATTCTGTGTCTAAGGTCAAATTAATGATTATCTATGAGGATGGCTAACTAATTATTTATATAATCTCGTGTTCAGGGGTAGTGTGGTAATTAGGCACAAGGACAGAATATTTTCTCGTACCGGTTTCAAGAGGTAAATGAATGATGAAGGATATTGTTTGAATGAACAATCAATTTGAGATAATTAAAATCATTTAATGCATTAATAATTTATTGGATAATTGAATTGTGCTATTGACAAAACATTTTTTTAGTATGGAAATTAGGTACAGTTGGCTAAAAAGGTAAATATTCAAACAATAAGCGAACTCATAAACTACGTTCATGGCTTTTAAGTTTTTGCTGTACTAGAGTTTATTGTAAAACTGTGATATAATTAAAAAGCTATAAAGAATGTACATTTGATTGAACCCGACTGCAGAACACAAAAAACTACTTAGAATTAGACCAAACTTTTAGGAACGCAATTGACTTTACATAATTAAGCAAAGAGGTCGAAATAAATGCAATCGCAATTATAAAACTGTTCCTAATTACAAAATAATTGCAACAAATGAAAATTAATTATGGATTGGCCTTGTGCAAGACAAGTTGGTCGCACCGTGCTCTGATAATTTTATGCAAATCTTATAATCGACATTTTACTTACCTAGGTACCCAAAGTTTTTTATCTGTAGACAACTAGGCAAGTAATAAAGAGGTAAGTATGTATGAAGTTTTTAGTACAACTTATCCTACTAATATTATAAACGCGAAAGTTCGTAAGTGTGGATGGATAGATGGATGAATGTTTGTTACTCTTTCACGCTCTAACCAGTAGACCGATTTGGATGAAATTTGGACTAAACATAGATTATAACTTGGATTAACATATAGGCTACTTTTTATCCCAAAAAATAACGGGAACGAGAAAAAAACTGCCACGCGGGCGAAGCTGCGAGCGGCCGCTAGTCTATCATAAGATAAGTTTTATTAGAGGTATGTACATAACCTACCTATTACTATAAAATAAATTAAAATTTTTGGGATGTACGCAAGGTCTACGGCGGCATAGACTTTGCAAGCGCGTTGAAATCTTTTGTAGCACGTATACTTAGGCATTGTTCCGTAAGTTTATGCGTGAGTTATGATGGCTAATTAGAAGTAGTTGGAAATTACTTTTTTAATTACCTACCTACAATCTTTATATGTAACTAGGTAGTGAAAAAATAAAAGCCTGACGACTTTAATCCCTAGGTACGGTAGATATCCCCTTAGAACTTTTAGTACCAAGCACTCCAGTTTCTTTGAGGATGTCTAAGGTAAGTTAGTATTTTATACGAATGATCACAAAACAAAATAAAAAAAATCGGTGATATAATAAAATATAAAGACAAATAAATCGTAGCTCTTAGTAATTTACGTGCCTTTACTAGGTAATAGGTTTATATCTAAATGGAATAATACTTCAAAAGCCTATTTTTTTAAACTAAAATGTAGTCGCTCACTGCACAAAAACAGTTTATATAAAATTACTCTGTGACAAAAAACAGTTAAAGTTATATCACCGAGTTATATTTGAAAAACAAACAAAGAAAGTGAAATGGAACGTCACTGACCATTGCCGTCATGTTGGTAGCACTGCAGCACTGACTGTCACTGTTCCCGCCCTCACGCCAACTGAGCTCGCTTTGGTAACTGCCACAATTTTTATAGCATTTCGACAACATTTTCACTTTCTACGAGCGGGCCGGTCTGGCGCCGTGATCTACTTTTCACGGGGGCCATGGTAGACTGAACAAAGGGTTCTGGATAGAGCTTGTGTCGGTTCGGTTACCAGATGCCTGTTCTTGGCTTGCAGCCAGATGGTAGGCAAATGGATAGCAGAAAGAAGTAACCTATTATAAAAGCATCTCTACTTACATCTGTATTATAATAATGGAATCTGAAATGGACAATATCCCCATATGGCAGGTAAATATAGACAAAAAATACCTACATACCAAAAATAATTATCACCTTTTATCATGGGCAAGTGCATGCTTAGTCTATATCCATATATCCACTACTTAGATTTGACTACCTACACTACATATTCACAATTTATCATGAGAAGTAGGTACCTAGTACTTAAGTCATGGAATAAGTACATAGATACCTATCGTACTTACCTTAGTAGACGTCTTTGTCTAAGACTTCGTCCTGAACTATCACCGTGTATATCAGCCGCAATACTTATTCGTTGCTTTATTTTTTCCACACAGCATCACCTTGCCCCACGCTAAGCAGAGCTTGTGTTATGGGTACTAGATGACTGATATACTTAATACAATACATTACTCTTAATACATACACTTAGATATTTTTTATTATACATAGAAAATACCCAGAACACCCGGAATAAATTCGTCCGGACATTCGTACGCCGCGCCAGTGCACCGGTCTTCGGTGGACGTGTTACAGTTAACTGCCAGCGTTGTTAATTTCAGACACCCATAAAATCTAATTATGCAGCAATAGTGTGTAGGCAGCTTTATTGTAGCTTATGAGAAAACTTGTTGCTCAGGGACCACGATAAAGTCCGCTTTGTAATGATTCAAGTAGGTAAGTAGGTAATAGATTCAAGTTGATTTTAACATAAAGGTCACACTGGATTACCTACAAGTAGCTTTAGTTAGTGTGGGTGAATGAAGTGAACTAAAAAGGCTTATTTCAACCTTGAGACTAATACCTACTTATTTAATAGGTGGATAGCATTTAGTAGGTGATAATAGGAACCTACTAAAAGCTTTAGAGCGTAGGTATAGTGAACCAGGAACAGTTCAGGTCACTTGCAAACACAGTACAGTCAACTGCACTAGAATGTATACAATTTGTAACTTTTAAAACGGTATTAAAACCTTATAGTAAACTTAAATAGTAAAAACCCAAAACTTGTGAAATTAGCTGATAAGTTTACTTATTTTTAAGTTTTTACTCTGTAAAACCATTCTGTAAGTTACCGACTGTACTAAGGAAGATATTCTTTTGACGACCGATGTGGCGCGGCGGGCGAATGTCCGCCTGCGACGCAGAAGGTTGCGGGTTCGATTCCCGCCTTGGGATAAATGTTTGACGATCGGCAAATATTTATTCCGGGTGTTCTGGGTATTTTCTATGTATAATAAAAAATATCTATGTATGTAGTATATTGTATTAAGTATATCAGTCATCTAGTACCCATAACACAAGCTCTGCTTAGCTTGGGGCTAGATAATGCTGTGTGGATTGTCCAGCATTATTATTATTATTTCTTTGAAAGGAGGTTGTGGGAGGAGGCTAGGGAAAGGAAAAACTGGAAATATTCGGCAGTTGCTTTTGCGCAGTAATGGGGCTAAATCGCCCAGAAAAAAAAACAATAACTTTTTTGGTATACGTCAGAATTTTTGGTTGTCTGGAAGAGATCGCTTTTTAGTGATGTGATAAGACCGCCCATTGTACATTATCCATTATTGACTACTATTGTTTCTTTGTTTTATTCTCTAGCTTGTAAGGTGTACAATAAAGAATTTTCATTCACTCATTTTTTTATATATAATACCTTCCTGGATAGAAAGAAACCTTTTGTTTCTTGACGTGTATAGAATAAGTTCTTTTAGAACACTCTAGAGGGATCAATCCGTTTCTTGATGTAACATTTCAGTCGTCGTCAAGAATTATACCTATACTACACTTACAAAAGGATATATAGGGTATAGAAATAAGGGTAAGGGTCAGGGTAGGGGCCTATCGGATATAGGATATGTGCGGTACTATGAAAACATTTACATAACAATTAATGAATGAATGAAAATACTGTACTAACAAAAAGAAAAGCTTACAAAAACAAATAAATATATGAATAATGGGCGTTCTTATCGCTAGTAATAAGCGATCTCTTCCAGACAATAATAATATTAGCATTGAATGCATCAATCAGTTTGCATCATCCTGTTTTTTTTTTATGTGACTTGTTAATGGAACAAGCAGATGGCCCACCCGATGTTAAGTGGTTACCATTACCTATAACAGAGCATTGCCTCGCAGGTCACGCTCATTATAAACGTGCCCTTACGATGCACAACTCTGCGTCCATCAACCTGAGGCATACTGGTGTTAAGCCTCGTGTGCCTGTAATTACACCGGCCCCCACACCCTTCAAACCGGAACACAGCAAGCTGCTCTTTTAATAGGTATACCTAACCTACTTTACTAACTTTATTATCACTACAAAAACGATTTCAATTTATTAATCTATATAAAAACAAGTCCGGGCTTACTTCCTTTCATTTTAAAATCTGGATGACCTCGACAGTCACTGCGACATTTTTATTTAATTTATGTTCTTTGGCTTGATTAATAAACCGTTGCGTTGTATACAAAATTCATAGCTTTACCTACGTTTCTAATACTAATATTTTTTTCTATATTATAGACTACGTACTACGTACTACGAACATTCTATGATACTACTTTTACTTGAAAAACTAGAGGGCTAAGCACGAACATATTTAAGATTGTGGTATACGTTGACGTATTATGTGGTTATTCCCGTTGAGTCACACCTTTCAGTCACACCCTGTGTTGAAGTCGGAGTTACAGGATGCACTTTACTACCTTCTGATGCTTTAATCTGGATCAGGGACCTAAAGTATTAATTAATGTTAATTTACTTTCAATTTATTCGCTTGTAAAATAGCATTACAGAATTAATTTCAAGGCGCTATCCTAGTTACAAATGAATACAAATAGAACATGAAATTACTTACATACAACTTAAAAATCAACGTGAAAAAACAATAATCTTAGATAAGAGATCAGTAAGAACATTACTAAAGATACTAAATTTATTGTACAAAAAAAATAAGTTTTGTCGCTGTCGAATTGCTGAAAACGAAATAGTTCGCGCACACGATACGCTCTTAACTGTAGGTAGATATTTTTTGATAGTTATATAATTGTTATTATCTTTAAAGAAGTTTGTTTTTGTTAGTTTATTTGATTAGTTTAGGTTAATTTCTTATTATTTACGCCTATTGTTTAAGGCCAAAGGCAAACTTCCGTAAAACATCCTGTTTTTCGTCGCAGCTACTGATTGAACTTGAAAAAAATACAGTGCATAGTTCAGAGCTCACACAAAAGACTTACCTATCTAATAATATTGTATTCAAACTATCTAGCACCTTGAAAAAAATCACAAAAAATATTTCAGAAAAAAACTTTCGTCGCGCATTTCTCAAGATTTTGAGCGATAACTACAAAATTTTATTGAATTAAAGGCATCTACCTATAAATTTTTGACCAACGTTGCTAAATTTATTTTTAAGCAAATTAAAACTGCAATAAAAATAGTCAATGAACATAAAACGAGTCGGATTTTGAACTTTATTTCAATACAGCAAGCCGGGCTAAAATACCTAAAAGTTAGCTATTAAATAAAACGGTGTTACACTGCGCGCCAATCAGGCAACACTCAGCTGTTGAGTTATTGATACCTCGTAATGCAATTCAAATGTCAACATGATAAGCTTGCGCCACAAATGTCAAATTTAGTTCGTGCACTTTGACATCCTAGACGAGAGATATGAATTGCCATGCAGTTTATTTAGGAATCCGGTATATTATTATGCAGAAATATTCATAGCCACAACATAGACAAAATAGAAAAGTGGAACTCTGGTGGTGGTATTTTGGATATCAATATAATTATAATAATGTATTTATTTTGAAACAGTTCAGTGGTACATTCAAAGTCAAAGTCAAAAAGCATTTATTCAGTTACATAAAATAGGAAAACGATTATAACTGCAGTAGTCGTTACACTGTGTCGCAGCCATCAACGCCCGCATCCTTATTCTAGGTAACAGGTTCCAAACTTATGCAAGGGACGCTATGATGCATTTTATAAACGGACGAAAAATACTCATATAATATTGGATGCATTTACTTACGCACATGCTTACATACTATGGAATAAGTGTGATGGGCGCGCGGGGCTTGTTCTGTTACCATTTTTAAACTTGCTACTCTTGACCTAAGTCCCCAAAGAAATGTAAAAAAACAGTGGTTGTTGAGTAAACGCCATAACATTAATCGAGAGAGCAACGTGATCGATGATTTCAACCAATTTGGATACATTGCTTGTATTGTATGTTGTTCAAATAACATTTTACGATTGATCCGACCGGCATTAATTCGGTACAAAAATTCACTGGTAGGTATGCATATAATCCAAGAGTTTTAAAGATACGGGATAATTTAAAATAAAAACTATCGTATACCTTCAGCGTAACTATCAATATAACAAGACAGTAACTATTAAAAAATCTCGAGATCTCAGTTCGGGGTGACCCACTAAGTAGTTTTATTTTGTATAAATTAAACGGTTTAAACTTTTTAGCATGTTTGTTTGTGCAATTTCCATGTTCATAATATAGCTCGTACACACGCACAGTATCATTCTGAATAATAATAAAGAGCTCCAATGGTCTAGTGGGAGCGACGCCTTTTGAGCCTCAGGTCGTGTGGATACGAACCTGTTAGTGCACCAATGAGTTTGAAAAAATTATGTGCGCAATTTCTGTGAAGAAACTAATTAGTAATTTAGTATTCTAGTAACGGTGATGGATTTTCAACCTAATGTTAAGGCGGTACCGCTTGATGTTAGGAAATCAGCACTGGTACTCATTTTAAAACGTTCGATTACGATTCCGAGCGGATTCGATAAGGAATCTTTAGCGGAATCTACTCTGTTTTTCTGCGTTTTAAAATCAAAACATCTTATTTAAAACTAGTTTATAAATTATTTTTATATAAAAAAATTCAAACATTCAATCAAACTGTATTTTTTAAAGGGCAAATCAATGGTGCAAACGTAACCACGGGATCGAAACAAACAATTTTTTATTGAATTTATCTACGGCGAGGAAAGCAAGGTTAGTAGTTGTATAAATTTGAATGGTGCAAACATAACTAATCAGTTACGTTTGCACCAACAATGGGGCAAATCAATGGTGCAAACGTAACCGCGGGAGATCGAATCTTTAACGAATCCACTCGGTACCGTAACCACAGACCATCAGCAAGTCGTATAAAAAACAAAATAACGTGAGTACTATTTAGTCTTTCACCAACATATTTTTGACCTACACCTATATACCGGTCTATAGAAAGGTACACACATCTAGGTCTTGTGAAAGTTACTAAACTTGAAATCCTATCAGTAAACCTATAGGGGAGCTGATTATAGCCTCTTTATCCTCTTGGAAAGCTAAAAGAAATTGAGATTGCATCTAATGAAGGGAAAGTGATCAGAAAATTGATGGCAGTTAAATTCAATGAGTCGATTGAGATTAAAGAGTTCCGACTTTCTGCATGACCTTTCATGAACTGTTGCTTGTTTACGAAGATTGTGAAAAATATATAAAATAATATAACTTTTTTTCCGTTGTTCCCGTTACTGCATCGTCCGCTAGCGGGGACAGTGGCACTTGCGCCGAAGCTTCGCAGAAGGCACAGACCATTACCAATTGTTTTTTTTTACATAATTTGCTGATGGAACAAGCATATGGCCCACCTGATGTTAAGTGGTTACCTTACCATAGCCTATAACCAAGCATTGCCTTGTAGGTCACGTTAGTTAGGAACGTGCCCTAATACACTGCTCTGCGTCCATCAACCTGAGGCATACAGGTGTTAAGCCTCATGTGCCTGTAATTAGGTACACCGGAACCCACACCCTTCAAACCGGACACACAGCAAGCTGCTTGGCGGCAGAAATAGGCATGGTGGTAGTACTTCCCCGGACGTAGAACTCTTAGTGAAGGGCTCTACTACTACAAAAAGTTGCGTAGAGAGTTACTAAGAGTTACTGTGAAGAGAGTAAGTTACTAAGAGTTGCGAGGTAGGTATGCTCCGCGACACAGATTTCCTACAGCTGATAAGTTTAGCCAATTGCCATCTGAAACGCGATGGTTTCTAGGCCGTCTGAAAGTTGCACTGACTTTCCCGACTGAACTGTAGTAAGACATTTAAGATAATGACCGAACCGTATCCGTAACAGTGATAGCTTTTACGTAACTTTGCATAACTAGCCGCATAGACTAACAAAACGTGTAAACGGGGCATTTTTTCGTGTATTTTCGTGCTTAGCCAATGCTAGTAGTTATTTGTTTCAAAACAAACTGTGACTGCGCTCGCGTGGTACTTACATACCTACCTACTTAAATATACATAGAAGAGTAACTTATATGTTGTTCCCAGTCACGAACGATAGGTACATACACGTCCAAGTTTCATCCAAATCTGTTCAACCACAAACATACTAAGTACTGCATATATACTTACCTACTAACAAATAATGGCGATTCATCTACCTAATGTGGTTTAAGAAATATTTGCTTGCTCGATATAAAATCGACGGATTAGAACTTTGATATTTTACACTTTGTGAATACAAGATATTTTGAAAATGAAGTGTAACTGTGCTATTGTATGCGACTGTACCAGGATTCTTGACAGAACACTAACCTATTTAATAGGTTACGAGCACTAACGCCAGTAAAAAAATACACAAAATGATATTACAGGCACATCGGTTTAAAGAAATTTATTATCTCAAAAGAATTAACAAACAAATTCACTTAATGAGATATTCAAATATTACATAGGCTTGTACATAAAAGTTATGAAAAAGTTAGAGTGTACAAATACTTAAAGTAGTTATTACAATAAAAGTAGGATAAGTTCGCAAATGCGGGTGAGGTGCACATGAGGTTTAACACCTGTATGCTTCAGGTAGATAAACGCTGAGCAGTGCATCGTAAGGCACGTTCTTAACGAGCGCGACTTACGAGGCACTACTTTGTTATAGGAGATGGTAACCACTTAACATCAGGTAGGCCATCTGCTAGTTGTATAAAAAAAACAGTATTTGTGTTCATCACACAAATGTTTGTCCTCAGTGGGAATCGAACCCACAACCAACAGCACAGCAGCGTCACTAAGCCGTTACTAAATATTGGCATTATATCCAGGCTCCTAGAAATGCAGCCACAAGGTTAAGAGGATAATTTTAAGTAGGTAAATAAATCTACCGCTTAGGTTAGATACAAACCATCTACCTACTACCTGTAGAGGGCTTGTATCTAACCTAAGCGGTAGTGGTCATTTGACCACGCGGCGAAATTCTCATTTGGCTATACCATCTCTATGAAAATGAGAAATCTTAGATCTGGCGTGTCGTCGTGACAAATTACTGTAATATCGAGCATTTTAACTGTAGGTAAATAATACCTATACCTAAATAGGTAGCTGAAATTAGTAATAAGTAGAGTAACACCGTCGCAATTATTACTTCTTGTGGGATGACTGGTCTCACAGCTCAGTTAGTTAGCGTTGCTTTCTGTGCAGTAGGTTGTGGGTTCGATTCTCACCAAGGACAAGCATTTTTGTAGTTTACGTAGATATTTGTTCTCTGTCAGGGTGTTATATTGTATTCTATGTATGTATTTACCAAAAAAAGTGCATAGGTCCATCAGTCGTCTGGCTCCCATAGTACAAGCTATGCTTAGTTTGGGGCTAAATGATGTTGTGTAAAAAAATTAAATAACTGTCATGCCTTATGCAGTGTTTTGTACCATGCAGATAACACACTTAATGTTGAGCGGTTACTTATCTCTGGCCGAACTCAGAGACGTGATATATCAGTGGCATATCGAAGGATAGATCTTGAAACAATAAAACAAATGCATTATAAAAATAAGTACAGATTTATTTCTAAGAAATAAAAATACAACAATCTATTACAGTTAAAGACACATTTATTCCTCATGTTTTTTTATAGAAAATTACAAATTGTAAAAATTTTAAGTGTAAATTGTAAGTTTAGATTTTCTTTACAGCAATTGTAATAATTTTGGTATCTTCCACAGAGGTGCATACCTACTTTAAGATTATTGTCATATTTACATAATTTAATTGTTCAACATATATAGAACACATAGTTTATAATAACTTTAACACGACACAGTGCTCAAGCAACGATCTTTCTTTTATGTATCTTTCATCTTTGATGTCTTAGTGTTTTTGTTGGTTTGTGTGTGTCTTGGTAGTAAATAAACAAATGTCTATGTCTATGTCTATGTTTATAATAGACAAAAACTGGCGAATATTATAAATATATTTTTAATGAGAATATTGTCCTAAAAGTTTAAACCATGTTTTATCAGTGTGCATGGAAAATCATGAGGAATAAACTCATAACAATCATACAGTTTTAGCAAAACAGAAAAACAAAAAATAACAAACAAGCTAGAACGGTAGATATTTTGTATACATAGAGTAATACAAACTCCTACTGTATTTTATCAACTAAAGTAATTACAACCGGTCATGGGGCCTATTCTCATTTTAACCCGACAATGTCAATTCGCCTCTCACTGTGTCGAGCATTTGTCTACGAATATAGCAGTGACGTCATTTCTTTGACATTTGATCGGAGCCAACTTTTGTCTATCAAAATTGTTTAACTGACTGATTTGAGACAAAATAGCGGATGGTTCGTCTCATGTCTATATTATCCAATGTCTACTAGATGAGAATTACCCCCAGGGACCTTAAGCGTTCGACTAATCTCATTGAATGAGATGACGATAATAATTTGTACTGTTTTAATGGCACGATACAAAAACTAAATTTAAAAAAGGACATCATTTTATACATAAAAAGGCAGACTACTCCGAGAAACAATAGACAATTTTAGGGTTCCGTACCCAAAGGGTGTATCTCATGAACCGTGGTAGTTAGAGAGTTGAAATTTTCACAGATGATGTATTTCTGTTGCCGCAATAACAACAAATACTAAAAAATCTAATATTTAAGGGAGCTCTCATACAACAAACGTGATTTTTTTGCCGTTTTGATTATAGATAATACGGAATTCTTCGTAAGTCCGACTCGCACTTGGCCGATTTTTTTTGTATGCCACGAGTCGCATACATGTCGTTAAGTGGTTACCAACACGTAAGGGCACGATCCTTAAGAACGTGCCCTACGTCCATCAACTCAAGACATACATGTGTCAAGCCGCATGTACGGGTAATTTCACCGGCACCCACCCTTCACCAGAATACAGTAAGCTGCTTGGCAGCAGAAGTAGGCATAATGCCAGTTCTTCGTCACGACGTTGTTCCTCAATCAAGTTGTCATTGCATGCTGCCTGACATAATCACGCATAGTCGAAATACTTCACGAACGAAACTTTGTCTATAGTTCTTCGGAATAGACACCCAGTGTCACTTTGGGGACTTCTTGGACTTGCCTTTGATTATTTCCTATATCTAAGATCTGGATACCTACCACAAGTAAGTATATGTTGCGGATTACAGTAATCAGCTTTTACATATATTTTTATCGTATTTCGTAAGCAAGCACTAACTAAAATTGAGCATACCTACATACAAAAATACGGGTTCACTTCTAAACTAATATTAAATTTCAGGATATTTTTTTACGAGCACCAAAAGTCTTATGTAAGTAATAGATATTACTTTACTCAACGCTTTAATTTAAATTACCGCAGAACTTAATGAAAGCTAAATTTTGTAACGAAATTGCGTAGTTTTTTTCCTAGTTTCATCCAAAAAGCGTGACAAACATCAAACATCTAAATTTCCACAATTATAATATTAAGTAAGGTTTATGTAGAGGCCAACAAACATCAAGTATTGGAAGACAGCGGCATCCAGGATCCAAATTAAAAAAATATATTACTATAGAAACCTAATCACTGGTAGAATACTTATGTACTTTTTGTAAATAAATACTTTCCATTCAAAATAGTAAAATAACATATTACTATTGCAAAATGTCTATTTAGAAAACGAATCACTCGTAGAATACTTATGTACTTTTTGTTATTATATACTTTTAATTCAAAATAATAAAATAACATTTTACTATTGCAAAATGTCTATTTACACTACGTCGTGCGAAACACATAACCCACCTTCAGCACTCGGGTAAAAGACAAGTTTTTCTTAGTCCATGTTTCGTCCATCCATGTGGATGAAATCCAAACTTTACATAAAATCTAACAAGTAACATAATTAAATTTGAGACTGTAATTGTACTTATAAACAAATTCAGTGATTTTCACACTTCAATACTTATGAAACGGTTATAGATTTACTGTCAGAATGATCGCATAGACTTATTCATTCATTAATTCTTTCATTTTTTGGTTGTAGATTTTTTTTCTATTTGACCTGCTTATGAAAAAGTAGATGGTCCACCTGATCCTAAGTGGTTACCATCACCTATAACAGAGCAGTGCCACACTGGTCACATATAGAATATGAAAATATTAAAACATGTCTGAAATAAGATTGAAATTAAAAATAGGTTTTAGTTAGTAAATTCTTTGTGTCAGCTACTTAACCTTAACCCTTCGTATATAAGGTAAGAAATAAGCTAGATATATAGCTCTATAAGAAATAGGCTAGAGTTTAAGCACAGAATTGTACGAAAAAACTCAAACGCATGAATAAACATGTAAATTCACTCCGGTATGGCACAATTCCACATTTTTATAATTTTGACAGGACATAAAAAGAATCTTTGAATTTTTTTACCGAGAAAATAGTGAATAATTTTAATTCACTGGTTTAGTCACTAAACATGAGTAATGGTGTACTCCGAGAAAATACACTAATTTTGACAGCATAATCTTAAACCCGTATTCTCAAACACTGCTCAAATCTGAATCAACACTCAAGACAAACTGTTGATATTTATTAATAAAAATCAGACTAAAACACATAAAAAAGTTGGCAGCTTTGCTGACGTTTTTTTCTATCAAACGAATATGGCCACAGTTGCTTTGCTTTGAGCCGCCATATTGACGAATCCAACTTACAATTAGCCAAAAGCGATCAAATCTTTTAAATTGCCATACAAAGTAACATAAATAACTGACTTTTAGTGTAAATGTGTATAAAAGTATTTTCTTTTATTTCTAATCGAAATTAAATTAGAGAAGTTGTTTGAAATTGTTACCTATGAGGCAGTTGGGTAGAAATCAATACCTTGAGTGTCTATTCAACCTTGAGTAGTAGTAGATTTTTTTTTATAAACTATTGTAATTCATGCGTCCGACCCAATGCCTCCAAATTACTATGGTGAGAGTCAATCCTGTTCATATTAGCTTTGCATTCCTCTCTCTGTATCTTAGTCAGAGCTTCAGATTTTGGAGTTAAAGTCTCCGATGATGCATTCTGGCTGTCTGTATTCAGTCGTTCTGTGTCGAGGAAATTTGAACCGTTGAGGTGTGGTTTCGTATCCAGGTCTAAGTTTGATATAGTCAGCTTGTCGGGGTTTTCAAGGCCTGATGCTAGGGATTTGGAGGCGGCCATTACTTCAGTTTCTGAAATGTAGATGTCAATTTTACACTTATAAACTCACTACATACCCACATTTTGCAATAGTTAGAGTACTACCATATCTAGAATACGTACCATACGTGACAGGTTGCAAACCCATCGCCGCTACTAGAATACTAACGGGTTTCTGTAAACTAACTACTGGTAACTGGAATACTAACTACTGCAAAATGCGGGTACTATCAGGACATACCTCTGACTACATAGAAAAGCTGCTTGTCGGCAGAAATATGCATGGTGGTAGTACTTTCTCGGACGAGCCCTTCATAAGCGCCCTACTACAATTGATGTGAAAATCGCTAAAATGTACAAATGTTTTTTTTATGACACTTGCTGATAGAACAAGCAGATGGCCCTGATGTTAAGTGGTTACCATCATCTATAACAAAACATTGCCACGCAGGTCACGCTCGTTAACGTGCCCTACGATACACTACTTTGCGTCCATCAACCTGAGACATACAGGTGTTAAGCCTCATGTGCCTGTAATCACACCGGCACTCACACCCTTCAAACCGGAACACAGCAAGCTGCTTGGCGACAGAAATAGACATGGTGGTAGTACTTCCCCAGCCCTTTACTAAGAGCTCTACTACTACTAAAAACTCAATGTATTTTATTTTTATTTATTGTTATAAGTAGTTCATGTTTACTACTTAACTTCAGGTGGGCCATAAGTTTATCCCAGCATCATTAAGCAGTATAAAAAAATAGTATTACATATATAGTATAGTTTAGTATATATGAACATGATTTAAGCTGTTAAACTTACCTTTGGTAAATTCGTCATTTTTCTTCAGCGTTTGTGCACTTTGGTCGTCTTTGTGGTCCTTAGGGAGGGATGAGGAACGAGGTCCGCTCCCCATTAGCATGCCCAGCACCCTGGAAACCACAATAAAAAAAATAACTTTCACAACATCATTTTTGAGGTTTTTGATGTGAGCAAAAAATTAGCACAGCTCAAGTCGAAACTGGGCTGGCTATGTCTGTCGCCTGACGATCGTTAGGCTAAGACCACAACTGATTGGGTGCCCAATGCAAGACGTCCGCGCGGCAGACCACCACGGAGATGGCGTGACAATTTATATGTACAGTCAGCTGCACTAGAATGTATACAATTCGTAACTTTCAAAACGGTATCAAAACCTTATAATAAACTCTTAAACAGTAAAAACTCAAAAACCGCGAAATTAGCTAAAAAGTTCACAGTTTTTTTGGGTTTGTGCCCTGTTAATATTATTTGTGACTCTGTAAAATCATTCTGTAAGTTACGAATTGTATACATTCTAGTGCAGCTGACTGTACATCTGCCAGACTGGTCCAACTTGGCAAAGGACCGAGAAAGCTGGAAAAAAGGTAGGGAGGCCTTTGCCCTGCAATGGGACAGTATAGGCTAAAAAATAATAATAATAATAAATAAATAAACATTAATTAGTCTCAAAGTAAGCATAGACGACCGATGTGGCGCGGCGGGCGATTGTCCGCCTGCGACGCAGGAGGTTGCGGGTTCGATTCCCGCCTTAGGATAAATGTTTGTACGATCTGCAAATATTTATTACGGGTGTTCTGGGTATTTTCTATGTATAATAAAAAATATCTATGCATGTAATATAGTATTGTATTAAGTATATCAGTCATCTAGTACCCATAACACAAGCGTTGCTTAGCTTGGGGCTAGATGATGCTGTGTGGATTGTCCAGCATTATTTATTTATTTATTTAGCTTGTACTATGGGAACCAGATGATGATACGAGTAGAATACTTATACCGACGACTGATGTGGCGCGGCGGGGGAATGTCCGCCTGCAACGCAGGAGGTTGCGGGTTCGATTCCCGCCTTGGGATAAATGTTTGTACGATCTGCAAATAATTACTCTAGGTTTTTTGGGTATTTTCTATGCATAATAAAAAAAAAGTATTTAAAGGTCATCTAGTACCCATAACACAAGCTCTGACTACGATAATATCACACGACCATTGGGGGTGATTTTTTGTTTTTATTTATAAAAAAAAAATTGCATCACGACTTTAACCCCCAAGCACGGTAGACATCCCTTCAGATATCTTAGTACAAAGTACCCACTCGTCATTCTTCGAGGATATAGTCACAGGGTAGTCAGAGGTTTGTCCAGATATTACATTTGTTACAAACCCACATTTGGAAGTAGTTGGTAATATTAGTTATTAGTTTATTGGTTATTATTTATATTTTATTAAATACTCACATTCAGCCTGGTTTGCATGGACAATGAAATATTCATTTTAATAAAAATTTATTTAAAAATTAATAGCATCCATCAACTTGAGGCGTACAGATGTTAAGCCTCATGTGTCTGTTATTACACCGGCACCCACACCCTTCAAACCGGAACACAGCAAGCTGCTTGGCGGCAGAAATAGGCATGGTGGTAGTACTGCCCCGGACGAGCCCTTCACTAAGAGCTCTACTACTATAGTCTCATAAGAAGTATTACTTCAAAATACAAACCTGGAGTTTCCGAGGTCTCCGAATGGCGTGCCGGTCGTTGTGGCATGGGTGTGCTCAGTGTGAGCCCCTTCTACCGCGAAACCTTCTTCAATCAGAACCGCGCCTACGTCCATCTCTCCTTCTAAAATCATATCAGTATAAGATGAATCCGATATCAGTATTAGACTACCAACGCCTGCGACACAGAAGGTTGCGGGTTCGATTCCCGCCTTGGGATAAATGTTTGTACGATCTGCAAACATTTATTCCGGGTGTTCTGGGTATTTTCTATGCATAATAAAATATATCTATGTATGTAATATAGTATTGTATTAAGTATATCAGTCATCTAGTACCCATAACACAAGCTCTGCTTAGCTTGGGGCTAGATGATGCTGTGTGGATTGTCCAGCATTATTTATTTATTTTTATTTATTTAATCCGAATAACTCTATCAAAAACCTTGTCCCAAGGACTACAGCGTCCCTTAAATACGGGTGTGAGGAAAAGCTGCCACCTGATGTTAAGTGGTCATCATCGCCTATAACAAAGCATTGCTTTGCAGGTCACGTTAGTCAGGAACGTGCCCTATATAATAGATAGTCAACAAAGGCCCCAGCAGAAGACCAGCGCTACTGTATGGTTACACGTGGTAGCATATGCTGAGCTGTTGGCCTATTCACCACCACCCAAAAACGAGTTTTTTGTAATTTTTTTGTGTGATTTTTCTTTGATTTTCTGTTCTTTTTACATTTTATTTTAAGTTTTGTTATGTGGTGGCTGAATAAATGATTTTCTATTCTATTCTATTCTTTTATAATACACTGCTCAGCGTCCATCAACCTGAGGCATACAGGTGTTAAGCCTCATGTGCCTGTAATTACACCGGCACCCAAACCCTTCAAACCGAAACACAGCAAGCTGTTTGGCGGCAAAAATAGGCAACTATGCAAAGCTAAATATTACCATCTGTGACTTCATACAGCTTGATGCCGGGTATTTCCTTCTCTTTCTCGCCTTCTGCAGACGAAGTTTTCTTGTAAGTACAAGTTCTTGATACAAGTGGCTTCCATCGGGCTACCTACAAAAAAATAGTTTTAGGCATAATTACACTAGACACGACCCGCGTGGACGGTCTCAGACGTTTTGTATGAAACAGACAGAGACAGAAAAGCAGACCCGCGCCGTCTATTTTAGTTTAAGATTAAATTTGCACAAGATTAAATTACAATATTTAAAACACTTCCGACACCTAAGAACACTCCCGACAAATTCATCTTTCAAATATAAAAAACATAATCAAAATCGGTTCATCCGTTCGGGAGCTACGATGCCACACACACACCCCCGTCTTTGCATGGGGGATTAAAAATATATGGGACCTATAGTCTACTATTTTTATTATTATGCTACTGCTAGTGGAACAAGCATATGGCCCACTTGATGTTAAGTGGTAACCATCACCTATAACAAAGCATTATAATAACAATTGCGACCGATGTGGCAATGCGGGGGAATGTCCGCCTGCGACGCAGGAGGTTGCGGGTTCGATTCCCGCCTTGGGATAAATGTTTGTACGATCTGCAAATATTTATTCCGGGTGTTCTGGGTATTTTCTATATATAATAAAAAATATCTATGTATGTAATGTATTGTATTAAGTATATCAGTCATCTAGAACCCATAACACAAGCTCTGCTTTGCTTGGGTCTAGATGATGCTGTATGGATCGTCCAGCATTATTATTAATTATTATAAAAAATCAGTGGTAAGGGGGTATACCTGTGCTAACTCCTCAAACCGCTCGATCGCTGGTGAACTCCACTTGTCCTTCTCTCCATCAGGACTGTCTACAGGACGGACTCCAGCCAGAAAACACTCCATTGCCTGTATACATTAACATCACTATATTATTGACTAGCGGTCCGTCCCGGCTTCGCACGGGTTTTAGTAAGGATCCCTATTTTTTTTTGAAAATGTAATATAGCCTATGTCACCCGGAGATAGTGTAGCTTCCCAACGGTGAAAGAATTATTCAAATCGGTCCAGTAGTTTCGGAGCCTATTCAATACAAACAAACAAACAAATCTTTCCTCTTTATAATATTATTATAGTATATATAGATGATTAGTTTGAGTCTAGACAAATAAATACAGCTGACAGCTGTCACAGCTAGTAACATAGTATAGATAGTAGCTCTGCCTTCTGTCCTGTAGGTTGTGGGTTCGATCCCCACCGAGAACAAACATTCGTGTGATGAACATAAATGATTGTTCTCTGTCTGGGTGTTATATTGTACTTTAAGTATGTATTTACAATAAAACCTATATAAGTATTCTATGAGTCATCTGGTTCCCATAGTACAAGCTATGCTTAGTTTTGGGATAGATAATGTTGTTTAAATGTCCAAAAATATTTATTTAACTAACTACTACTTTTCTTTTGTAAATAAATAAATAGAATATATTATAATACCCAGACACAGAACAAACATCTATGTTCATCACACAAATGTTTGTCATCAACGAGAACTGAACCTACAACCTACAAAAGGCAGAGCTGCTACCAACTGAGCTGTGGAGCCTGTATTTTCTAAGTATTAGACTGAATGGACTCCATCACCTGCCGTGGAAGTCATAAAAGACTAAAGGAACGAAATTTTCCCGTACTAAGGACCAACACTGCAGGCACAAATCCGCCTGCCAGACTATGGCAGACCCCCGCAAACGTGTGGGAGGCCATGTCCAGTTGTGGACTTCAGGCTGATGACGACGTGACGTGAAATCTATTGACGACCGATGTGGCGCGGCGGGCGAATGTCTGCCTACGACGAAGGAGCTTGCGGGTTCGATTCCCGCCTTAGGATAAATGTTTTTACGATCTGCAATTCGGTGTGTTTTGGGTATTTTCTATGTATAATAAAAAATATGTATGTATGTAATGTATTGTATTAAGTATATCAGTCATCTAGAACCCATAAAACAAGCTCTGCTTAGCTTGGGGCTAGATGATGCTGTGTGGATTGTCCAGCATTATTATTATCATTATAAATTGAATGGGCTTACGAACCTGGAACCGCAGCCGAAGTAAATCAGCTCTCAGCTCGCATAGCTCGTGCGTTGCCACATACTCGCTGTCTCCGTAGTCGAGGAAAAATACATCTGCTACCTAAAAAATATTCATTTATTTAGCCACACTGTATTTATTACCTGCCGGGCTAAGATGTGCAACGCGAGAGATGTCGCGCTTGACATGAGATACTTTTCCTATTGATGGACATTTTAGAAATTAAATGAAATTCAATTTGACGACCGATGTGGCACAGCAGGCGAATGTCCGCCTGCGAGGCAGGAGGTTGCGGGTTTGATTCCCGCCTTGGGATAAATGTTTGTACGATCTGCAAGTATTTATTAAATAAATAAATAAATAAATAAATAATGCTGGACAACCCAAACAGCATCATCTAGCCCCAAGCTAAGCAGAGCTTGTGTTATGGGTGCTAGATGACTGATATACTTAATACAATACTTTTTTATTATTATTATTATTATTAGCCCTCCGTGTCCCACTGCTGGGCAAAGGCCTCCCCCCATTCCCTCCACACATTTCGATCCTGCGCTAAGTCTTTCCAGTCCCTATGAAAATAGTCGAGCTCATCCCGCCATCTCCGTTTGGGTCTGCCGCATATACAATACTATTTTACATAAATAGATATTTTTTATTATACATAGAAAATACCCAGAACACCCGGAATAAATATTTGCAGATCGTACAAACATTCATCCCAAGGCGGGAATCGAACCCGCAACCTCTGCGTCGCAGGCGGACATTCGCCCGCCACGCCGCATCGGTCGGTATTCCGAGTGTTCTGGGTATTTTCTATGTATAATAAAAATATCTATGTATGTAATGTATTGTATTAAGTATCTAAATCATCTAGTACCCAAAACACAAGCTCTGCTTAGCTTGGGGCTAGATGATGCTGTGTGGATTGTCCAGCATTATTATTATTAACTGTATAAAATATGAACACTTGCGTATATTCCAATCAAACCTAATAAGGCGAAGATAGAACATTTTAAAGATTCAAAACTAACATTTGGGTCAATAATTGCTAGTCAAAGTAAAAAATCATTTATTCAGTAATATCCACAGGGATCATCTTGAAACGTCTTAAATCTAGGCCAGCTAAAATAAGCGCCAGTTCCTCGCGACCAAGCCTAGTGTACTAACCTCCTGTGTAGCGTCGAATTCGTTCGGCCTTATGTCGTGAACGCGGGCTCGGTACCACTTTCCGTCATGTCTGAACACCGCTGCTACCACTTGTCCAACAGACACGTGATTCAGCTAAAACAATAAAAAAATAGAAATAAGTTTTTTTTTATACAACTTGCTGATGGAACAAGCAGATGGCCCACCTGATGTTAAGTGGCTACCATCACCTATAACAAAGCATTGCCTCGTAGGTCACGCTCGTTAGGAACGTCACCTACAATGCATTACTCAGCGTCCATCAACCTAAGGCATACAGGTGATAAGCCTTATGTGCCTGTAATTACACCGGCACCCACAACCTTCAAACCTTGGTGGTAGTACTGCCCCGGACGAGCCCTTCACAAAGAACTCTACTACTACTAAGATACAATATTTCAGGGCATTTTTATACAACATCATCTAGCCCCAAACAAAGCTTTGCTTGTACAGTCAGCTGCACGAGAATGTATACAATTTGTAACTTCCACAACGGTGTTACAATGAACTCTTACACCTCAAAAACTAAAAAGTCATGAAATTAGCTGATGGCCACAATTATTTTTTAAATAATTGTTGTGCAAATATTTTTAGCACCGCTGTGAAACCATTTTGAAAGTTACAAATTGCATACATTCTAGTGCAGCTGTACTATTTTTTTTTTTTTTTTAATGCTGGACAATCCACACAGCATCATCTAGCCCCAAACTAAGCAGAGCTTGTGTTATGGTTACTAGATGACTGATATACTTAAAACAATACATTACATATATAGATATTTTTTTTATTATACATAGAAAATACTCAGAACACCCGAAATAAATATTTGCAGATCGTACAAACATTTATCCCAAGGCGGGAATCGAACCCGCAACCTCCTGCGTCGCAGGCGGACATTCGCCCGCCGCGCCACATCGGTCATCTATGGGTATCCAGACGACTGATATAATACCTTTATACTTTTTTTTTGTTGTAAATACTTAGAATACAATATAACACAGAGAAAAATATCTATATTCATCACACGAATGTTTGTCCTTGGTGGAGATCGAACCCCCAACTTACAGCACAGAAAGCGGAGCTATTACTACCTGTGGTATGAGGCTAGCGGTACGCTTTTCTTTCATACACGAAGCTTTATATCACTTACACATAAGTAGAAGCTCGCTTCGCTCATCAATGTGAAGTTTATCGAGTGTTGTTTTAAAAAAACATAACACATATTAAATAATAATAATATATGTATTAACAATATTGACGACCGATGTGACGCGGCGGGCGAATGTCCGCCTGCGACGAAGGAGGTTGCGGATTCGATTCCCGCCTTGGGATAAATGTTTGTCCGATCTGCAAATATTCATTCCGGGTGTTCTGGGTGTTGCTATGTATACTAAAAATATATATGCATGTAATGTATTGTATTAAGTATGTCAGTCATATAGTAACCATAACACAAGCTCTGCTTAGCTTGGTGCTAGATGATGCTGTGTGGATTGTCCAGCATTATTATAATTATTATATTCCTTACCGCATGAGCAGCCCTATTCTCCTTATTGCTGTAGTACTCAGTCATATGAGTAACGAGCTCATCTAACTGTGCCACTTGGGGGCCCACAAACTGAACCCAGAAGCGAGACGGGGACGAAACTGCCGACACGTACACTTCGATAGATGGCGTTCCTGATTCTGGGAATTAATTACATATATCTACATTTACTACATGAACAATTACATTAAAATTTAAATAAATGTGGCCGCAGTACACACGCTGGCCTCAACTAGTATTTCTCATGTCGTTGATACTAGAAAATACCAGTACAATGGTACCACAACACTCAGAACCGGCCCCCGTATTACGTTACTCACGACCGGTCCGTACAAGCGTGAATATACGATCTCTCATGTCCTTGCCACATTTTTTTTAAACCAAAGTGACAATCGACTACAGTAATAGCCTATTAGACGTTTTCACACTTTTCACATTGGACGATAACTGTAACTACACGATAACTGTACGATATCGTCGGGCTGGTAGCTTGATACAATCCTACTAATATTATAAACGCGAAAGTTTGTAAGTATGGATGGATGGATGAATGGATGTTTGTTACTCTTTCACGCTCTAACCAGTGGACCGATTTGAATGAAATTTGGAATAAACATAGAATAACTTGGATTAACATACTTATAGGCTACTTTTTATCCCGAGAAAATAACGGGAACGGGAAAAAAACTGCCACGCGGGCGAAGCTGCGAGCGGCCGCTAGTTTCTACTAAATGCTTTCACACTGTGTCATTGTAGTTACCGTTATCGTCGCCGACAGATTGTCGTGCCGATATCGGGCGACGACACAGTGCGGGGTGAAGCAGGATCGCGGGGGGAGTGACATGGGCAGGTTTTTGATGGTTTCTGATATCGTTCTGATATCGTCGCACGATATCGTTGTCGTCTGAGCCGACAAGTGTAGATGTCGTTATCGTCTCAGTGTGAAAGCGCCCATTCATACAAGTCACGTACCAGTCGAGAGTTACTTAGTAGATGACAGATCAAACATTTTGTCTTGTTGTGAGAATCGAACCCAACACTGCCAGCCTGTGTTTATAGCTAGAGAACAAGTTACCGCCACCACCTAAAAAAATATATTCAATTTCGTCTGCACTCAAACCCATCCATATATTTAATTCTACACAAAAATACACGCGTGACAAACACAAACCCATTTTTAAAACCGCCACATGATAATGCTCAAACAGGGGACATCACAAACACTCACATAAATAGGACAGTATATAGTACACACAGTATATAAGGTACAGGGAAAACACCGTTGTTTAAATACAAACCACACGTGAAATATCTACTCACAAAACCAACATAGCTACCTAACGTACTTGTACAAAATACATACTGTTGTGAAGGACAATGCATGCCCTCTTTTTTTACTACTTGCTAATGGATTAAGCAAATGGCCCACCTGATATTAAGTGGTTACTATCACCTATAACAAAGCGTTGCCTAGTAACTTGAAAATTGAAAAAAAAAAAACTAAGTTGCTGCGACAGCCGCCACAGCCTAGTTAGTATTAGCTCTATTTTCTGTGTAGGTAGTGGGTTCGATTTCCACCGAGGTTAAACATTTCTGTGATGAAAATTAGATGCTTGTTCTCTGTCTGGGTGTTATATTGTATCCTACTATTAAGTATGCGTATACAAAAAAAACGTATTTAAGTATTCTATCAATTATTGGTTCTCATAGTACAAGCTATGCCTAATTTGGGGCTAGATGATGTCGTGTAAAAATGTCCACTATTTTTTTTTATTCTACTTTTGGAAAATGAATCAGCGCAAACTACACTAATACCTAAATATGTGCTAGAAAATGCTGCTAATTTTGATACCTACATTATCTACTTAGTTTTGCCTAGTGTACAAAGCATGTACGCAATTACGCGATGGACTTTTAGAATACCTCTTACCAAAATCACCATTCGTAAGATGTCCATTTGAATTGGCTTTTACGGGGAGTGTGGCGTCATTCTGTCGCCATTCTTCTGGTCCTAATTTATTACCATGAATCTATTACAATATAAAAACGAGTGTGCTTTAGACCACACGACTGAAGTAAAACTTCTGTAATATACGAAACGTAACTGGCTATGAGAGAAAGAGAGAAAGAACAGTGCTTTCATACCCTTCCTTGGTAGTGTTAAACGTTTAACGCAACCTTGTTGAAAGTCGCATAAGAAGTATTACTTCAATAACGCACCTAAAACACGTCATAATTAAACATTGAAAAGTACAATCAGCAAAAAAAGTAGATTCAAGTTTTTTTAAGTTAAAAAAAAACTGTTTTAGTGTTTACACCGATGAGTCAGAAAGAGCATTTTAAATTTATCAATGTACCTATATTACACTGAGTGAGCGAAGCGTTTCAGTTTCGAGGCCAAAAAATGCTTTTATCCGTCTGTCTGTCTATTCTCGCCTACAGGTTGCAATTTTCAACCGATTTTCAAGAAAATTGGCCACTTATGTACCAATTTTTCTCAAAATCGGTTGAAAAATGACTTATTTCAATTTTTTTGTCGAACGCGATTTTTGATTGGGGGGAAAATAAGGGAGAAAAGTGGGTAAGTTTGCTATACGCGATACACGAGGTTTACTGTCTTCACATGTATCTTAACGAAATAAAGTAAATTTTCGAATAGTGTAAAAACTATTTGAATCTACTTTCGCTGATTGTATTCCACATCACACCATGCAGTTAGTTCTTACCAGGTCGTTTGTACTTGGCATGCGGTCGTTCACCTGTGTCCTCCGGTTCACGCTCCCCGCCGCCGGCTGAAGGGGAGGGGGAGTGGGAGCCAGAGCGGACCACGTGACGTGGACTCTTCGCTTGCTCTACTTCGCGACGACATTTCTCTTGAGCCACCTGTGTCGGAAAAAATATAATAATAATGCTGGACAATCCACACAGCATTATCTAGACCCAAGCCAAGCACTAGATGTTACGAATAATAATAAATAATAATAAAGAATAATATACAATACATTACATGCATATATATTTTTTATTATACATAGAAAACATCTAGAACACCCGGAATAAATATTTGCAGATCGTACAAACATTTATTCTAAGGTGGGAATCGAACCCGCAACCTCCTGCGTCGCAGGTGTACATTCTCCCGCCGCGCCACCTCGGTCGTCACTACACACAACTATGATGGGGAACTGTAATTTTTGAAGCACTGTATACCACAGCAGCATTACAATAAACACTTGCACAGCAAAAACTCAAAACTCAAAACCTCAACATGAGATCATTTATTTTTTAAATATTTTCTATTAAAATTTTATGGTTACACTGTTCATTCTAGTGCAGCTGACTGTACATAAGAGTGTACTCGGATAGAAATTCCTAAATTTCAACGCCTAAAGGGGTGCAACAGGCGTTTGTATGTAAGCAGCTTTTAGTGGACAAAGCGCACAGCTTTGTCCACTAAAAGCTGTGCGCTTTTACTAAGATATCATCATTTTCCTGCCCTTATCCCACTTTACGTGGGGTCGGCACAACAGGTTTTTTCCCTCCATTAGCCTTTATCATCCGTCATCTCTGTAGTCACTCTTTTCTTACCCATATCATCTCTCACACAATCTATCCATCTTTTCTTTGGCATACCTCTACGACTAAGATATAATAATAATGCTGGACAATCCACACAGTATCATCTAGCCCCAAGCTAAGCCGAGCTTGTGTTATGGGTACTAGATCACTGATATACTTAATACAATACATTACATATATAGATATTTTATATAATACATAGAAAATACCCAGAACACCCGAAACAAATATATGCTGATCGTTCAAACATTTAAAACAAGGCGGATATTCGCCCGCCTCACCACATCGATCGTCAAAAAATAAGATATTTTAATTAAAATCTTACGTAGTTTTCGATAAGTTTCTTGGCCTCTTGAATCTGTTCCTTGGTGCCGCGTATGTTGATAGCACGCTCGCTCACCTTGTCCGTTGCCAAACCTTCGACTCTAACCCTGGCGCCGCTACGGTGGGAGATGTCAGACACATTCGCACCACCAACTCCTGTTTAGGAAATAAACATAATTTATACCAATTACAAGAATCTTTGTCCTGACTGACTGACATAAAAGCACAGCCTAAACCACTGGACGTACACTTGAAATTTGCAGGGTATATTTGACTTGGTAAAATTCAACCCCCAAACGTGTACAACAGGGGTTAGAGTTTGTATGAAAATAGCTTCACCCGGACGAGGTTGCGCGCCTTTCGTACGTGCTCTAGGATGCATTACACTGCGTCCACCAGCCTGAGCCTCATGTGCCTGTAATTTCACCGGCATCTACACCCTTAAAACAGAAACAGAAACGACTTCCCGCGGTCCTAACAATGTCGTCAGTCCATCGGGTAGGAGGACGTCCTACGCTTCGTCCTCCGGTTTGTGGTCGCCATCCGAGAACCTTTATTCCCCAACGGTTGTCGGTTCTACGAGCTATATGGCCTGCCCACTGCCACTTCAACTTGCTGATTCTGAGAGCTATGTCGGTGACCTTTGTTCTTCTACGGATTTCCTCATTTCTGATTCTATCTCGCAGTAAAACTCCCAACATTGCTCTCTCCATAGCTCGTTGTGCGACTTTGAGCTTGTGTATTAGACCAATAGTTCTACTACTACTAAATAAATAAAATTACCAATGATACGTCCAACCGTCCAATTAGGCACAGTTATACTGTCGTCCAATAACAACGGTTGCTGATTTATGAAGTCGTGAACTAGAATCTCAGCTAGCTGCGTCGCCTGACTCCGCCCGCGGATCATACAAACGTCGTAGTCAGTATCTGTTAGTTTTTTGAAGTTAATCATTGCATTCGATTTCTTTTCTATATCCTTGATGTTTGAGCCGTTGCGACCTGAAACGATTATTTATTGAATAAAATTAATAAATACTTTTTGTGCTTATTTCGACAGTAAAAGACCTTATCTTTATTTAGTTACTAAGGAAAATAAAAAACTCAAATCTATCACATTGCGTGTATTAGTCATCTAAAAGTCAGAAATATGTATAAGTTTTATTTTTGTAGCGTGTTAATACTTAACCCTAACCCAGGTACTAACAAATCGTTCGTTGAATTACAGCATGTTTTATCTCTTGCATTGACAGCAAGTTTCATATGAGATCGAATGAGACAAAACTTGGTGTAACTATTGCGAGGTTACGCTGAGTTTATTAGTAGCAGGGTATATTTTGTAGTCGTAAAATACCTAAATACTCGTGCCTAAGAGACATGATTCTAGCAGCGCTAACTTCCATACGTGACAGGTTGCAAGCCCATCGCCGCTGCTAGAATACTAACTGGTTACCTCACGATGTTTTCCTTCACCGTTTTGAGAGCACTGGCATTGCGCACATAAATTTTTCGAACGGAAAAATCCATTTGTGCACGACCGGATTTGAACCCACGACCTTAGGATTCGAAGGCAGGGTCACTATCACTAGACCACCGGTGCTCCGGTTGGACAACCTAGTAGTTTTAAAATACTGTAATGTGTTGGCTTCACCTGTGTGATAGTGGTAATGCTTACATCAATATTTTCTTTATGCGTTAATCAACTGCGCTATCAAGAGATCAATCGGACCCGACGAAATAACCCTTAGAATGTTTTTTACGGTACTTAAGCGACTGCTTTTACTAACAATGTTGTTGACTCATCATTACACTAGACATTTAAAGCCTCTCTTACCAGCCCTTGGTCAAAAGCTGCTCATAAAAAGTTACTTCCTTAATCTATTTTATTTTAAATCTCTTATATGAGATCACAACAATGACAATTTATCATTATGACTGTGACATCATAACTCTGAAAGATATCAAAAATAAATAGTGTACTCATTGTAGACACAGTAGTGTGACATCATCTTTGAGACTCGTCAACTCAATGCCCCTTAAATGAAATAAAGAAAAAAAAACTTTGATACTTCGAGACTCAACATGTTAAGAGCCATTGTTGGACCAATAATAAGAAAATAGAAATAGCATCATGACTGTATTCCCTAAGCACGGTAGATATCCCCTCCGATCTCTTAGTAACAAGTACCTACTAAAGATTCTTCAAGGATGTCTAAGGAGGGTAGTCAGAGGTATGACCACATAGTACATTTGCTACATACCCACATTTTGCAGAAGTTAGTATTTCAAATGTGAAATGTTGCAAGCCAGAGGTTAAGTAATAGTAAATAACTCTTACCAATCAATGCAGGAACAATACTCTTCGACACTTTGATTTCAATTATACTCATTCTAGATGTCTTGACGGCTTTGCTTCCGTTCTCTGTTTCATCCTCATCTTTTTTGAACACATAGTACACGACGAAAGCAGTGACCGTCACTAGGGACAAGCCTAAAGCCACTGGCAGTACTAGTCTTGAAGTTGAGGACATTATTCTACAAGAAAAAAACGAGTGCGCTTTAGACCACACGACTGAAGTAAAACTTCTTTCATTATACGAAACGTAACTGGCTATGAGAGAAAGAGAGAAAGAACAGTACTTTCATACCCCCTCCATGGTAGTGTTAAATGTTTAACGCAACCTTGTTGGAAGTCTCATTAGAAGTATTACTATCTAGCTACAAACTATTCAAAGCTTGTACTACGGGAACCAGAAACATACTTAGAATACAATAAAATTGGGTGTTTAAACAGGGATGGGATAGATCTAAGTTCATCACACAAATGTTTAACCTCAGTGAGCGCAAAACTACTATCAACTGAGCTGTGAGGTCATTTAAAGATGCAAAACGAATAACATTCTTATTACTTAATGTTGTTAGAAATAGCCAATTTTTTAAAGCTTCAAAGTAGGTACAGACTGCAGACGGTAGGTGCTACCTACTACATAGTAACATTTTAGAAATACGATAAACTTGAGATTCCTAAATGAATATGTTAGACTGCTAAAGGCAAGATTTATTACTAGATTTTAGCTGCCCGTCTATGTAAGTTGGGTTCTTACCCTTGGTACATTGAAGATGTATCTATCTATTAGCAGCTATGACATAATATCGAGAGCCAAATTACTTCACAAGTAATATGATACTCAATGCTGTTGTTTCACTGACTTACCTTTCGTTTATTGCACTAATGCCTTCAACAGCAAGCTCCAAATAACAGCAGTAAATTGATGATTTGCACGCTTGTTCGACTTTTCACGTGCTTTAAATCACAACAAAACAATGCTTCGCGATATTCATCTCATCAGACAATCCAACCAAAAGTTTTTCGTGAAAAAGCGTTGTAGTGCATTTCGTTTCGAAAAAATCATCTGTTCTTGACGTTGACATTAACATACAAAAAAGTTGACAAATAGACTAGGTACAGCTGTCGACAAACAATTGTCCGCTGAGTGATAGCATTCTGTGGCTGAGTGCGCACCACGTGAGCTGCGTAGTACGAAAATTAATCTAGGAAATGCGTTCTACGCAGCTTATGTAGTCACTTGGTATGTCAGAGGACAACTTGTTTTTTCACCAACTGTACTGTCTGTGTAAAAAACTGTGAATGTTTCACAGCATGTAAACTTTATCAAATCTCACAAATTGTTTTGTTGTCAAATTTTGAACGTACCTCTGACTCTGACTACCCATTTTAGAAATCAATAAGAGAATCTCGAGTAGGTAGGTGCTTGGTACTGAGAGATCTGAGGAATGCCTAGGAATTGCGAGGCACGGTAGATATCTCCTCAGTTAATGAATGAAGTTACCTTCGACTAGACATGACGTAAGTACCTACCTACCTATTTTTTGAGGGTACTGCCAACTATACCTACAGGTAGCTTACAGTGGTTTATCCTGAAAATCCTGTACGTAGGCGGCCGGTGGCACCTAGGCTGCCTAGGCTGCCTACTACCTACTCAAAGGTATCTTATGGTAAAGGTAAATAGACAAGTAAGTAGTTATTTTTCGATCTGAGTAGTAAGTACCTACTAGATATACTCTTAGGAGTATGCATAATTATTATAAACAAAGGAGTTTTGTCTAATTTATGTATACGGTCCTCAGTCAAAATTACAAAAATGGTAAATAATCAAAAGTCACCATATTAAGACATTTCTTGGCATTTCAATGAATCGCGTGCAATTAATTTTAGCGAAACATTTACAAAAAACCAGGTGTCTGCTGCTAAAATATTGTAGAGATACAGAAGAGAGCCTTCACAGCTACTTCCTAATTTTTATTCAACTACGCCGAATAATGTATGAAGGGAGTCTAATCTAAGTGTCGTGTCGATAAAGTTCCAATAAGAAAATGACCTGGGATGTGACATTAGGTAGGTAAGGTACCTACAGGTGCTTTTCTAATTTATTTTGATTTCAGCTTGTTTTGCCAGCTTTGTGTTTTCAATTTGGCTTGGTCACTTATACTACCACTGTGTTAGGTAGTTACTTACGAAAGTATTCAGGTAGGTAACGCCATAATTACCTTTGTATGTTAATACCCATATAGGATAGATAAAAGGAACCCTGGAGAAAATTTGTATAATGGGTAGGTAGGTTGTAGGTTTAGGTTTGCAAATTTTACTCAAAGGAAACAGAGCATCTAAATAAAAATATATTCAAAGCAAAAGTTGTATCAAGCACACACGTACCTAGGTACCTAATAGGTATACTTAGGTCGATAAATAGGTACAAAAGTAGGTATACTCGAAGGGTGTATATCTCACTCGAATCTCGATCGCTAGCACCACACTACGACTTAGTAGTGTTGTTATTGATACGGCAATTTCTTTAGTATACGGCAGCCCATGTCATTTCGCTAGATCGGCTTTTATGTTATAAATACTGAAGTATTGACCTTGTAATAAATGTAAACATGTTAAATTACCATTATAGGGACACGTTATATGTGAAATTAGGACCTTAACACGTGCTATCTACCTCTAAACACCTAACTTATCTACCATTAGGTACCAACTTACGTAACGAACTACGTAAACAAACAAAGTGGTTGATCCGTAGGTATGTCTAAAAAAACACGACCTTCACAATTTTTCGTGTCATCCGGAGTTTCATGTCGTCGACGAATAATTCCATCCCATGGGTTGTTATTGTGGTGACCAAGCTTCATGATTTTGCAGGACATAGGTATAAGTAATTAAACCCTATCATAGGAATGTCGTCACTCGTCAGTCCATCGAGTAAAGGGGTGTCCTACGCTTCGTTTTCCGGTTCGTGGTCACCATTCGAGAATCTTTGTTTCCTAGCAGTTGACGAGGTTTAACGAGCTATATGGCCTGCCTATTGTCACTTCAACTTCTGATTCTAAGAGCTATGTCAGTGAGCTTGGTTTTTCTACAGGTTTTCTCATTTTCTGATTCTCTCTGTAGAAATGGGCAAAATCGTTCTTCCTGGAAACGTATGGGCGAGGCCAATGGTCCAATAGTGGATTCTTATAGACTGTTGATAATGATGATGATGATGACGAAAACCGGGGCTACTAGTTTAACATCCTCCCTGGCATAAATTCATGGATGCGTTCCATACGCGGAACGTTGCTTAACTTAGCCGATTGTTTAGGATTAACCCATCAGCTATAACACAAGCGCTACTACACGTGTAAACACCTACTACACCAACCCGATATACATATTGCGATTGTAGTTGCTGCTATTGAGTCAGCCTCAGCTACATGATAAACCGCCGATAAAAATATCTCCACGAATATAAAAATCATGCACACCCTCCTCTACCGTGCGCCTGAAATGTTCCAATAAAGCGTAATGGTTCGTATTCGTCATATTTTTTTATTGTCTCGACAATCACGCAAACCTGCAAGTTCCCACGATATCCAGTCAGTACTAAGCAACCATGCAGCGGCCCTATGTGCGACGGTATTTGCAGCCAAGTAATATGCAAGAGGCGTTTTATGGCGGTAATGTACTGTAGATTTCATTGAGTGACGCACTTTATTAGGTACTTATTTTCAGTACAAGCCACTTACGGTTGTAGGCAGTAAAACTCGCGACTACACATTCTTTATTTTTATCTGGAGATGAACATTTTTATTCTGAGCTTTTTTCTTTTTTTTATAAAACTTGCTGATGGAACAAGCTGGTAGCTTGATGTTACGTGACGTTAACACTTGATGTTAAGTGGTTAACCATCGCCTTTATCAAAGTATTGCCTCGTAGGTCATGCTCGTGATGCGCTGCTCAGCGTCCATTAACCTGGCACCCACACCCTTCAAACCGGAACACAGTAAGCTGCTTGGTGACAGAAATAGGCATGGTGGTAGTACTTCCCCAGACGAGCCCTTGACAAAGACCCCTACTACTACTTACTAGCCTAGCTGTTGTACATAGTTTGCAAACTCATTCAGTATCCTGTTATTTCTTCTAGACTTCGAGTATGTTGTCACAAAGAAGGCTCCACCTCGCATATGCTTCGGTACGGGATTGGAGCGTGAAGTCCTGCCGATTAAAGGCAAATGCATGAGCCCCTTCATGAGACGGAATGCACCCGAAGTAAGACCCAACTTAGGTCCAGGATCGTACGATGATGATAGGGACGCTTTTTATGATTTAACACACAGGGTAAGTTAAGACAAAATACTCTTATTCACTTTATGCTTTTGCTGTTTGTGCTTAATTTGACGACCGATGTGACGCGGCGGGCGAGAGTCCGCCTGCGACGCAGGAGGTTGCGGGTTCGATTCCCGCCTTGGGATAAATGTTTGTACGATCTGCAAATATTTATTCCAGGTGTTCTGGGTATTTTCTATGTAAAATATCTAAAATCTAAAAAAAAATCTATGTATGTAATATTGTATTGTATTAAGTATATCAGTCATCTAGTACCCATAACACAAGTTCTGCTTAGCTTGGGGCTAGATGATGCTGTGTGGATTGTCCAGCATTATTTATTTATTTAATTTACCTGATTTTACTTTAAATACTGACAGCATTATAGCACGCTCGGTGTGGGTGCCAAAACACCACGGTGGCTAGTCAAACATGAATACCAACCGCCCTTTAAGGAACCACCACCTGAGGAAAAGATACCACAGAACTGTGCTCCTTTTAATCAAACTTCGAAGAGAAAGGGCATTTTCTCCACTAACGATTATCCTGCGTAAGTGAATTTAAGAGGAGAATGTTCTTTTTTTTCTTTTCTGTTCCTCGATCCTTACGAGTAATATTTAAAACTTTCATAATTTGTCATTATAATCTATTTGTTTGTACATTATTAATTGAATACTATTAGACACTTGATTAAAACTGGTCATCAGTTAGAGTAAAAGTATAAAAAAGACGATTAGAATACTTAAAACTATTTCGCCACTTCAATCCCTATATATTAAAAAAATTGCTAACGCAAAGTGCAACTCGTACATATAGCACGTATATTATACTTAAATGATTACGAAAAAGCACAATTTGTACTACTTATATAATATTTAATCGTCTATTTAATACTTTTACAATGGATTTTTGCAAAGTCACGCCTAAATCAATTAACTATCACTCAGAGTAAAATATTATTCTAAGTGTAAGTACCGTCCATACGATAGCCGAATCTTAAATCCGTTGGTAAGTTTGCTAGAATCAAATTAACGTAAGTAATTTTTTTTTAGGGCGTGTGACTACTGTCCCGTATATAAAAAGTTGGAAATGAAATTCGCTTACTGTTTCTCTGGCAAAAAGGTTTTGAGGTGTGCAGTTCAGGTAAGACTAATTCATGAATGCTATTATGTACCTACTAGTTTAGACTGATATATGAATTATGTAGTGATGATAATGAGAAAAACTGCTGAAAAAAGAAAAACAGCACAAGTGTGGTTCACCCGAAACAATTATGAACGAAATTATTTTTATTTAGATACAATGTGTTCCCTACAACTTGGACGCATGTGGAGCGTGCGGATGCTCTTGTTCAGCTCAAGGAGACTACTGGCAGTTTGAAAACCGAATTTTCCTCTGCAGAAAGCACTACAATCGATTGTTCAAGCATTGCTTAGCTAAGTTCCAGGGAGCCAAGCTGGCAGAGTTTAAAGTAAGTCCCCTATGCTGGCTATTAGCTCAATCCTGTGGTACGATTGGGCAAGCATAAAATTATATTATTCACCTCTATATTTTAAAACGTACAAACGTTATATACTTTTTGCTGACTGTACACACCTGCAAATTTACAGCTAGCAACAAAAATCACATAAAGATTTGATTATCTAAATACTTGTCTAGCTCTCTGGGATCTCAGTCAATATTTTGAAATATTTGCCTTGCCTCACAACGTTATAATTTATTTACATACCCGTAAAGGTAAAAAGGGTCTTACCTTTTTTTTTGCAGTCGGTGAGGGACTGTTTCTTCGCACATGCGCATAACAGTTGCAAGGCTGCTCTCAAGATAATGAAGAGTGAAGAAATCGTCAAGAAGCTTAGAAAAGAAGCTTATCTAGATTTATATTTCCCACAGCGTCGATTTTGCAATAATTGATAATATTAGCAAAAGTATCAGTTATAAAAATTTTGGTATATTTTTTATTCAGTTTATATTTTAGAAGTTTTATTTAGATGGCAGCACCAAATGAAACGTCAAAGTCGTCATTCATACGTCAAGTCAAATCATCTGACTTTTGTTGTGTACATTCCAGTTATTTATTTTGGTGTAGAAATCGATATTTGGGCGAGTTCGTGGCTAAAATGAAGCTTGATTCGAATAATAAAATGGTGAATAGTGATAGTGGCACTGACACGCCTGAGGAAGTTGTGGATCCAAGGCAGAACGCGGAAGATATCATCGACGAAATTCTGGCTGAGTTTACGGAATCCAGATCGCCCCCAACAAGGAACGGCATTGGCATTCCTGAGAACTTATTTAATATGATACAGCCTCCGCGCACCAGAACCCCTGCCAATTCGTTCTCCGAGAACGCTACGATCGACGATATTGATCCCGCGTCAGACCTCGGTACCTCGATCAGAAACAAGTGTGCCGAACTTGAAGAGATCCTTCAAAGCCTGAAGTCGCGATTAAACCATGTCGTTCTTGATGAAAACATCGTTCTTAGCCCCGACGCCAGCTCCGCCGAGGCCGAACTAGAACATGACTTGGACACTGACTGCCAAGAAGACCTGTCTTTACAAGAGTTCCTAGAGTTGCTCCATTCACAGAACAAAGTTACTTCCAATACTATTCCATGATCAATCACTGAAGCATTTAGATAATAAGGCGAAATTATAATATGAATTTATTGTGCAGAGGGATTAGAAATTATAAAAAAAATATTACAAACATTTCTGGCCTAATAACAATGTTTTATTAGTTCAACACTATTAGAATAAATATAATTAGATTTGCTTAGCATAAAAACTCTGTTGCTTTAATAGATCTTTAAGTTTTAAAAATCTGCAAACATATCATCTTCCGTTTGGAAAGTAAGCTCAATAGTATTAGGTATGGTGTCATTTTCATACAACTGAGACTCATTGTGACTGTCTTCAGTATCATATGTGCTCAAGTTGTTTTCAGATTTCAAAATGAAATTAACATTTTTCTCACTTATCATGCCAACTATATCATGTTTCTTACGATAATTCAATGTTTCTTTGAATGTTTGTAACCAGTTATTGTAATATGAGGGATCTGAATCTACACATTCCTTTCTGAAGAACAGCATAGCTTCAAAGGCTTTGGTATAAATACCGTCTAAGTTTCCAATGATCATGCTTTCTAAAGCTGCAGTCATTTCTTGTGCAAGGTCAACCATAGGTTTCTCATTTGCTTTCAGAGCTTTGAAGTCCCCAATTGGGTCCAATGTTCCAATTCGTTTGATTTCACATTGGAGTTTTACTGGCAGATCTATCTTTACCATTCCCATTTCAATATCTTCTGGTGCTTCATTACCTTGAGATGCCGGGATGATGTTAGATGGTTCAGATAAAAATCTGACTTTTCTCTTCTTTTCCTTTTTCTCAACTTTGATCAGCTCGAACAGGGTTTTTAATTTCTCTATGGGTTCCCTGGATCTCTTCTCAATTTGTGGTGGCATTTTAAACAAGCTTATGATGTCATCTCGTGGTTGTGGTAATTGTTCTCCAGGATGCATGGCCCTGAATGCAATGCAGTCCAGCATGTGTTGAGCAAAGGGGCTAACTGTCTCTCCTATGGGCAATGCTTCACCTTCATCAAATGTTTCATCATATGCTCTAGTCAGATCCATTGCTTTGATGAGATCGACAAAGCCTTTCACTTGTGCATCTGTACAGTTGAACGTCTTGAAGCTGGTAGCTGGGAATGACATGAACTTGATATCTTCCTTAAAACATAAAGAAGCCATTGAGAGACAGACATAGTTGTTAGTATCAATGACTGGAAAGAGAGCAAACATCTTTGGTGCATTATTATTGTTGTAAACTCTTCTAACTACACCAACTAGTTTCATTTCATGGAGGCATTCTACAAGGCATCTTATAGTAGCCTGTGCATTTTTGTCTCCTTTCCTTCCAAATATATATTGTAGGCCATCACCAGTAAGATTTTGCCAGTTTAAATTACTCTCATGTGTAAATCCATACACTGACAAGCACTTGTCCCCACTTTCATACAGCATTGATTTATCAAGTTCTGTAAATGGGATCAGCTCCTGGCCATACTGGTATCCCTTAATTGGTTCTATATCTTTCTCTACAGCTTTAGTTTCTGCGTTGACAAAAACAGGAGTAGGTTTCATGATTGCTTCAGTAGTGCTGGCTGTATTAGTAACAGGGTCTTTGACTGCTTTCTGCCAACTCTTGACAACAGAATCATCTCTTAGTCTAATGTATGTAGAAACTGGGACCCTGATATTTGGACCAATGCTCAGATCTACATTCCAAGGCCTGGCACACACTCCTTTCTTCTTGTGGAAGAGTAGGTACCTCATGGTGTATTCAAAAGTGGCAGTAGCACCATTTGTGGCTTCAACAAATTGCCGAGCCAGTGAGATATCACCTTTTGCCATCTCATCAAAGATATCAGGACCTATCACATCTACTTCAAAATCATCTTCTTTCAGCCCTTGTAAAACCTGCAAAAATTTAAATATTATGGTTATGACTACTTTTAAGTATAAGTAATTTAATTCCACACCTATTTGCATGTATACCTTTCTTAATATATTTTATTAAGAGAAAATACTTACAAGCTGTACATTACTATGAGGATTAGCTGTAGGCACTTCAAAGTTGGTCATGAGAATAATCTTCTTATTTTCAATTTTGATTCCTCCTTGGTTCTTGAAATGATCTGCAGCTACAATGATAGCATCCACCCAGTCTCCTTTGCTCTGTGACGGCTGAAAATATTTAAAAGACATTACAAGAATGAAGGGATGTAAATATTGCTTCCCAGGCTAAGTATCTTCCCTAGAAAATCTAGCGTCGTTATAACGTCGTTAATTAGAGTAATAATAGGAAACTTACTGTGGTAGGAAGATCTCGAATCATTTGCCAAGTAGGTGTGACCAGTTCAGAGAACATCTCGATACGCCTAAAAGCACCCTCAACTTGTTCAGCCATTCCGTTCTTAGTTTTCTTTGAACCAAGCAGCATAATTCCCACTACATTGTTACCCTGACTGATTATTTTACGCTCTATTAACCGAATCGCACATTCTCGTGCCTGTTCAAAAAAACTCTTCTGGCCCTTTTCGTTTGGAGTTGAGACGTTGCGTCCAACGTCTATAACGATTAGCGCACCCTGGTCTACTTTCTTCGGAGCCATTTCAGCAGTAATTTAGACGGTTAGGTACCGGCGTTTAGTATACCGCACCGCTTTTAAAACAAACTACAAAGCACTGCACAGCACATAGCACAAATTGTGGTTCTAAAGAATTTGGTAGAATACCAACAAGTTGCAAAAGAATGAAAATACTTTCTTGAATAATTGCGATGAAACGAAATAAATAGGTAGGTACCTACCTAAGCAAACAAACACAAACAAGTTTAAACATGCATCTGCCTGCACGCACAGTAGGTACCTACAATCTTTGTACGACCATAGTAAATACAACCCGGGAACTTACAGCCATGGAAAGCGCAGCCACGTCCCAATCAATGGGGTTCTGGTGCTGGATTCTAGTCTTTTTGCCAAGTATTTGTTAGAATTATTTATAGTAGTAGTAGTAGTATTTCAAGGTTCAACTATTCTGTGATCGATCCCATCGATGGGTCCATTTATTGTACTTCCAGTTAATGTATAGCAGGTTTAATGTACATCCGATAGTTCGTATCCAAAAGTGGATTCGTTTTAGCAGGTTTTACCGTTTTATCGTTTTATGACATTCATTCTAAGCACACCCGACAATGTACGGACATTATCGGGATAAAATGGATGTGATTTATTGTCACGTGTTGTTATTGTAGGCCTATTTAATGTACGCTATTGTACGGGCTGATAATCTACACCCAATAATTTTAACCCAGTGGCACGGAGATTAACCAGATTAACAGGGTGTACATTATCATGCCGTCCGTACATTATTGCCCCCCCCCCTGATCGATCGTCCATCGGTTTTCTGTTTTGTTTTGGTTGTGTGTGGTTGTGTTTTGATTACAAAAATTATACATTAAAATTTAAACCTATCTTCATTTTGGAATTTGTCGAATTTCATAGCTCTTTTGATAGGAAAGGATTTAATAACTAAAATATGCTACAGTACCGAATACTATGGACGTATTATGAAATTACTGGTCGGGTTCCATCCACCAGAAATGGCTAACATTCGAGTTACGACCAGGACACTTCGTAAAATAAAATGTGCACTACAAGCAAAAGCAGAGTTGTCGCAGAAATGATGAAGTTTTCGTTTCATCACAGAGCTTTTTACTGCTACCTTGGCATGAGTATTTGGATATTCTTCTTGATTACAGGCAAGTATTAAACACCAATTCTATATATTTTTCTTCTCCATCACTCTAAATGTGAACCAGTGACACAATACACTGGTTATTCTTCGACCAACCTGTCATGGGTTTACTAATGAATGATAGCCCATCTGAATAGGAATTTGACACCATTTGTGTCATTTCATTTCATTTATTCACATCTTTTGACATCTATAAGACATTCTTTAAATAGTCACTTGTACAGAAAATGGTATTGTTCAGTCAGTCAGTTGTATTGTCAGTTACCTATAACAGTTTATAACATGATTTTGGCTCTGCAATGTTAGTTTTTTTATGTCTATTGATTGTGTTTCTTTCAGTGATGTACAAATACATGGCTGTGAGTGAAGAAATGCCAGTAAAAAAAGTTGTTCACACCGAGTACATATCCAAAAATGATGCAAAGTTTAGAAGAATTTACATGAGAGCTTGCAATCCAGCTGATAATATTATAAGGAAAGCAGAAGGTAAAGTTAGTCTGAACCTCCTCATTATTGAAGTAATACTTCTTATGCGACTTCCAACAAGGTTGCGTACGTTTAACACTACCATGGAGGGGGTATGAAAGCACTGTTCTTTCTCTCTTTCTCTCATAGCCGGTTACGTTTTGTATATTAAAGAAGTTTTACTTCAGTCGTGTGGTCTGAAGCACACTAGTTTTTACTCAACTTAATTAAATACCTAATAAAAACTAGAAAATTATTAGTCTTAAGATCTATTACATTTAAAATTTGCCTACCTCGAATCTGTAAATTGTATGATGAACATGGCTGTTGTTGGTTCTCTGTGCTATTTGATTGCATCTGGAGTCAGTTCATCTGCCTTTCCATTTTCATGTAGGCCTAATGCCTTTGAGAAGGAACTGATTGGATTATCAGGGATGCTCTCTCGTTTTTAGTAGTAGTAAAGCTTCTGAAGGGTTCGTCCAGGGAAGTACTACTACCATACCTAGTCCTGCTGCCACGTAGCTGGCTGTGTTTTGGGTTTGAAGAGTGTAGGTATGTGAGACTTAATATCTCTATGCCTCTAGACTCAGAGCATTGCATCGTAGGGCACTTTAAAGAACATGACTTATGAGGCAATACTTTGTTATGGTAACTTACTACTAAGTGGCCATCTCCTTGTACCGTCAAAAAGTCATATTAAAAAATCAAACCATATAATACCAGTTCTATGTTGTGTTTCTTTCAATGAATTTAAAATGAATTATCGTTTTTCTACAATTAATATGTCCAGGTTTTTTTTTGTGAGAATTGCCTAAAGGCAGGATCAATCAAAATTACATTTATCTCAGTAGGTCTAGGCCAGGATTTAGTTTGATCTAAGATTGCAGATATGATACTAAGTACTTAATATTATTTGAACAAATATAAATTATAATTAATAATTGTTTTAATAAAAATAAATCTCGATGTGTTTCAGGTCTAGTAGACACAGACACATGGTTACTTCATGGTGTTCTTGTTGTGACTAGGCATGGTGACAGAGGCCCTCTCACTCACCTCCGGGGTGGAGATAAACTGCCCTGTGATGCTATACCAGTCTCACCATTGTTGAAAAGGTTTGTAATACTACTGTTAGCGTCTACTGGTTAGAGGGTGAAAGAGTAACAAACATCCATCCATCCATACTTACAAACATTCGCTTTTATAATATTAGTAGGATAAGTGTGTGCTTGAATATTGAATAAATTTTCTATCTAGTCAGGGAAAAGATTCTTATAATTGGTATAGGTTTTTATAAAATACTAGCTGACCCGTGCCCACTTCGTTGGGCGGTAAACATTTTTACTTACAAATCTTAACTAAGTAGTACTCGATGTTGCCAACAGATGGCGTTAATAAGGCATAAAATAGCGGTCGTTTGTAGTATCGTCCGCGTGGCAGTTTTTTTCCGTTCCCGTTATTTTTTCGGGATAAAAAGTAGCCTAAGTTACTCCTTGTTACATCAGCTATCTACCAGTGAAAGTCCCGTCGAAATTGGTCCAGCCGTTCCAGAGATTACCCGGAACAAATGGACAGACAGACAGACAGACAAAATTTTTAAAAAATGCTATTTTGGTATATGTATCGCATATACATTCATATGCACGTAGTAAAAAGCGGTTATTTTAATATTACAAACAGACACTTCAATTTTATTTATTTGTATAGATGTATTACAGCTATGAAGAGTTCGTACAAAACTCGAGTTCGTCGGGTCGTGCTTGGTGGGTAGGCGGTCCAGGTCCCTTCCACAACTTCCCGTCTCTCCCGCCGCGGGCTAGCGGGACGCGTTGCGCGCTGGGACAGCTGACTCCGAGGGGACTCCTGCAAATGATCACTGTTGGTGAGCATCAGAAACCTTTCCTGCTCAGCGCTATATACTATATAATGACGACCGATTGCGGTTGCGGGTTCGATTCCCGCCTTGGGATAAATGTCTGCAAATATTTATTCCGGGTGTTCTGGGTGTTTTCTATGTATAATAGAAAAAATATCTATGTACGTAATGTAATTGTATTAAGTATATCAGTCATCTAGTACCCATAACACAAGCTCTGCTTAGCTTGGGGCCAGATGATGCTGTGTGGACCGTCCAGCATTATTATTATTATATCTATCACTAGCTGACCCGTGCCTACTTCGTTGGGTGGTAAACATGTTTGTACGATCTGCAAATATTTATTCCAAATTTTCTGGGTGTTTTCTATGTATGTAATGTATTGTATTAAGTATATCAGTCATCTAGTACCCATAACACAAGCTCTGCTTAGCTCGGGGCTAGATGATGCTGTGTGGATTGTCCAGCATTATTATTATTATTATTATATCATTTGGTTAATATATAGGGGGTCAGGTAATTAATAGATAACCCCGCAGGTACTCATTGAGGGCACCGCGGCTACGGCTAGAAATTCAATAATAACGAATAAAAATAATTCGTTATTATTGAATTTGTAGCCGTAGTGCCCAAAAATGTGAACGAAGGTATCAAATTTCAAACAACAAAAAAAACAGACTGCAGCAGATAGATTTTTTTATTATTTTTCCTGATTGGCCGCGTTGCCCTCCACGAATACCTGCGAATATCCATTAATTACCGGATACCCTTTATACCCCCTACAACCTCACAAACTCAAAAACGTTACCTCTTTTTAGTATTAGTATAGATATATATTTGTGTTTCAGGAAATATATTGAGGGATGCGTATGGAGACATACTAGACGTGGTCTCGCCAGAAATACAAGGGAAAAAAGATCCCGGTAAGTGTTTCAATTAAATAAATCTATATATATAAAAGAAAGTCGTGTTAGTTACTTCACTTATAACTCAAGAACGGCTGAACCGATTTAGCTGAAAATTGGCAGGGAGGTAGTTTAGAGCCAGGAGAAGGACATAGGATACTTTTTATCCCGAAAAAATAACGGGAACGGGAAAAAACTGCCACGCGGGCGAAGCTGCGGGCGGCCGCTAGTCATCAATAAAAACACTTGTAAACAGTTAGTAATAGCACTGCCTTTTGTGCTGTAAGCTGTGGGTTCGATCCCCACTAAGGGCAAACATTTGTGTAATTAGCGTAGATGTTTGTTCTCTGTCTGGGGTTAATATTTTACTCTAAGTATGTATTTACAAAAAAAAGTATGTAAGTATTCTATGTACAAGCTATGCTTAGTTTTGGACTGGATAATGTTGTGTTAAAATGTCCACAAATATTTTATCTCGTCAGGATTTGATTTTTTATTTTAACTATTAGCAAGTAATTTTAGATTATATACGTATACTATAAATAAATTTTGATAGTTTTTTGTAAATAGTGCTTGCATGTATATTGTATAACATGCATAAGAATCTTTGTCATAACTGACATGATATAGACAGCCCAGCCTAGATTTACTTAACTTTAGAAGTCTTTCAGAGGTCTTTACGAGTTTAAAGAATATAAATTTTCAGGGTATTTTTCTTGATGTGTTGGGTCGTACTGAAAAAGATATTACAGCCTGAAGAATTGTATTGATAAACTAGTAGTCCGTCCCGGCTTCGCACGGGTTTAAGTAAAGATCCTTATTTTTTTATAATATAGCCTATGTCACCCGGGGATAGTGTAGCTTCCCAACGGTGAAAAACATTTTCAAATCGGTCCAGTAGTTTCGGAGCCTATTCAATGCAAACAAACAATCAAATCTTTCCTCCTTATAATATTAGTACTATAGATAAAAAAAAACACTGTACTGTAGGTAGTTAATTTCTCAACCCCTAAACGTGTAAGTAATTTCGTAACTGAACCGAAGTATGAATTTAACTCTCATTTTGTTTTAGGGGATGTGATTGCTTATAGTACGAGATATCGGCGCACCTACCAGTCTCTAGTGGGGCTCCTATGGGGGTTCTCGCGAGGCTTGGCGGGAGTTCGCGCCGCCGCCGCTAGGGAGAGCCACTCAGTCGCATTCTGCTTCAGTGACTGCGCCTGCGCACACCATCATGCACTAAACAAGTGAGACATTGGTTTTAATTATATACTTTCATTTTCTTAATACCTAATTTGACTGTACTAAAATTGCCCTCTCTTTCAACAATAAGGACACACAAGGAAGGAATCACAGGAACAATAAGGACGGCTATATATATTTAACACCGCTAAAGTTATATAAAATAAGTTAGTTTAGCTAAGTGAACAGAATCGATCCCATTCTACATAGACATTCTTAATAAGATTCAGAGACGAAACTAAGTGTAAACCTAATCTTGAATGAAAGTTTAAAGCATATTAATATCCGCTAGTGCACGAGTAATATAAAGAGTATATCTGCCGTACCATACCGTGTGATTACCTACATACAATATATGTGTATTCCTCCTTACAGAAAAATAAACTCACAATCGAAGAACCGCTTAGAATCCCACCCGGCTATTAAAGACCTGGTCACGAAGCTGACGAGAGTTCTCTTCGAATCTCAAGAGCATCCCGACGCAGATGTTGTAAGAGACGCTGTACTCGCCTATATGTGCCATGACGAGCCCTTCCCCTGCACTGATAAAACAACAAAAACCAAACTTTCCTTAGATAAGAGACATAAAAAACTCCGCAGTAACACCAGAGGCATTCTCGATGTAGATATTGAAGCATTGAACATGGAGTTAGATTATATAAATAATCAACTAGATTTCAACAATGAAATAGGACGAAAAGCACGTGATATTATAGGCAAATACTACGATAGCAACAAGGTTAAACAACCTTTGGATTTCGACGCTCAAATGGAGAGAGAGAAACTACTGTACTACCAGCAAAGATATTTCGATAATGCAGAAGCATACGATGATGTCGTTATAGTGAAGAAAAATCTAGATGCTGATTTTAACTTTCCAAACGACGCAAGAATGGATACGGATTTTGAAGATGATTACAAAGAACCGACGCCAGAAACATCTGAAAATATATGCGTAAGAAAAGAACATGTTATGTCTTTATTCGCGTATCTAGAATGGACGTACAGACAAGAAATCAAAAACGTGAATAATAGAAAGCGAGGGCTGTTGTTAGCGTACGGATTGATACATAATATAGTACAGAATATGATACGAATGATCTCGGAAAATAAACCCAAGTTCGTTCTTTACTCCGGACATGATAAAACACTACAAGCTTTGATACTAGCACTAGGACTAAATAATTATCAGCATTACAATATACAGTATGCATCGAGAATGATATTCGAAGTGTACAGAAGAAAAGATTTGCTAGATGAGTTTAAATTTACGAAGCGGAAGGCTGTAGCTCAAGATTTTTACTTCCGCGTGGTATACAACGGTGAGGATGTCACGAATATGCTAAGTTTCTGTCGAAGAAGAACGAACATCGCTATGAAAGTGGTTCATCCAATTGATGACTTGAAGATTTACAACACATATCTATGCTCAATTGAAAACATAGTTAGGTTTATACATGATGATTATTTCTCTAGTTTCAATGCCAGTAATTTTAAGGATGCGTGTTCTACAAGTGGAACACCAAAGCATACTTTCTGAAGACTTGGGATTATTTCATACCAGGGTTTTTAGATTGTTTTAAATGTTAATGTACGGAATACGGATGTGAATCTTGTTGCCTTCTCCTGCGTCTAATTGAAAGTGACACACCCACCGCTAGTTCGTACGAATGTTTTCGTACTAACCCGCAAACATATTGATATCGAATAGATAACCTAATTAAGATTCAAGGTGTCTTAATAAGCCAATCGCGATATTGTTGAATAAGTATTAGCATCTTTGAGATCTATAATCATGTTCGCACGATAATACGATGCGAACATTTTGTCATCGCGCGAACGTACAATGATCGTTCGCATATTCGCGCGATAATTGCGCGGTAATTCTCTCTACTAAGGTCAAAAAGGTCATTCTTTTATAAGTTAATTTGTCCAGTGCAAGCCTAAACTGGTCTGCTACCTTCTCGATCCCAATCTTTTTATATTAAACTTTTTTAAATTATTTATTTAACAAAATCCGCAGCTCATAGAGAATACAAAATGTTTCATATCGTCAGTGGTAAGGTAAAAATGCTAAAGCGCCAAAATGCTACTTGTGGAAAATCAAGTTTAAAGTTATAACTTTAGAATTGATTTTCCACAAGTAGCATTTTGGCGCTTTAGCATTTTTTCCTTTCCACTGACGATATGTAAATATCGTATAGCCAATAACGGATTTACATTTTTCTTATATTTCATGTAAAATAGAACCGACTATCACTAAACTAAATAATTTGCGTAGCTACTTATTAATTTAATTATCATGAATTTTATGACAGACTGATTTGTTGGTTTTCTAGTGAGTTTTGGTGTCGAAATCGCACAAAAACTACTAGTAACTGAAATTTACATATCTAAACTCACAATATCTTGGTAACTTATGTGAATTATTTATTTTTTATATTATTTCTAAGTGTAACCACCAAGGTTAAATGAAAACATAGGTTTTAAGTACATATCAATGAATCTTATTTTTTTAGGCCACTGCAGGGCAAAGGCCTTCCTACCCTTTTTCTAACTTTCTCTTTCCTGTTTTAAGCTAAGTTTAGGAAAAAATATATTTTTATTGCGCGTCTAAAAAATATATTTGAGTTTTGGGCATTAAGTTAATTTATTTAAAGATGAGGCTATGAATATTCTAGTGTAATTTTTTTTTCTGAGTGATAAAGAGAACCTTAGTTTTTGTTATTATAGCGTGTATTAATTATTGTATAGTTTATTTTATAGATGTACTGTTCAGACAGCTTTTTTTATTCTATAAGTTACTGAACGAGCAAGCTGATAGCCCACCTGATGTTTAGTGGTTACCATCGCTTATTATTAGTAATACTTAGGTATTGCTTCGGAGATCACGCTCGCTACAAACGTGCCCTACGATGCACTGCTCTGCGTTCTTGAGTGCCTGTTATTGCACCATATTAGTAAGCATAAAAGATTTATTTACAAATATATTCGAATAATTATAGCAATCGAACTCTTTGTGAAGGGCTCGTCCGGGAAGTACTACCACCATGCCTATTTCTGCCGCCAAGCAGCTTACTCTTCTGGTTTGAAGGGGGTGGGTGCGTTTTAAATTACAGGCACATGAGGCTTAACACCATGCTTCAGATTGTTGGATGGAGGGCATGAACGTGAAGCAAGGCAATACTTTGTTATAGGCGAGTAACCACTTACCATGAAATGGTTCATCTGCTTGTTCCTTCAGCTAGTTACATATTTTCTAACTATATAATCTTCTAACCTCGAATTTGGCTGTAAAAAGTTATTTATTTACTAAAGTGCGTTTCACATAGGATGGGTAGTGAGTTTTTTTTAATTAAAATGATGTATTTTCGTATTACAGAAGAAACTTTATTATTCTCAAGAATAAATCACAGATTCACTTATACGAGAACTCAAATAAGTTTTGGTATAAGTAGTATCTAAATAGGTATATTTAAACAAAACCTAAAAAAAGGAGACAAAATAACTGTTATTAATATGTTATCAATGTTAATTATCTCTTAAAATTTTACTATCTCAAATAGTTATAAGTAATAAGAAAATAAATATACCATATAAAGTAATATATTATAACGCGGTAGATATTCTCTCAGATCTCTTAGTACCTACTCGAGATTCTTTGAGGATGTCTAATAAGGGTAGTCAGAGGAACGCCCGAATATTACATTATGTACATATCCACACTTTGCAGTAGTTGGTGCTCCATATGTGACAGGTTACAAGCCGATCGCCGCTTAAAAGTCACAGGAACAATACAGGAAATCAGGAAAAAAGGATCTCATACTTGTTATAAGACATGTACGTACAAGTTACATGCGTGTACGTACGACGTACTTGCGTACACGTACGTAACGTATTTTTTAAAAGTTTAAAGTAAAAGTACATCTGTACTATGTAAAAATTCAGTACCCATCTAATGTAATGCAAACTATAATTTAAGGTTTTATTGATAACACAAACAGTGAGAATATAAACATTGTAAAAAAGATCTCATCTTTAATACCTGTTGTAAGACACCTACGTACAATTTTATAATTTAAAAGTTGTAAGAAATCGCCATATCTCATTATACTTATTTTAACTGATATCTGTGTTTTTAATTTGTATCCTATAATAATCTATATCTATCTATACCACAGAAGAATTTGTCTTGACTGACTGACATATACGAGTAGACAACGAACAGCCTAAACCACTGGTTCTAGAGGCTTGAAATATTCAGAGTATATTTGTCGTGGTGTGAAGGTAAGGTGTAAGTGTAAGGTACCCTTAAAATTCAACCCCTAAAGAAATGCAGCAGGGATTGAAGTTTGTATGAAAAAACGTGCTCAAAGACGAAGTTGTGTTTTCACTGGTATTATTAATTTCGTATCTCGCTATAAAGCTATTAGTATTTGCATTTTATGGTCTTGTATATGCAGGGTGATCAGGAATAAACCAATGACAGGGTTAGAAAGAGGCGGAAGGATATTGAATCATGCTTGTTATTTGCACTTGTGTAAATAACAGTTAAAATATACATTCATTTGTTATAGCTGTTATGAAGGTGGTTGATACATGTGTTGTCTGGGTATGGCATGAGTCACTTTGAAATACATTCCGCTGTAGGTACTGAAAATATGTAAAAATGCGCCAAGACAATTTTTGACAAACAGTGCATATTTTAAACTGTACTTAGTCATGTTTTTAAAACGTTTTGTAATGAAAATATAAATGATACAGCTAGGTAGGTACCTAATAATATGCCTTTAGTCTATCTTGCTGCCCAGACATTTAAACACTGTTATCGCTATTACCATACAAACGAGTCAGGAGAATGACAAAATTGTCAAACAAACTCAAGGTGATGAGGGCACTTGTCGATCAAAGTATAACTCTGCTAGAGCGGCGTTTTTCTCTCAGTTTTATTGCAAGGATACATAAACACAACCTAATTCAACTAAAAGCAGCGATGGGCTTGCGTCCTGTCACGTAGAGAATACCTAATTTCTGAAGACATTTTACACAACATAATCTAGCCCTAAACTAAGCATAGGGTGTACTAAGTCAAAGTCAAAAAGCATTTATTCAGAAATATCCGCAGGGATCATCTTGAAACGTCATCTAAGCGCCAGTTCCTCGCGACTATGACTACTATGGGAACCAGAAAGTTTCCATAGTAGGTAAAAGCTATGCTTAGTTTGGGACTAGATGATGTGTTTAAATGTCCACAAATATTTATTTATTTAAGTTATGCGCCAGCCAATCTTGTCGATATTCGGAAATATTTAAGAACATGTGTGATGATGGTATTATAAGATTCTTTGATGATATATAATTCAGAATGCACATCTGCAGTAGTTTATATTCCATACGTGACAACCGATGTGGCGCGGCGGGCGAATGTCTGCTTGCGACGCAAGAGGTTGCGGGTTCGATTCCCGCCTTGGGATAAATGTTTGTACCTACCTACGATCTGCAAATATTTATTGCGGGTGTTCTGGGTGTTTTTTATAAATAGTAAAAAATATCTAAGTATATACGTAATGTATTGTATTAAGTATGTTAGTCATCTAGTACCCATAACACAAGCTCAGCTTAGCTTGGGGCTAGATGATGCTGTGTGGATTGTCCAGCATTATTATTATTATTATACGTCACTGGTTGCAAGTCCATCGCCGCTGCTAGAATCTCAACTGGTTTTCACACTGGATGTTTTCCATTAGCGTTTGATTATCTTGTGTGCTTAGCTGTATTAAGAATGTATCATGCCTGGATATTATAATCACAAAGCCATTTATTCATTCATTTCTTTGACAACCTCTGGCACTTGCTCAAATCGTCATAGGTACAGTCAGCTGCAGTAGAATGTATATTTGTCGTAACTTACAAAATGACGATGGCGTCACACCTTTTTTTTAAGTATTTGCCATTTTTTTAATATTTTTTTACACTTGTTTTTACATTTTTTTAAATAAGTATTTGCAATGATTATCACCTTTAACAAAGTATTGATTCGCATGTCTCGTTCGTTAGGAACGTGCCCTATGATACATTACTCCGTCCATCAAATTGAGGCATACAGGTACTAAGCCTCATGTGCCTGTAATTTATCGACACCCACACCCTTCAAACCGGAACACAGCAAGCTGCTTGGGGACAATAATAGAGGAGCCCTTTTCTAAGAGCTCTACTATCACAAAACTATAAATGGCAAATACTTAAAAAAACAAGTAAACTTATGATTGTATATTTTTTTTAATTATTGCAGTCATGCTGTGTATTCATTGTATTGTGATTCCATTTTAAAGGTAAAGTTATGAATTGTGTACATTCTAATGCAGTTGACTGTACATATTTGCTAACACTGACGTCATTCACACAGACACGAATTGTTTTTTGTCAGGTCCGCTTCAGTAAGATGGCAGCCTAAATCACACACTCTCAAGGTTAAAAATACCGGCGACCAAAATATCAACTGGTTGCTAACCCCGCGAAGTAGGTAACTAGGTGAAGCGATAAATACGGCCCTATAAACAAAAAGACGTGGTGATTATAGACTCTATACCTTTGTAATACGGTTTAGTTGTGTTAAACTTTTGGGGTAGGTTGTACGCTGAAGAAAAACGTGCTACGTTGCTCGTAGTCTAAATTTTCCAACGGAATTGGTGAGCACCAACCACGTGGTTGTTTGGCGGCCAGTGTGGCGTAGTTTAGAGAACTTCTAGATAGACGCGAATGAACAAAATGAAAGAATGTCCGCGGCGAATCACTGTGACCCCGCCATGCACACTTTTTAGTCCTAGTGTGGGGAACAGAGTCACCTAACGGTACTGTACCTACCATTGTTTATGTATTATTTTTAAGTAACCTTAAGTACCAGTATCTAATGTAATTTGAATAAAAATATTTTTATCTTTTTTTATGATGCATAAAATAAATCAAATTGGAATACATCTAGCCCCAAACTAAGCAAAGCTTGCAATATGGGAATTAAATAACTGATTTGACTGATTTTGATTCTCGAAATAACTTATTTTGCTATAACCTAGGTAGGTAAGGCCATACCTACATACCTGTCGTAGGTACATTATAGATACCTATGTGAGTTCGTTTTCACTGAACTTTTTTTAACTTTGCGTTAACTGAGGAAGTTCTATAAACCATAATAATAAAAAGGAGGTACCGATATGTATTATATGTAGGTACTTAGGTATTATAAACTAGTATTTAAAAAAATAAATTGTATCGGATAATGTTCAATTTTAACCTACAAACTTTTAGATGGCGATGCTGACTGAAAATGTTCACTAATTATTCACTATTCAACATTCTGCTAAGAAAATTACAACAATTACAAATAATAGACAAACAATTAGAAATATTTATTAAAATCAGACGTCGGTTATATTACAATGGTAGGTAGGCTATGAATTGTATTATGACGGAAGTAATTTAGTATATAGGTACAAATATTTAACATCTAATATTTAACCTATCTACCTTGTATCTACATATTTTATCATAACTTTTTCTACCTATAGTAAAGTGCGGGTTTATACCTACTATAGGTAGAAAACAGAATTTAAGTCACTTACCGCAGGAAGTGTGCCCAAAAGGCTGGCAACGTTACCTCTTTGAATAGCTAAACTAATTCTCTGTCCAAGGTAAGCGCCAGCCCTTTGATCGTGAGTCACATCCACCAGTCTCTTGGATAACTCAATATACATAGGTAACAGTAGGTATGTAGTATGTATGTTTATTTCATCATCAAAAGCCTAAGTCCAAAGCTGGACATAGGCCTCCCCCACACGTTTCCAGGAAGAACAATTCTGACCCCTTTCCATCCATCGACTTCCCGCGGTCCTAACAATGTCGTCAGTCCATAATTTAAAAATATTTCCTACTAATAAATTAACTTTTATAGCTGAATCGTTGCGTTGAAACAGCAAGACGGTTAAAATAACATGTGCGGATGATGTAAATTCAATAAAAACTTTCATAATCCCCAACCAGTTTGCAATCGCAAATCAACACATGCATTGCTGTTTTATACTGAACAGGGTTTCAGAAGTACCTATCAAGCTAGTAATGTGCGATGTGTTAAAAAATTCTACACTACGAATTTGTAAAATTGATGCGTAAATTCAAGACCAAGGTCGTTGTTTCGCTCCGTCCGACTCTATTCTGAAAATTGAAAATATACGTAATAGTATCTATAGTAGTAGTAGTAATAGGTAGGTACTCTTGTAGTAGTGAATAACTTCTCTCCTTACTACCACCGCAGCAGCAGCAGTAAGCAATGATACTCACTGTTGTGTTGCGGTTTGATGGAAGGGTGTGGGTGCCGTGTAGTTATAGGGAAAGGTAACCGCTCAACATCAGGTGGATCATCTGAAAACCGTGTCAGATAACTAGCAAAAAAACGAAGAAACGAGTTGATTGATTTCCACAGATGTCCTTCCGTATTTATATAAGTTTGATAAATTGTTTGATCTTTGTTGTATGGTATACCATTTAACATCAGGTGGGTCATCTGATTGTTTCATCAGCATGTCGTATAAAAAAAAATTTAAAAGAATCTCATCAAACCCTCATCATAAGTTTTTGTATAAAATGGGGACTATTTGGGACAATTCTGTCACATTATTTGTCGAATTCATCTTTGGAAGTTTTAAAGAAAAACGCCAAAACACAGAATCTGGTCCGCAAAAGTATATTAGTAATAGTGTAAAATTAGAGCTACTGAATGGTAATTTATGTAATTGTTGATTGTTTTCTCATTTCAATGCCTACCAACATCTGCAGCATATCCAATTAGCAAGTTCCTTCTGCTTTATGTAATACTAGCGGTCCGTCCCGGCTTCGCACGGGTTTTAGTAAGGATCCCTAATTTTTTTGAAAATGTTATATAGCCTATGTCACCCGGGGATAGTGTAGCTTCCCAACGGTGAAAGAATTATTCAAATCGGTCCAGTAGTTTCGGAGCCTATTCAATACAAACAAACAAACAAATCTTTCCTCTTTATAATATTAGTATAGAAAAATAAGCCTCTACAAAGTCAAAGCGTTTCGACCACGGATATAGATTTTACTAAATAGTATGTACAGTCAGCTGCAAGAATGTATACAATTCGGAACTTAGAAAATGGTTTTACAGCGTTACAATTAATATTTACAGGGCAAAAATTCAAAACATATGTGAACTTATCAGCTAATTTCACTAGTTTTAAGTTTTTACTGTTTAAGAGTTTACTATAAGGTTTTGATACCGTTTTGAAAGTTATGAATTGTATACATTCTAGTGCAGCTGAATGTACCTCTAAGTTACTCTCCTTACGTGCCACTCTTTATGGGCTATCGAACTACATAAATCGTGTTTTCAGTCTTTAGAATTTTTGACTTTGGTTATCTGAATTTGTCTTTATGTCCTCGGAAACATAATACAAATTCATTGAACTTCAAACCTTGGCCAAGAACATGAGAAGCTTTGGCAGTGAATCTTATCTACGTAACGATGTTGCGTAATTCTGTAATTGCGTAAGTACTGCGAATCCTTATTTAATTATTTCAATCGCATTAAATCTGTTTGTTTCATCATCAACGTTTTGATAAACGTTTAACTGCCTTTCCGATAGTAGGTACCTAATGTACCGAACAGATGACGTAATGACAACTCCATCTAGCCCCAAACCAACCAAAACTTGTACTATGGAAACTAGATAACTGATAAAATATTATTTTTTTGTTCTCAGTGGCAGCCTGAAAAAGGCGACTTCATCAGGAAGAACACTTTTTACAATCAACATTAAAAAAAACTTATCTCTCTATAGATACCTACTAGGTACTTAGGTATTTTGCATAACTTTGTTTGCACAACTGACTGACGAACCAATCAAACGGCCCACTTGATGTTAAGGGGTACCACCACCTATAACAAGTTAAATTGGAAATTTCATGGCAGTTCAATCAATAAAGATAGATAGACAACACTTCTAGCGACATGACTAGAAAAAATATATAGCCTATGTCACCCAGGGATAATGTAGCTTCCCAACGATGAAAGAACTTTTCAAATCGGTCCAGTAGTTTTGGAGCCTATTCATTGCAAAGAAACAAACAATCAAATCTTTCCTCTTTATAAATTAGTATAGAGTATAGATATAGACAAGGATAGTTTATAAAATCTAAATTTACGTAGACAACAGGTTTATCGCTCAAAGCTATCATCTATCTGCTATTATCTATCTATTTATCGAGTCATCTATCTGGTTCGTAATTTTTCTTTCATGTCACTATAGTTCTCAACGCAAAAGTCGGTGAGTCAAAACAAGATAATGCTAGTTTTGCATGGCGAAGTAAACAAAGATTTATCTTCCTAACTAGAAGAACCTTGGCAATGAACTGCCTTGCTCTCTGCCAATCTTTATACTGACTTACTTGACGTAGATTGCTTTTGTAGATTATAATTGTGCTTTTACGTAATCTTATATATATATAACTCAAAGGTAACTGACTGACTGACATAGTGATCTATCAACGCACAGCCCAACCCACTGGACGGATCGGGCTGAAATTTGGCTTGCAGGTAGATGTTATGACGTAGGCTAGACATCCGCTAAGAAAGGATTTTGATTAATTCTACCCCCAAGGGGATAAAATAGGGGTTGAAAGCTAGTATGAAACTTTGTCAATTGTAAACCGATCGGGCTGAGACTTTGCATGCATATAGCTACTATGATTTTATCCCGAAAAATAACGGGAACGGGAAAAAACTGCCACGCAGGCGAAGCTGCGAGCGGCCGCTAGTTATCGTAAAAAATGTCGTCATAAAAATACTTTACTAAGAGCTCTACTACTACTAAATTCTACTTAGTTTTTACTCGCAATTTCTGTAGTAGTACCTGTGATTCATTATCAGCTTCCTCACTAGGCATAGCCTGTATCGAGGAAACTTTGATACGATAGGGTTCGGGTAGTTGGTTATTAAAAAAGATCTGTCAAACAATTATCAATGTTTAAACTATGTATTGCCAATTACAGATGATACAATTATTTTGTGAGTACCGGTGGTCTAGTGGTGGTGACCTCACCTTCTGTTCCTAAAGTGCACTTACACCGAGAGCACGGGTTCAAATTCGGTCGTGCACCAATTATAAACGCCCTAATTCTTTGTAACGATACCTACGTATAATTTTTGTTTTATGACCTATGTAATTTGCATGTTCTTTTTATATACCGGTCCGCTCTAAGTACTCTATTGCAACACCCTTACTGGGTATATTATGTGTATTGGCACGAAAAATTGTATCTAGTCCTAAGATCTGACAATGTTAAACCTACTTATAAGGCAATAAACATACTGAGTACTGAATACTGAGGCACTTGGAGGAGGCTTTTACCAGAAACGTGGGATAAGGGAATAAAAATTTTTTTTTTTTATATTTTTTTAATATATTTGTAAATATTACAGTGACGGATACTAACAGTGTTGTGTGCTACTGCAGCAAACAGGATCTAGCTCAGCAGTTTCACCACATGGCAGTCTACTGGGCCTATTCTCGCTTTGTAGAGATTAAGTCTAATTCGGTCTAAGTCGAAAAAAGACGGAGAATGTTGAAATCTCTACAATCTGAGAATTGGCCCCCTGGGCTCTTTCTACAGCGAAACTGCGACTTATAAACTACCTTGAGCCACGCTGTCGAATTTCGCTACGCACACAGGTGAGTTGCAAGATGGCTATGACTAACCACTTTAAACTTCGTAAACAACCTGTAGCTGTTCAGTCAAGGTTACCTGTAAGTTATTGTTTTTCAAACATTTTGTACCTACAGTTACACATCATTATAATTATTTCAGTAGTTACATCATCATCAACCGCCTGTCGACATTTACGACTGGACATCAAAAAATCAAAATCAAAATGTTTTTATTCAGAAATTACAAGTTTTTACATAATTTTGGGTTGGGATCTCTTCTTTTAAGTCGTAAGACCTGTATTAGAAGAGTCCCCTCCCCCATACATTTCCGTGACATTCATGGAGACTTGTTGTATTACAGGTTTTCAACAAACCCCTTTCAAGCTCCTATCCTTTGCAAAGTGGGTACGTTGTATGTTGTTTCTTTTGTCAGTTAAATCCTACACTCTGTATTCACATCATATCTATCTAGGTACCAACTTTGTAAAAGGAAATAAATGAGTTTTATTATTATTAATCGAGTTCCCGAGATCCTGACAAAGTCCATCAGGTAGCACGTTATTTTTATTTTATTCTGAATTTCTTTTTTAGTGGGTATATTAGGTTAGTTGTTATAGCGGCAACAGAAATTCATCATCTGTCTCAAACGGTGAAAGAAAACATCTTGAGGAAACCAGTTGGTATTTTAACAGCGGTGATGGGCTTGACACGTGTAGATTACTAACTACTGCAAGCATGTGTCTAATGTAATGCTGGGACGTACCTCTGGCTACCCCTTCAGACATCCTCGAATAATGAGTTGGTACTTTTTTTTTGTGGCATCTGTCCAATTTTGCCAATGTCAAGTGCGTTGAATAAATTCTTTTTAGTCAAGTCGAGTCGGTAAAAAAAGTAAAGTCAGGCGTCATCGGTTTTGAAGAAAAAGATGGCGTTTTTCTTCAAAACCTTAGTTTCTTATTCTATGTCAAAACCAAAGGGAAACATTTTCGTTTAAATCAGGATGCCTCATAACACACTTTCATTTCAATTGTTCACATTTGTGCTAAGACCTCAAGTAATGATGGTTAAAATACCACCAAAATTACCCATCAGAACTTAAAATAACACTAGAAAAACAATTAAAATGATAATACAATGTTGCTTCCAAAGATGACAGAAAACGAATCCTTTTTTTAAATGTTTCGGTGGATCTAAATGGGATCTAACTTCCATGTTTTTGCCTTTGCCAATGTCAATGTTGACAGAATTTGTTACAGTAAAACGATGGAGGTCTGAGTTTATCAAAAAGATTGACCTGTGTTTAAAGAGAGGTTCAACCGAAAAGTTTTGACTCAAGGTGGTTCATTTACATTCTGAGAAAAAATCAGACAGACCCAATTTTGACAATCAAATTCTTGTTTCAATCTCGTCTCAGCTTAAAAAAATCTACCAACTGAATTACTTATGTTTAATTTAAATTGAAAAAAAAAAACAACTAGGTAGTGGAGAATGATCAATGTTTTGCCATCAGCACCGAGCTCAATTACGTGATATTTTTCTAATGTGTACACCGTTTTCTAGAAGCGGTGACCGTAACATGCCGGTTTAAGTTTTGTAGAATCAATAAATTAGTAATTTATTCGGTTCAACCACGAAGAATCTCGAGTAGGTACTAAGATATCTGAGGGGATACCTACCGTGCTTGGGGGTTAATTCGTGATGCTATTTCTTTTTTTAATTCTGGTTAACACTGTGATTGACGAGATAACCTACTGAATTTAGCCATAGTACCTACAAGCTATGCTTAGTTTGGGGCTCTATAATGTTGTGTAAAAAACATTACACAAATACTTACTTATAATTAGAAAGAAAGAAGATATTTTCTATGTATAGTAAAAATATGTATGTATGTAATGTTTGTATTAAGTATACCAGCCATCTAGTACCCATAACACAAGCTCTGCTTAGATTGGGGCTAGGTGATGCTGTGTGGATTGTCCAGCATTCAAACAAAACGAGTGTGTTTTAGACCACACGACTGGAATACAACTTCTTTAATATACGAAACGTAACTGGCTATGAGAGAAAGGGAGAAAGAACAGTGCTTTCATACTCCCTCCATGGTAGTGTTAAACGTTTAACGCACCTTGTTAGAAGTCGCATAAGAAGTATTACTTCAAAAAAAAATTATATTCAACGTAAAGTAAGCTTAATATTGTCATGATTGCGGTCACCGCTAATATGTGTCCGTCTTTGATGTTTACAGTTGCCAAGCTTCTGTTTGTAAATAAGGGGGTGTGTCTGATGCGTAGCGAGTCGTCATTGCTTAGGTAGGTTAGGTATTTAAATATATATCCTATTATACATTTTTATGATGCAAAACAGTAAACACATTCAAGGTTTATATCTACTTGTAGGTATGATTGCGTTGGCTTTTTTCCTGGTTTTATTTTGGTTACCCTGATGTAGGTTATTCAATTATGATACGGGTATTTATTAATTTGTTAATTAGCGAAATAGCGTGTGGCCGCGAATAAAGCTATTTTGTAACTGCAAACTCCACTGCAGCCTTTTTGGGGTGGAATTTCAGGAATTCCTATCATAGCACATTCCATTCATTCATTCATAAAAAAAATCTTTGCATATAGATTACTGGTTCGATTCCCACAGAGCACAAACGTCGTTTATATTATGAATGCATATTTACAAAGGTTGTTTGGAAGAGATCGCTTGTTAGCGATAAGTAACCCGTTATATTTATTCTCTGTAAATTTTCTTTCGGTTAATTTGTAAGGTGTACAATAAATATTTTTCATTCATTCATATTTATAGTTGTTTATTCTGTATTTGGATGTAAGTGTTAGTAATATTGTAAAAATAGTAAATTAGTAGGTACCGAATATATACAAGTGAAATAAGTATCTATGTGGCCAGTTTCCATAGAATAAGTTTTGCTTACATTTTGTGATGTATGAAAATGTTTATGTATTATTTTTTAACTAGACTATTTATTTGAAGTAAGTACGTAGGTATTTAAAAAATATTTTTTATGCATGTTCATTATACGCAAGTTAATTTAAAATACAGACTCTTTTCTCGAAAACAACTTTAAATTCAAGGTTACTACTGTTTCCAGACTAGGTGAGTGTTACCAACTAAACAATTTTATAATAAAATAAAATAGCGGTGTAGATTTTTTAAAAAAAAGTACAATAAGTATCGATCTTGAGATAATCTCATACCGGGTGTAATAAGATCTACAACAAGGTCTTGGCTAATACCATAACACCATAGTCAAATAGATTTAAAGTTATATGATTATTTTGCTGATATTCCTTTTTATCAACCAGCGATGTATTCTGTACATCGCGGTCGACGACCGCGCGCGGGGCGGTGACCGTTAGGGCAACGTACAGGTCAGATGATCGCGATTTCCTTTAAATTGCTGTTTTGGGTGTTTTGTCCTTTTTACGCCATTTTAAGTAAGATAGGTCCTAGATAGTTTGAATAAAATGTTATTAGATAAGTCTTTTGTGTAAACTCTTTATTATGCGCTGTTTTTTTTTCAAGTTAGTATCAGTAGCTGATTTACTTAACTGCACGACGAAAAACAGGACGTTTTACGGATTTTGACAAGTCGCGACTTGTCAAAATCCGTAAAACGTCCTGTTGTCCATACAAACGCTGTAAGCGTTTAATGTCTACTACTTATTAACGTGCGTCCGAAGTTAAGTTTGATACTGAATTATCTTGTCGTTATCAAGGCTCGTTACCCTATATCCTACCGTAAAATCAGATTACCTTGAAAGTTACAAGCGTCGAAAGATTTAGTACTAAATCTTGTAACGTTAATAAATAGTAGACATTAAACGCTTACAGCGTTTGTATGGACAACGTGCCGACTTGTTCAACCTTAAGCCAATGAATCCAGTTGGCAACACAGTTGGCAAGACTGTAGCGTAGCTCACTCATTTTGTGTGTGGAATAACAATCAGTTGCAAGTAATTTAAATATTCGATAGAATAATACTGGCTTCATAGAATTTATTATGATAGCCATATCAACGTCCATGCTACGCGAATAATAAAATCATCACGTTGACGACCGATGTGGCGCGGTGGGCGAATGTCTACCTGCGACGCAGAAGGTTGCGGGTTTGATTCCCGCCTCGGGATAAATGTTTGTACGATCTGCAAATATTTATTCCGGGTGTTCTGGGTATTTTCTATGTATAATAAAAAATATCTATGTATATAATATAATATTGTATTAAGTATATCAGTCATCTAGTACCCATAACACAAGCTCTGCTTAGCTTGGGGCTAGATGATGCTGTGTGGATCGTCCGGCATTAAAAAAAAAAAAAAAAAATCATCATAGTTTGGGACAATCCAATCAACACAACAACAATCCTTCACAGATTTCTTGACTTTGATTGTAAAAAAAAAACAAATTGATGTTTGTAGACTAGTAGGTACCGCAGTGATCTGAATATATACCTAGTTACAGTAGCATAGGAACTTCAAGAACTTTCTAGATAACGATTTGGAGTACTCCGTAATGTTAGGTCTATGTGTAAGTATATAAATAATAAGCTTTTGAATAGATTCTGAAAAAGAGCATAGTTTTTTTCTCATAAAAAGTCTTATTTAGCCTTATTTGATCGGACTTTGAACTTTGATTTAAGCACTCAAAGTTACTAAATTCAGTTACAGCCGAAAATGTCATTACTGTTTGTCATTACCATTAGTAAGAGACAGCAATAGACAACACATTAATTTTTCACTTTTGAAAAAGTTTCATAAGTAATAGTATTTTTTAAACTTTCGCGATTCCGCTTTCGGTTAAAAACCGCCAGGTAACAAAATCGGCGATAGCAGAGCACCTAGTGGATTCAGGACCTAACCACTGGATTGAACTTCATGATCCCAAGGTACTGGCCAATGAACGGCACTACCACAAAAGGATGATCCGGGAGGCGATTGAAATTAGGATGTACCCTAATTTCAATCGTGAAGACGGATTCAAACTTTCAGTTTCGTGGAACCCCGTCATTGATAGGTGTGTGCGTCGCGATGTTCCATCACGGTGCGTAGATACTATTAGTGTTGTGTGTCGTAGTGTGAACACTGACAATATGGATACCGAAGATCAAGTGAGGGTAGTTGTTGATACTGCCACCGCTTCTCAGTGACGGTAGATCTCAAGTTCAATGCTCTAGTCTGCCCGCGACCACGGCTATTGCAACATAGTCGAAACGTCAGAAAATAAATAAAAAAGGTAATACGCGATAAATACCCGTGTAATATAAGGTTTCATAAGTAAGTTATGACATGCATGCAACATTATCCCGGATTCTGCTTTACAATAAGCCATACAATTTAAATGAGCCGCAGAATAATAAAAATCAAGGCGCTCCCGGTTTCATTATCACATTATTACAACTGTAGCCTTGACCGTTATCTAAGCTTTGATTTCCTAGGTAAGTTTATATGAGTCTACGAAACGCTTTTATCGTATCGTTACTGCTACGGCCGTAACCATAGAATAAGAACTAAATCCTTATTCTATGGCCGTAACTGACAGTTTTTCGGCAGCTTGTCGTGCTTTCCGAGTTTCCGAAGCTTGAAAGTGCTCACACAATGAATGTAAAAACCACTGTTAAACCAAATGGCGCCAACTATGTCGATAGGTTATCAGTATCAGAATAAACTTTTCTTTTTTTTGCCTAAAAATACCGTTATTGTAGCGTACCAGAACAAAACTAAAATAGCATTTCTTCCGCTAGAGGAAAATGAATCTTCTTTTTTAAAGAATCTTTTTTTAATTTTGGTCTGTACTGCAAAAACGCAAAAGCCTTTATTCATAAGCAGAATAATTATAAATAAAGACTCGACTTATTACTAATTCATAAAAAAAGAATAACATTTTGATTTTGAAAACGGAACTGTAGATGCAGAATGCCGATCTCTTTTGTAGAATGCTAAGTTGCGTTGCGACTGCAAAAAAAATCCTTTGAATAGGTTTTGCGTGACAAAAGTAACAAACATCTATACATCCATTACTTAAAAACTTTCGCATTTAAAATAATAGTAAGCTAATAAGATACTTAGTAAATTGGGTAAAAGTCAGCTTTTAACACGACTAAAATGTGTATTGCATACATCCTTTTTACAAAATATATTGGAGATTTTGTTGTTTGTGCTCGTATAGATATAAATATATACTTTCAAGTAGGTAGGTAGTAGAGAATGCTATGCTCCAAATCCTTAATGTACCCACGGCCATGGCACATTGTAATTAAAACTAAATTAAATTGGCAGACACACTCTTTGTTTCTAAAATTACAAACACGATGTCAAAAACTATAATAGGAGGAGGAAGTACTTAGGTGTACCATAATCATTAAGGCCGTTCGTCGTGGCATTGTGCTGTGAGGTTAAGTACCTATGAAGTATATACGCCCATCTAAATATTCTAAGTATTTATGTATTTACAAAAAAAAATAGTTTGAACCAGAAACGTTGTCTCATGTGTGTTAAAAATATATTATAATATATGTGTGTTTATATATTACTATCTACAAAACGATGTAGTACTTTTGTTACTTATTATATGGTATAGTTATAAGTAACTAAATGTTGCCGACTAAATTTTTTGTTACCTATGATATAATAGATGGACTTATGCCAAATGCATATATCATGATTTTATTTCAGACAGCTTAGAAAACAGTTTCCTAGTCCATATTAATAAATACCTTAGAGACTAACATATAATGCAATATTTTAAACATTAAGAAAACTATTGAACTACCTATCACGAGTTGACTGCGCCGACTATGTGTCGTGGTGATCTAGTGTAGGTGTAGGCGGCCACGGAAGGGCCGGTACAGAATGCCCTTCGGCCAAAACTCTACGTCCATGAAGGTCGAAAGGCGAGCAGTCGGCACCCTCATCATAAATGACTTGAAGCTCACATAATGATGAAAAGTATACACAACCTTTATGGTGAGATGCGTCATCTTCTTTTTCACGTCCTCTTTGGGCTTCGGCGTGATGAACCCGGGACATATAATGCTTGCTACATGTCTCTGACTACCCCTGTTGTCTACGTGTTTGTAGATGTTTTGAACTAGGTAAAAATTTAATTTTAGCAAGCGATTCGTACTAACCGCAGTTATGCGTCAGCAATATTGGCACATCAAACTATTTCTGTCTACGGCTACAGTAGCTAGTGCGTTGGTCTTTGAATTAAAAATAAACAAGCATAACAAACTTGTATTTGTGTAGTACATAAATATGAGTTTACAGAGAATGCTAAAGAATTGTTTTGTTAAAAAATCACACATGAAAATAGTAGGAGCTAAACTGTAAGTTTCATGCATGTCGCCAGTGGCGCCAGCATTCTTACAACGACGCGTACTACCAACGGACGCACGTAGCTGTAACCGGGTATTAGTGATTTTAATAAATAAATGCCTTTTTGACTTTGTCTGACGTTATGGAGAGAACTATGCGTGATAGCAACAAAAATGAGGAAATCCGAAGTACCAAGGTTGCCGGCATATCTCTCAGAATTATTAAACTTGTAGAACTAACAATCGTTGGGAATAAAGGTTTTCGAACTTCCACGATCTGGAAGACGAAACGTAGGACGCTCTTCACCCGATAGATCGACGAAATTGTTAGGATCGTAGGAAGTCAGTGGATAGAGAAAACCAAAATCGTTCTTTCTGGAAATGTGTTAGGATACGCCGTCCAGTAGCGAACTTTTCAGGCTTAAGTATATATGTATTTTACAGCTTTTATAAAGTGTCAGTTTGTATTCTAGGAGCAGCGATTGGCTTGCAAGCTACGTATAATACAAACTTCTGCAAAATCCTACTAATGTTATAAACGCTTATAAGTTTATAAGTATGGATGGATGGATGGATGGATGGTTGTTACTCTTTCACGCTCTAACCAGTAGACCGATTTGGATGAAATTTAGAATAATTATAGATTGCAACCTGGATTAATATATAGGCTACTTTTTATTCCGAAAAAATAACGGGAACGGGAAAAACATGCCACGCGGGCGAAGCTGCGAGTGGCCGCTAGATAGGTAGGTATATGATGCTAAATAATATATTACTTGAACGATCATCGGACTGCTCTTATTTTAAAACGAATCTTCAGTGGGTATTTGGTACTGAGAGATCTGTTGAGATATTTACTGGATGTGGCGATTAAAATGATTAAAGTCGTGAAGTAACTTTGTTTTATTTTATCGCTTATCGATTGGAAGATAACAGATTATCTATGCATAGTCTAGTAAACAAATAAACTAGTAAGAACTAAAAATGCAGACATCTCAAGGTTAAGTAAATGATAAACAGAAAAATTTTGCGACGTGTTTACTCTTATGATTTTAGTACCTACCTACCTACTATATAGGATAAACATATTTTGACAAAGCAGTGGTAGGCATTTACTAGCTAATGGTTTAGCTAATAGATGTTGACACCATAGGACGCATACGCCCGTACCGTATTTTAGAGGTTAAATCTACAACTGCGCAATAAGCAAAACGTTTTTTTGACGGCTGAATGCAAAGTACGAAGGTTAGATACCTATAAACCTTTTTCAGATTTGTCAACTTTTATGTCGATAGTTTTTTTTTTTGTGGCATCTGTCCGTCTTGCGGACAATTTTGCCAATGTCAAGTGGGTTGAATAAATTCTTTTTAGTCAAGTCGAGTCGGTAAAAAAAGTAAAGTCAGCCGTCATCGGTTTTGAAGAAAAAGATGGCGTTTTTCTCTTTATAGTCCATATTCTTAGGTTTTTCTTCATGTCGATAGTTTTTGAGCTGAATTTGTAGATGCCCAGTGTTTAGCTGATCTGTCGAGAAGAGGCTGCATAAAAAGTTCTAATGCGCTAAAAGGAGACTAAAATACTATTGTGTTTTTTTATAATTCGTTTAGACTTTTGATTTGAACCGCCGCCGCCGTCTAGTTAATTTTAGTAGGTACATAGGGTTTCTTTACAAAAGAAAAACATGAATGTGGCGAATTATTTTATGAGACTGCAAAGCCATGCCTGGCAGAATAAAAACACAGACGCGAGCCTCAGTAGCTACAAAAAAAAGATTTGCTTTTATTTACATTTGATAACTTGAGGACCATTTGGGTTGTGCGATGCTTGAGGCCATCCTAAAATCTGTCCAGCAGGTCTACTCTTAAAAACTATAAACGAAGTAATCTTAAAGACGACAATACTAAAGTATACTAAAGTACCTATTGTCGTTTTGCGTTACACTACGCGGCATGTCAGGCAGCGTCAACTTGACTTTTGACGGTTACCGAGTTGCCCCGCAGTGTATTACAAAACGACAATACGAAGCTTCGTTTATCGTTTCTAAGAGTAGACCTGCAGATATACTATCGACGCTTCTGTTACTAAGATCTATGTATTCCTCTGAAAATGGCAGTTTCTTCGAACACGTGACGCTATTACTATTCCTTAGCTTTACGAATACCTTTTATAAAGTTTCTTTCGAGACCTGAACATACGATATCTACTTAAAGTTTTAAAAAAGAAAACACCTTCATACTACAGGTCTTGACGACCAGTGGCTTAGATCGTACGTTGTTGAAATAATGCTTCTTATGCGACTTCCAAAAAGGTTGCGTTAAACGTTTAACACTACGATCAAGGGGGTATGAAAGCACTGTTATTTCTGTCTTTCTCTCATAGCCAGTTACGTTTAGAAGTTTTACTTCAGTCGTGTGGTCTAAAGCACACTCGCTTTTCTATATATACCTTTGTCAGTTAGTTATGCCCGGGTTTATCTTACGAGCGTCTGTTAGTGGGTAGTTACCTGTCAGTTAATATTTATGTTTACTTATTTATTATCCAACGGCAACGATTCTTATGTTAGGTAAAATCCTACTAATATTATAAACGCGAAAGTTTGTAAGTATGGGTGGATGGATGGATGGATGTTTGTTACTCTTTCACGCTCTAACCAGTGGACCGATTTGGATGAAATTTGGAATAAACATAGATTAAAAGTTGGTTTAACATATGGGCTACTTTTTATCCTGAAAAAATTACGGGAATGGGAAAAAAACTGCCACGCGGGCGAAGCTGAGAGCGGCCGCTAGTATTTAAATAGTTCTTTCTCGACATACAACAAACGTAATGGGTAGTCAATTATAGAATGTATGACGCATTGTCTAGATAGATACAAGTCCTTGGCATTATACATAACACGATAATTCGTTGTGTTTCAGTAGCATACATTACTTTATTTTTGTCGCCACTTTCTCTAAAGCATCGGTGGTCTAGTGGGATTGACCCCGTCTTCTGATCCTAAGGTCGTGGGTTCAATTCCGGTCGTCCACCAATGAAATTTCCGTTCAAAAAATTTACGCGCGCAATTCCAGTGCTCTCAAATGGAAAACATAACGAGGAAACCAGTTCGTATTCTAGCAGCGGCTACGGGCTTGCGACCTGTCACGTATGGAATAACTACTGCAAAATGTAGGTGATTTGTTTGTTTCATCAGCAATAACATTAAAAAAAATAACTTGAGATTGGTGAGCAGTACAAACAGGCATACTTTTTTATTAATTTTAAGAATTTTTCGTTTTTTTTTTATTTTTGGTGTTATATCTACTAGCTTTTTCTAAGTCTAAAGTAATTAACCGAGCGAGCGAAGCGTCTCAGTTACGAGATTGGCGAAAAATGCTTTTGTACGACTGTCTTTTATCGCCTATTAGATATCATTTCTCAACTGACTCTGACTAAAATTGGCAAAAATAGGATTTTTTTTGGGGGAAAAAAGGGTGTAAAAGGGGGACGTTTACTGCAGCGTTATTTATCAACGGATTTCAATCAAATTTGAAATAAGGACAACATTCTGAACAAGATATTGCGAAAAAAAATCCAAGATCAATTCTTGTAACGAATATCGTCAAATTCAAGATTCAATCGTGCCAATCTCCAAATGTGGAGTGGAGGGGCGGAAATGGGGAAAGTTTTCTGTAGCTTAAATTATTTTATTTTTTTGGAAAATTATACTTACCTATACCAATCTACCTACGCAGTACTCTTTGCCTTTACGAGACATACGTTCACACCAAATTCAACTTCGGCCCTAACACCGTAGAAACATAAGAAATTACTTAAGCTTGTACCCTACTTTGCTCAAAAGTCTACATAGGTAAGCGAGGTCTACCTCTAGCTTAAAAACATTGTTCGACAATCACATTCAGCAGTTCTTACCATTGGCAATCAGCCAATTCGTCATCGATTCGCATTACTATAAAAACAATAGGTACAAATTCAGGATTCGCTCCAAGATTATCAACATTACGCTATTAACTTAGGTACTATATGTATATAAGTACCTGTAGTAGATAGGTATGTAGTCAGCCACGCGGTATCATAGCTCCATAAATAGTTACTATAACCGTGTTTAGCGAAACTACGCATATACATCGCGATTGTTGTAGTAACTATTATTTTGTCTGTGAGATTATGAACTATGTGTGTGTAGGACGAGCGATAACAATATCTCTGTGTGCGTGTTCAAAGATTGTAATGTGATTGAGTGGGTATATTGCATTTATAACTGTTAGAAAAACACTTAGGTACCTAGGTAAATTCTTTTTTTAATGTAAATTACCTACTCACTACTTTCGTTGGTATTTTCCTCAAGGTTTAACAAAAGTAAAGACTAGCACAGAGTTTGTTGTTTAATTATGATGGAATTAAAGCTACCTCTATCATTCAACTAATCATCAAAAAGTTATCAAAAAACAAATTGGAACGTTATTCATGTCGATCTACAAATAGGTTGGTTATCCGTAAAAATGTTCACGTTGAAAGCAAGAAAAAACACGTGCTCTTAAAATATATTCTAAACAAAACGCAACGTGAATGTTCAAAAGCTTCGAAGTTTAAAAAGTTTGATTCATTTTGGGGGAAGTTAATTAAAAGGTATTTTGGTGTACACCTGCGCATGAAACCTTAAAGTATTCTATACATAGGTCGTTTGGTAAAATCACAAGGCATGCCGAGGTCAAACTTATGCGATATGATATTGTTTGTTACTTGAAAAAATTGTAGGTATAATTTAAATCTAAAAAGGTAAAATAGTCTACTTTATCTATGGTTGTTTTGATGAAGAGCGCTCATGTGTTTAATGTTTACACCGGGGTGTGCATGTGTGTGTGCCTAGCTACCAACGTATTTATTTTAGGCACCACTAACACCCGGCTCAGTTCTTCTTGGCTTTTCGAGCGACGAACAGTGTCAGTGATTTGTGAATTTGAACTTTATCTTTTACCAAGAAGATTGAAAATGTCTGCGTCTCCGATCGCAAGAGCGGCTACTATCAGCCAAAGCATTCCCTCTAGAAGAGTGATGATCTCAGATCCCTCTCAAATGCCGGATGTGTATTCTAGTACACCTGGAGGCACCCTGTACTCCACGACACCAGGAGGTAATGGATTTAATAAGGTCAATTGGCTTAAATTGAACGACAAATTGACCTCAAATAATAAACTATCTAGGCGATAAGCAGAATGTTATGTTTTTATCATGACATTGTTATCGTAAACACATTGCTCTAATAAAAATAAAGCTTTAAATATATTGTAATTTCCAGGCATGTGTTTAAATATGGCTCTAAATTTTTTTATTTATCAAAAGTTAGGTTTATAAACAATTTGTTTTTTTTTATAAACTATTTCACCTCATAATAAAGTTATTTTACTAAAGCGTAGGTATGTTGTGTATACGTAGGTAATATTATGGTGACTATGAGAATAAAAATAAGCCGAGTTATTGTAAATCCCACCTGGCTCTATATATTTAGAAAAATCGGAAAGGTAGGTTTATGAACAATTTGTTTTTTTTTCATAAACAATCTTACCTGTTATGTAATTGTGCCTGTTAGCAACGAAAACGGTAAAGGAGTAAATAGCAACAAGGAGTGATAGAAAGAGACGCAACATAGACAAAACCGGGCAATATTCTTATTATGAGGTAGCAACTATAGAATACAATGAAAAGCAATTAGTGTGCGTAGATAAACACGATAATCAGGTTTTACACGACTAGTCTCTGCCCACTACCTTGTTTATCGATTCAACTTTTATGAATAAAAACACCAATAAGGTAAAAAATTTAATAGACCAAAAATGTATTAAGTCCAATGGCGAGTTGTTGTTATACGACTTGCTGATGGAATAAGCAGATAGCCCACCTGATGTTAAGTGGTCACCATCACAGCAGTGCTACGCAGGTTACGTGCTACGATGCTCTGCGTCTAACAACCTGAGGCATACAGATGTTAAGCCTCATGTGTAATTGTAATGCGACATTGCTTCGTTGGTAGACTGTCTTTTGTTAAAGTAGAAAATAAACGAAGACAATGAACTTGAACAAATACTCATCCACCACGAATAGTGTTTATTGTCATAATTAGAAATCCACTTATAGTCGTAGGCTTCCCTTTCCTTGCTTTTTTATAACACAGCATTTGTAGTAAGGCTACGTGAGTCTTACCTCCGGTACTCAAACGCACGTCTCGAGTGATGAATTTTTGACAGATTTTCTTAAATTCTTTATTGTACAGTCAGCTGCACTAGAATGAATACAGTTTGTAACTTTCAAAATGGTTTCACAGCAGCGTTAAAAATATTGACACGATAATTATTCAAAAAACGAGTGAAGTCATCAACTAATTTTATGACTTTTTAGTTTTTGAGGTGTAAGAGTTCATTGTTTTGCTGTAATACCGTTATAGAAGTTACAAATTGTATACATTCTTGTGCAGCTGACTGTACACAAAAATGTTTACAAAATGGTGAACACAAAAAACAAAGGTGAGCTTAGCCCTAAAAAGTAGTAAAATTTCTTCCAGCAAACCTTAGAGCTGAGAGAAAAGTAGAAATAAATAAATTTTAAGTAAATTTTCATTGCAAACTGTCAAAAATCGGAACTTGTGATAAGCTTAAATCTGAAATGCGTTTGGGTATTCGGATGATGGTTTGACAGTTTAACCCGTGCATAACCGAGGGGTCAGCCGGTCTACTCTTAGAAACGATAAACGAAGTTTCGTATTGTCGTTTTGAGTTACACTGCGCGGCAGGCCAACCGTTCAACTTAACTGTGGAACGGCTACCGAGTTGCCTCGCAATGTAATACAAAACGACAATATGTCTGGTCAAACGGTCTGCTATTAAGACTCTACATTTAAAGCGACAATGAACTCGCAAGCTTCAATTGTTTTGTTTGTTTTTTCCAAACGGCATTTATAAAAGTCACATTGCACATTGCAAGCAATTAAAGCAGTACAGAGATATGAAGTGTTATTTCTATTAAACTGATTATATATAGTAAAAATATAATACTTGCTTGCATTAACAAAATAATCAACATAATCTATAAAGTTGTCTACTAATACCCGCACAAAGGCAACAATTAGGAAGGTGGATTTGGGTATACTTGGCCAAGTGACGGAATTATTGAAATTTTATTATTGACATTTATTAATCAATAGCTTATATTAGTTTAAACTGTATGTTTAGGGAAATTTCAGACATTATATTTTAAAAACTCGTATCAAACACAGAATTAGATAAAGAAAAATTAATATCCTAAAATCGAAAGAGAAAAAACTAAATAATCAAACCTATGAATAAACATTAGGTACGATTGGTTTTTATCTACCATTGGGTATTTTCCTAAGCAATTTATCTATGGTATACAAATTGTTTTTATATAACTGCGGAGTTGTCTGCATTGGTAAATAGATACACAAATAATACAAGGTTAAGAAACATCAGCACAAAAATATTCAAGAAATTCTACAGAATCTCTCAAGAACAGTGAAATCAGTGAATAAGATTCTTACACTGAAATAATAAAAACTCCACACTATCTGGTGCCGGCGATTAGATTACCATAAATAAATAATGTAGATATTCTACCTAGTAATACCGTGTACACATGCACACAATCACACGTTTAATCTTGCACACATACGAAGTCTCCTTGAGTTATGTAATAAACCACGTGGCCTTAGCTAGTTTTTTATTGATTTTTTAGGTTAGGCTTGGGTCTTTTAGGCACATATAGATGTTTGAGGATATTTTGTTTGTTATAAACAGAGATAATTATTAGTCAGTGTCTACCGGTTTAGCCGTCACTAGTTTTCATAAAAATAGCTACCTACCTGATCTTAAATCCTTATCTATAACCTCAAATTGAATGAATAATTTCAATATAACAAAACTCGACCAACAAGTGGATATATAAGTAGTTATAATGACGTACACAACTGTACACACGTGGTTTACACAAATAGGTTAAGGTTAAATTATATGTAGATATTACCGTATCACATTGAAGAAAATTGATGTTATGGTAGGTTTGTAATGAAAAAATACATAATTTGGTTAGTGAAATAACTCAGACTAGGAATGAAACAGTGGCACGAAAATATATCTACTTATCTAGAATTTGAGGCTTGTTTTATCTCTCATTGAAATATCACTCTACACTCAATCCTCTGGTATCAAGCAGGTTTACTCTTAGAAACGATCAACGAAGTTTCGTATTGTAATACATTGCGTGGCAACTCGGCAGCCGGTTGGCTGAGTAAAGAAACTTGCATTGTTTAAAACCTTAAATTGGAAATATGAAAGGAGCCTATAATTTTCTTAGTTATAACTACTAATTTAATATATGATATTGAATAAAACAAAATCATAATTTTTATTGTCGTCACAAAAACTGTAACCTACAAAATATATATCAACTATAATGTCTAAAAACGGGTATATAAATATATTATACTGTAATACGTAGGTACCTATAGAATAGCATAATATAATTCTTATTTTTTGAAATTGCTCCAAGGTAGTATCATAAAAATTAAGCACCTAGATAGATTTATAATCTAAACCCGTTGACAATAGGAGCAAAACTGGTAAATTGTGCAATAAACAAAACGAGTTTAGTCGATAGGAATAACTCAGCACAAGTATTTAGGCTAACGAGTAAGATTACTTTGGAAACTTGCCTGCGCCTGTGCATGTACGCTACCTATACTACACATTGTTGTGGTTTACTCTGTGCTATTCTAGCTACTCTTATTTATAAAGGTTGAACTATTTTACAAAGAAATGTAAATTGTAAAAATACTTTTAAAGATGTAAATTTGAACTTTTAAATGATTTGAACTTCTGTACGAACTTTGTTGCTTGTTCTCTGTCTGGGTGTTATAATGTATTCTATGTTACAAAAAAAAAGCATATAAGTATTCTATCAGTCATGGGGTTCCAATAGTACAAGCTATGGTTAATTCGAGCCTAGATAATGTTGTGTAAAATGTCCACAAATTATTACTTTAATTACAGTTTATCTATACTAATCTTTACTTATATTAAAAAGAGGAAAGATTTGATTGTTTGTTTATTTGTTTGCATTGAATAGGCTTCGAAACTACTGGACCATTTTGAAAAAATCTTTTACCGTTGGGAAGCTATACTATCCTCGAGTGACATAGGCTTTACTATATTTTCAAAAAAAATTGGGATCCTTACTAAAACCCGTGCGAAGCCGGGATGTGCCGCTAGTCTAAATATATAACTCAAAAGTGACTGACTGACTGACATAGTGATCTATCAACGCACAGCCCAAACTACTGGACGGATCGGGCTGAAATTTGGCATGCAGATAGATGTTATGACGTAGGCATCCGCAAAGAAGGATTTTGATTAATTCTACCCCCAAAGGGATAAAATAGGGAATGAAAGTTTGTATGAAACTTTGTCAATTTTAAACCAATCGGGCTGAGACTTTGCATGCATAAAGCTACTATGATTTTATCTCGAAAAAATAACGGGAACGGGAATAAACTGCCACGCAGGCGAAGCTGCGAGTGGCCGCTAGTTTACTTATAAAAGTGTCATGTGAACAAAGTTAACTGAAATCTTCACTTTCCAGGCACAAGAATAGTTTACGAGCGCTCCTTCATGATGTCGCTGAGCAAATCACCGATATCACAGACCCCACCGAAGTGCGCCCTGCCGGCAGCAATGCTGAAGAACCCGTCCGGATCAGTTCCAGTTCTACCGACCCCTCAGAAGAACCGGTCGAACTCCATCTCGTTTGACGAAAGCCAGGAGACTTTCAGCATGGATCTCTAAGCTTAGGTTAAGTTTTGGGGGTGCTATTTTTTATTCAGATTATAAAATATCATATTAAAAAATAAAAATCGGTACGACTGAGTACGTGTTCAGAGGGCGGATTCTGAGTTTTCACGTTTTGCGGATATCGGATTTCGGTTTGCGAGCTCGAATTTTTGTATAGAAATACGCTAGTGCCCCTATATGCCGCTAGGGGCGCTATCTCCATCTCCATACAAAAAGGTCAAGCTCGCAAACCGAAATCCGGTATCCGAAAAACGAAAATAACTCAGAATACGCCTACAGGTCTCGGTAAACTGAGATCCTTAAAAAGAAACAGATATTGGTAGACATTTCACACAGCATGTACTTATCAAAACACATTCTTGTTACACCCAGATGCAGAACAGAGGGGTAACCGTGAGATCAATAGTTTTTACCTAATTGTCTCTATCGTGAGTTCAGTCCCAGGCCCAAACATATCCGAGCAATGGATTAAGTCTTTCATTTAAGTCCAGAGTCCGGAACATACTTTGATCAATGATACCCCGAATATATTACAATATATTCGAGATATCATTGATAATATCATCGAAGGTCGATCGATGATCGCAACGGCAATTTTGACGTCATTTTTGACAGTTTGCAATCTTGCTATAAGAGCTCACGGTAGGGGGCAGAAGTAATGTTGAAAAGTTGGAAATGTCTCAAGTTGTCTATACATATAAGGATTGTCTACACATATGATGTTCTTGCTACCAAATGATACATGGTTGTTCAAACACTTTCGATTCAAGATTCGAGATACTACAAAGCAATGTGAAAGTATTTACATAGCATTCCAAAAGCGCACTGCCTTTGATATTAATTACATCACATTTTATCTGAATAAAATAGCACCTAACTCCATTTTTTTTTCAAATTTGTCATAATTTTTAACTTAGTTATACATCGTGACTGAATTATGTCGATGCGTTTTAAAAACGCAACGTTATATCCCTTACTACACAGCAAAAGTCAAATAAAAAATATAAAATCAAATAAATTACGAAAAAAAAACAAAATGTTACAAAAATTTTAAACGATAATTATTATTGGAATGGTATGTTATGAAATTGTTACTGTTACTTAAAACGTAGTATGGGATTATTGTAAATAGTTAGTTTTACGATTTAAGTCAAGCGTGTGACGCACATTTAGGTGCCTAGTATTTGTAATGCAAGTGCCATTTTAGCAGAAGAATTATACTCTTAAATTCTTCTCCAATTGGTCTTTGCTAGAAAGAAATCTCAAACTACCTATAACTATTTAAATTATCTTAAATCTTGATATTTAAGATGTTTAGAGTTAATTTTGGTCACAGAAAGATATTATTGTTTATTTATTACCCGGTTCCAATATCTTACGGGCGTTCGTTAGTAGTTACTACGGATCGTTGCCTGTCAGATAAACTCTCACTGTAACATTATCCAATGAGATGAAGAATTACCCGAGAAGCAACGATTATCTATCTATCTAACTAAACTGTAAGGTCAAAAAGTCTGTAGATTGAAGGTATTTTTCTGAAATCTTGCTTAATAATAGGCAAAATTTCGACAGAGCGAAAAGGCGAGATTTCGATAGAAAAAAAATGTCCGTGTTTGTTCGTACGACTGTTTGAACACGCATCACGCAAAAACTACTAAAGGAATGTTGATGCGATTTGCAGAATTAGTTAGCTTATAGCCGAACTTGAAACTTAGCTGTCATCCCTAAACGTAGTTGGGCTGTCATCCCTAAAACGGGTGAAAAGAGGGGATGAAGTTTGTATGAAAACGCGAACAAAGTCGCGAGCGGGTTAGTTAGTTAATACCAACTGATGCTTGTAATATATTGGAACCAGATGTAAATCTTTATTTTATATGTTCATTTAATTATTTCTGTGTATCGTAATGTACAAGTATTGGATATGTAATTGTTATTTCTTGGTCTCTACCAAAGTATAAAAGCAGAGAAAAGCTGCAACATAGCTGCTTATTTTTAATAAATAAGTTTACTGATGTTATTATACTTATAAAAAAATTACTAGCATAGGCGGTTGTCCCAAAGCATTTATTAATAAATCAAAAACATTGTCAAACGCTTTGGTGTGGCTAGTTTGTCAGCTAAATTAATAAACCAGCTATATTTTTATAGCTAGGTATGTAATTTTAAGATTTCCTTTACATAAAGACTCTCTTTGTTAGTTTGTGTGATAAATATCATGGAGTGTATGCATGTGCCTTAGCTTCTTTGATATATTACAAGTTTGACTGCCAGTTATTATTAAAATATATAAGAAAAATGTAAATTATCTTTTATTTTCTGTATGAATATAATAGGCACCTTTTTACTGTTGATTATAAAAGTATTGTAGTAGTAGAGCTTTTTGTGAAAAAGCTCGTCCAGGGAAGTACTACCACCCTCTACCTATTTCTGTCGCAAAGCAGTGATGCTTGCATTGCTGTGTTCTTTGATAGATGTGGGTGCTGGGTAAATTACAGGCACATGGCGGACGCAGAGCAGTGTATTGTAGGTAACGTTCCAGACGAACGAAATCTACAAGGCAATGCTAATAGCCGATGGTAACCATTTAATATCAGGCGGGCCATATGCTTGTTCCATTACCAAAATATATTAATAAAAATAAGAATAGTATCAATACTTCCCCGGACAACTTCACTAAGAGGTCCAATTCTACTGATTTCTCTGAAACACGGAAGCAGAAAGGAGGAGTAAAACTAGTCCATTAAAATAGTGATCCAAAGATGAACAAACAAATGTCGTGATTGCGTTGTTTTAATTAGAAACCTACTGCACCCCTTTGGGTCATCGAACTCTTGCACTATACCTCATTGCAAAATCTAACATGCAAGACGGTTTTAGCTAAAACCACACCTGTGTCTTGGTTATAAGGTTGATAATGGTGTATTTGTGGGTCGATTAGTATGCAGCCCCTACTCACCCTCACCCTTCGACCAGCGACGTCATAATCAGTCTGGCTGTAATCGCACTATGAATGTTCTTCTATGTAGGTATTAATAGGATCATAGCTTCTACACTCGCTTGGATGTCGTGCACTGTTTAAATGACTATTTCACAATACGTAAATAGTGATTTCTTGTTTTATTCTATTACATACAAACCGCTTGCAACTTCGTCTGCGTTCTTCCTTGAATTTCGGGAATTCCCTTCTTAGTATACTTCTACGCATGAAGACGAATATACCTGCCCTAAAAATTTCAAGCCTCTACGACCAATAGTTTGGGCTGTGTGTTGTCTATATGTTAGTCAATCAGACAGGAAAGAGATTCCTAGAATTAGTATAGATTTTACACACAATTTGATTCTGCCCTTACTACCCCTTTAAACAGTCCAACCATACCTATATTTGGCTCAAAAGTGAGGTAAGTATATGCCTAGCATTATTCTAATCGTGAGGTTTACTGTTCTCATAGAACCTACTGTTCCTTATATAGATAACTAGCTGACCGGTGCCCACTTCGTTGGGCGGTGAACATGTTTACTTACAAATCTTAACTGAAGTAGTACTCGATGTCACCAACAGATGGCGTTAATACGGCATAAAATAGCGGCCGCTCGCAGTTTCGCCAGCGTGGCAGTTTATATCAGTTCCCGTTATTTTTTCGGGATAAAAAGTAGCCTAAGTTACTCCTTGTTACATTAGCTATCTGCCAGTGAAAGTCCCGTCGAAATCGGTCCAGCCGTTCCAGAGATTACACGGAACAAACAGACAGACAGACAGACAAAAATTTAAAAAAATGCTATTTTGGTATATGTATCGTACCTATATACATTCCTATAAATGTAGTAAAAAGCGTTATTTTAATATTACAAACAGACACTTCAATTTTATTTATTTGTATAGATTTTGTCATAAAACTATATTACCTACATTATGAATTAATGTCCTTTTTATAAAACACCTGCGTAGGGAGCCGACCTCGCGTCGGAGCCGCGCGGGTACCTAACTCATAGATCTAAACTACTCCCCTGCACGCGTACTCCCAACTTGGTGACGCTCACTTCGCAACGGGCCGTGCAGCAGAAAACGTAATATTTTAATTTCGCCATAACTTCAAAACCAAACGTCCAATTCTAATCATTTGAAGACCAAATATTATCTACATGAACTGTACTTAGTGATAAAATAATTTATTTCGATAAGGATTAATAGTATGAGTAAAATAAATGCGTTTAAATGTAGTCCAAAAAAAATTGAAGATTTTTAAATAAAAAAATGGTTGTTGTGCCTCACTCGACATAGATAGGTATAGTGTGCCGCTGACTTTTTTGTAGATATTTATAAGATCTACAATTATGTAGAACATTTTATGGTTCTATCTTTTATAGTTTAGGCAGCGTACGCAAAATAAGTAACTTTTCTGGTTGATTTTTTACACCTTGTGTCTGAAAAACCCAAATATTTTACGGAACGCTATTTTTTTCCAAAATAAAATATAGCCTATGTTACTCAGTGATAATGTAGCTTTTTAATGAAAAAAGAATTATTAAAATCGGTCCAGTACTTTTTGAGTTTATTCATAACATACAAAAATACAAAAATACAAAAATACAAAAATACAAAAATACAAAGCTTTCCTCTTTATAATATTAGTGTAGATTGAAGTTTAGATGAGCCTCGTTCCGTTTCCGTTACGTTCCATGTCGTAAAAGGCAACTAAGAGAACGCGCCAGGAGTAGCATCATCTCCTGATTACTAAAACACCGATACTTTCATCGCCAAATTTTTCTGCTAAACTGGGTGACTACGACAAACCCTCCCAAAAGTAGGGGAGGCTTGATTACTAAAACACCGACACTGCTGTCGCCAATTTTCCTGCTAAACTGGGTGACTACGACAAAGCCTCCCAAAAGTGGGGGAGGCTTGATTACTAAAACACCGACACTGCTGTCGCCAATTTTCCTGCTAAACTGGGTGACTACGACAAAGCCTCCCAAATATGGGGGCGTAACAAGGGGGATAATGACGATGACGCAACGAGAAATATCACGTTTCTAATCAACGTTGGTTTTACAATAGCGGAATCTTTCCAAGACGCCACCACCGTGGACGTCAAACATTTAAGTAATCCTTACAACAAAAGAGGGAAAGTGAAAAGTTCGTGGCGGTTACAATAATTATAATAATAAGCTGGACAATCCACACAGCATCATCTAGCCCCAAGCTAAGCAGAGCTTGTGTTATGGGTACTAGATGACTGATATACAGAATACAATACATTACATACGCATACCTATATATTTTTTACTAGCTGACCCGTGCCCACGTCGTTGGGCGGTAAACATTTTTACTTACAAATCTTAACTAAGTAGTACTCGATGTTGCCAACAGATGGCGTTAATACGGCATAAAATAGCGGTCGTTTGCAGTATCGCCCGCGTGGCAGTTTTTTCCCGTTCCCGTTATTTTTTCTGGATAAAAAGTAGCCTAAGTTACTCCTTGTTACATCAGCTATCTGCCAGTGAAAGTCCCGTCGAAATCGGTCCAGCCGTTCCAGAGATTACCCGGAACAAATGGACAGACAGACAGACAGACAAAAATTTAAAAAAATGCTATTTTGGAATATGTATCGCATATACATTCATATGCATGTAGTAAAAAGCGGTTATTTTAATATTACAAACAGACACTTCAATTTTATTTATTTGTATAGATTATACAGAGAAAATACCCAGAACACCCGGAATAAATATTTGTAGATCGTGCAAATATTTATTCCAAGGCAGGAACCCGCAACCTCCTGCGTCGCAGGCGGACATTGGCCTGTCGCGCCACATCGGTCGTCAATTTTGTTTTGAACTTTACTTCGACTTTATTGTGTGTGTAATTTTAAATTGCACGTGTCGAAGTGTTTGCACATTGTTTGAATAGAATCAACCGGAGTCTGTAAACAATAGCTTAGTCGACGAGCGACGAGAGCCTCGTAGGGCTTCCACTAAACACATTATCGACGACCTCGCTCCGGCCACGGCCGGTTCTCGTGGTTAACACTTTGATTTGCCATTTTGTATCACGGTGCTCTTTCCGATTGCTGATTTATTTAATAGCGGAAAACCAAAATTGCGGTTAGATCTAGGTTAGGCTGTGCGTTGCCCTCAGTCAGTCAGATAGCAATGCTTTGTATAAGGTGATGGTAACCACTTAACATCAGGTGGGCCATCTGCTTGTTCCATCAACAAGTTGTATAAAAAAAATAGGACAAAGATTTTATAATTGGTATATTTAAAAATATCTTTGGAATTATTTTTATTATATGTAAGCAGTACTACGTATTATTCTTATAATATTGTTTAAGGTTCATAAAATTGAAAGCAATAATTTGATAGGCCACGAATTTGGTGAATTTCTCAATCAACATCAAATAATTTTACGATCTTTGTACACTCTTTAAAGCGTGTTTATCTGTTCTTCTTTTTAGAGCCTCTTATACTGTCGCGTTGATAATAATAATAAAGGAAAACGTGTTAGTCAGCCTAGATACACCACAAACCAAGGTTGTTGGTAAAAAAATATCTAATTTAAAAATCATAACCATACAATATTTTAAAGACAGTCAAAAGGCATTTGTTTGATGGAATCTTAAAGATTATCAACTTCTATCTTAAAGATTATCTATTAGACTTAGAATCGTCTTACAGCTATGTAAATCCACTTATGTACGTTTCGTATTGGCATTGCTTACATACAAGGGACATAGATAAATATTTGTAGACATTTTTACACAACATCAACTAGCTCCAAACTAGGCATTGCTTATACAATGGGAATGACTGCCGGCTGCGACGCCAGATGACTGATAGAATTCCGATATTTGCTTTTTTTTTAAATACATACATAGAATACATTATAATACCAAGACACAGAACAAACATCTGTGTTCATCACACAAATGTTTGTTCTCAGTGGGGATCGAACCCACCACCTACAGCACAGAAAACAGAGCTACTGCGAACTGAGCTGTGATGGCTGTCATCCTATGTTATTCGAACTCCAAACGCCATGTGTACCTAGAGCTGTAGAAATAACAATCAAGAACATACAAGCTCTGAGTTTGAGGGCGACGACGGATCTCAGATTCGACGTCTAGACGAGAATAACGACGGTATGCAGACCCCTAAGCACCAGATTCTCACGATATCCTATCACTAGTGAGTTGCTTAAAACTCCCAATATTTGTACAATAACGTTGTAGAAACTACGTTTAGTACTTATAGTAGTAGTAGGGCTTTTTGTGAAGGGCTGGTCTGGGGATGTATAAAATCATGCTTACTTCTGCTGCCAAGGAGCGTTGTTGTGTTTCAGTTTGACAGGTGTGGGTGCAGGTGAAATTACCAGGCACATTAGGCTTAACACCTGTATACCTCAGGTTGATACGTCCATCAAGTGCTCACGCATGCATCGTAGTGTACGCTTCTAATGTGCAAGACCTTACAAGACCTGAGAGGCAATACTTGATTATAGGTAATAGTTACTACTGCGCTATGTACTTGAGTAGGTACTGAGTACATACTTAGTAGGTACATGAGTAAAAATTGGGTTCTTAGAAAATAGAAGATTAGTGTATTCTGTATTTTTCGTCCTAATATCCCACTTTTAAATCGATTCCGACAAAAATTGGCAGATCGTGATTTTTGATTGGCTGGAAAATAAGGGAAAAAGGGGGGATGTTTGTTGTGGCGTTATTTACCACGATAAACCACGACAAACTGTGGAATAAGTTGCGTACGGACGCGAGCGTCCCGTCTGAGGTTGTTGATCTTCTCGCGTACTGGTATCGAAATCAGACCAACAACGTCAGGTGGGGTTCAGAGCTTTCCGACAGTTACCAGTTGTCGTGTGGTGTAAGGCAAGGAGGACTCACCTCTCCCGATCTTTTCAACACCTACGTGAATGATTTGATTGTGGAGCTGAGCAGCACCCCAGTCGGGCTTAGGCTGGATGACAGGTATGTCAACAACCTAAGCTATGCTGATGATATGGTGTTGCTCAGCCCCTCGATTAAGGGTCTACGTAAACTGTTACAAATTTGCGAGTCATATGCCAGGGAGCATAATTTAAAATATAACGCTCTTAAAACGGAAATGGTGATTTTCAGATCGGGAAAGGGACCGGAAAGCGTACCAGTATTACACCTTAACGGACAGCCTGTAAAAACGGTAGAACATTTCAAGTATCTAGGTCATATCGTTACGTCAAGCCTCAAGGATGACAGCGACATTGAACGGCAACGTAGGGCTCTTTGTGTTGTGGGCAATATGATTGCAAGGAAGTTCCACAAGGCTTCGCCTGACGTGAAGATAACCCTTTTCAGTTCCTTTTGCCAGACGTTTTACACGTGTCAACTCTGGACAAACTATACCAAGAAGGTGCATGATGGTATAAGGGTGACCTATAACAACATCTTTAGGCACCTAATGGGCTTAAAACGCTACTGCAGCGCCTCAGGGATGTTTGCAGATGCCAGAGTTGATACATTTAATGCCATCCAGCGAAAGAGAATTGCGTCCTTCATGACTAGGGTAAATAGCTGTCAAAACAGTATTATTAAAAGTCTAGCAGATAGACTGATGCTGACGGCAACGTACAGACGGTGGGTGGAAATTGCCACCTAGACTGGCCGAAGTATTTTTTAATACTCTGCCTTATTTTATTTTTATTTTTATTTTAAATATACTTTTTTATGTGTACCTCCTAGTAATTTAAATTGATCTTTTTGTTTATTTTTAAATGTGTATGGACCATGTGTCTGCAATAAAAATATATTATTATTATTATTATTATTATTATTATTTACCGACGGATTTCGGAAGGTGTTGATTATTGTGTGGTTATAAGAGCTCGCGAGGTCTACTGTTCTCACAGAACCACTAGTTTTATTGTATTAGACTATGGTAATTCTCATAAATTCCAAAAAGATAGGATTTGCAGAGAACGACTGAAACCGGTGCTAATACAGCTGTGTTAGGTATATGTACCTACATTCTCTTAAGTGAACGAGGGTGAGGCACTCAACACTGTCTAGGAAAAGCAAGCACGCACATGGGCGACTTTAAGTGATTGCATTTACCAGGGCAACTTAAAAAACGCAGCTACTTTTTTCCCTGATTTAAAAAAATATCGTTTTTTTTTTAAATCAGGGTTATTTCGTCGAGTTCGATCGAACTCTAGGTAGCACCGTAGGGAAGCGCATACCTGAACCAAGGGGAGGGTTGCGGGACCGTCTCTTTGATACCACGTTGAACCATTAAACCCACGTTCTAATACCACTTTGGGGATGATAAAAAAATCTATGTAAACTGATAAGGTTACGAGTATCAGCAATAAATAACACAATAAATAAAATTCAATTTTCAACTTTTACTTGCTGGTTTTTTAATCGCTGAATTTTTAAAACGATGGTCTTATAAAAATCCGTCAGAAGATAAACAATGCCTTATTACTATTGTCAGGACTTCATTTTCTGTCACCTTCAGGAAAAAAAATATGACTTCTTCATTTTAAGTTCTGGTGTGTAATTTCGGAATAAACATAAATTATAACTTGGCTTAAAATATCGGCTACTTTTTATCCCGAAAAAATAACGGGAACGGAAAAAAAACTGCAACGCAGGCGAAGCTGTGAGCGGCCGCTAGTAATAAATAATGACAGATATTTTAAGCAATATTTAAATATCACTAACGTTTATAAGTATGCAGGTAAATACTAAAAAGCTTGTTAAAATTGCATGTGCGCGCTCGTACGAGCCCCTCTCGACTGAAGCCCATAGCGCTAGGTACTTCGTCACCGCTCGTTAACAAGCTTTTGTTGTCGCTGAGAGCATCGATCCTTAATGGTGCGGTTTTAATGAAAATTGTATTCAGGTAAGCAGGTCACCTACTTCTGAATGAATTGCAGGAGCTGTGAAAGGTCGAATGACGTTTTAAATAAAACTGCAGTTATATGAATTTATGAGTTCTATAAAAAAAAATATAAGACCTAATCAGCTTCAGCTATCGAAGAATGCTTTTTTTAATTTAATTAATCATCCTGTTTATCTCGATGGGTTTTGGTGACTAATTGGTTTAATTAAAAGTCAACATGTTACAGTATTTGTGCAAAATATGTACTTATATTGTCTGGTCGAAGCGACGCGTGACCCGAGGGCTGGTGAGTATTTGGCTCAGCGAATTAGCATTGCCATTCAGCGTGGCAATGCAGCCAGTGTTTTGGGAACGCTTCCGATTGGCACTGATCTGGATCAGTTGAGCTACCTTTAGATCGTTTGCAACGGTCTGTATATAGCTCAACAGCTTCATATGTATTTTGTACACACCAATTATAAATACTTGTATTAGTTGAACATCTGTGGTTGAACCTATATTGTCAGGTCATAAGCTAATACAACTTCACAAAAGAAAAACAACAGTTGATATTAAGCTTACCAGCGTACAAATAATGTTTTTTTAATAAGGTTCTGTGCAGATTACAATGGAGTTCGCGGGCTTACGTAATAATGCGACGTGGATTGTGGGATATAATCGAATTTGAGCCCTCCCCTGCAATAGCCGCTATTGCAGACTTTGAAACGAGGCTGTATCTTGCTACAGAACAACGACAGTGTAGCGAAGTTCCTGCACAAGCTATTTTCTAAGAGCTCTACTACTATTATTCTTTCTAGCTTCCCAGTTTCCTTATCCCTCCTAAGAATTATTTTATGCCCGATTCTTACTATACGTTTTTCGTTAGATAGATAGTTGAGAATATATCAGTGGTAACAAGCTAGTTATGATAACCCTGGATCTAAACGAGCGTATTGAAGCCCAATGTTCATTTATGCGATAAAATTTAAGGGGCACTTGTGTAATGTAGCCCACTTGGCAAATGTGGGTTGTTTAAAGGATGGGATAGCTTTGATGATTGCTGACCGCAGATAATTGCGATGGCCACTGTTCCATACTTCGCGCAAACTGAACAGTGTCCTCTAGGCCCTGGCAGAATACTAGCGTTGCTAACACCAATATTAGGCGCGTTGCTATGATAGAATGTAAGGGAATTTTTCTTCCGGTTTTTACAGTATTTTTCTCGTGATACAAAGTAAGCCTATATGTTAATGCAAAATACAAACTTACGCATTACTAATTTTCAATAAAATTTGTCCACTAGTTGGAGCATGAGCCACAAAAATCCATAATTGAAACTATTTTCAAAACATCATGTAACTTTCATCTGTGGTAGGATTGTTACTAAAATAAAATAAAAACAAATTTTCATTAATAGAAAGACGAACAGATGTTAGCAAATATCTTTATTTCCTAGGTATGATATCTTTAAAAATATGCCCAAATTTATAATTCTTAATTAAATTCTTTCTTAATTTAACTTTGTTTTCCCTCCTCAGAAAAGAAAGCATTTTTTTAACACTGCCTTGGTGCTTTTGCAAGTTTCAAGTTTTTTTTGTGAGTCTATAGGGTGTAATAAGACTACTTTTGGAAATTTCGGAGGGTTAAAGTACCTATAAATATGAAAAACTTTTTCTATGGAACCAACACTGTCAGCGCAAAATGTAGGTTTTGAACTTTTGTATATAACAAATATTTTTGCACATTGAAAATGTTGTTTATAGATGAAATTTCTAATCCCCGGATGTTATATATAACCGAGATTTTTAATTTATTGTACGACAACCGTCACGTCTCAGTCACACTGAGAACAAACATTTGTGTGATGAACGTATATGTTTGTTCTGTGGTTAGGTGTTTATGTATTCTAAGCGTGTATTTACAAAAAAAGGTACATATATAAGTGTTATATCAGTTATCTGGTTCCCATAGCACAAATTTTGCTTAGCATAGGGCTAGAAGAGTTTTGTGCATTAAACAAATTATATTAGAGAATAGGCCTGAATTTTTTTTGTTTTTTTTTATTAGACTTGCTAATGTAACTAGCAGAAGACCAACCAACAGCCAACATATAGGTTTTAAGCCTGATATGCCTGTAATTTCACCGGCAACCAGACGCTTCAAGCCGAAACACCGCAACCTGCTTGGAGGCAGAAATAGGCATGGTGACCCCGGATGAGCCATTCACTAAAAGCTCTACTACTACATAAAGATACAGTAGGTAGGTATATACGAAGGTAAGTCAGAACGATAGTTTTATCGTGGGTCTTTTGCTATTCACACTATTTGTCGTGCCTACACTCTATCGCTGGCCAGCTAACAGGTGCCAACAGACGAGTGGATTTCAGCGTGATACAAATCTCTGGGTTAATATTCGACTCAACGGTAAATCGTGTCAGAATGTCTGATAAATGTGTCATGGCCGACATTTAATCGGATATAATGGTTAATATTTTATGGAAATACACACACCAATGTACATTCGACATATTAGTCGAGGCGGTAAGGGCCTGCGCATAGTGGCTCCCCGGAACATTTTAAATTTGTTTACGAATTAATTTATCTATATATTATCTGTCTATATCACTTCTAAGAATCTTTCTACTGACTGACTCACAAATAGACAGCTCACGGTCTTAGCCATGATCATGGACCTTTAAACTTTTAGGGTATATTTGATTGGTGCGTAAAGGTGTGCTAAGATATTTTAAAAATAATATATCGATCCTATCTAATGTGAACCTGGGCTATAGTGTGTATAGAGATGGTGGGATGAGCCAGACAAATATAAACTAAAATGGACCAACACGGCACTGGGGCGTCATCGCCCTAATTATAAACGATAGTATCAAAACAAAACGAATTAGCGCAACTGCCCTCCCAGGACCAGTAAATTAGGTGTTTGAGCCCAGTACAGGGACATAAAAGGCTAATAATCATAAAAAGTGTGTAGAAAAGTAACCTACGCTAGTGCACGCTTACTGTTACCCCACACTGGTTGGTGGATGTCACCAAGATCAAGATCAACCAGCAGAGTGGGCAAAAAATAATTAGTGATAAGAAGAAACGAGAAAGAATCCTAATTTATTTATTTTTTAGAAAACTTTTTATAACCGCTAGTCAAACAAAACATTTCACCAGTATTTTAAATTTATAATATTAGATATATTTGCTAAGATTTTCTTGGTAATGGAAAAATCTTACTGAAATCGGATAAACTCGTTATTGCGACATCTCGACTCGTCGGCAGTAATTAAAATTATTAACCTGTGATTCTCCGATTCATAGGAGAGGGTTTGTTTACGGGTGTCTTGGATAGGGAGGCTCTTCACTTGGAAAACTTCTGAAAAACCGGAAAAGAAGGCGCGAAAACAGAAAAGATAAAAAATAAAAAAATGCTTTTTTTGTGCAGGAATCTTGGTATGTAACGAAGGTAGATGCTGAATCAAGTTTGTTATGAATATAACCCATTTAGTGATAAGGAACTAGCAGTAGTAGCAGGGCTCTTTAAAAATAAAGGGCCTTATTTAGTTGAACAGGCTTATGACCCATCAGATGGTAAGCAGATACCGCATCAGATATTTATTGTTCGCCAAAAATAAGACTTGTTCCAGCCTCTCTCTCACAGTTTCTCTGGTAGCGGAAACTGTCCGGCCATCTAGTCTGTATAGTAATTACACAACCCTATCGGCGAGGGGTTCGGTACGGGCGGGGGAGAGTTTCGTCAGGCGGACAGGGCGGCGAGGCGGCGGCGTCAGCTGGCCGGTCGATAGGGCAGGCTCGGAGCGGCGGACGCATGCGCCACGCTGCGCGGAGCGGCACACACGGAGTGAGGCCGCCGCGCGCCGCGCACGTGATGCATGCGGGGACCTAGCGGCTGCACGCGCGCGCCGCTCATGGGCACCGTGCTCAGCTTCAGCCCGCGCGAGCGGCGCCCGCCGCCCGCCGCGCCGCCGCCGCACCAGCCGCACCAAGCCTACTCCTACGAGCGGCTCAACAATGTCAAGAACCGAGAGAACCGACCGATCGACCTGCCTCGAGACGAGCGGCGAGCCACTCTCGATGACGCCGCCAAGATCATCTCTGAAAAGACGGCCCTGGAGAAGAACCTTAAAAAACACTCGCTTTTCATCAACGCCCTATCATGGAAGAGGTTCTCGACCGCTAATAACAATAAGAAGAAGATAGAATGCAAGAGCAAGAGCGTGGTGACGTTCCGTCCGCCGCTGGCGGACAATGCTCCATTAGACCGTAACAAGAACGTGAGCGGAGCGGGGAGCACGTATGTAGTCAGCTCGGTGCGGCAGGTGCAGGCGCTGACGCCGCGGCCGGTACCGGTGGATGTGGCCAGAGCCAACGCGTTGAACAACAATGTGTGCTTCGAGAAACTACCAACGAGTGGGCCGCCGGTGCAGCCTCGGAAGACGGTGATCCAGGCGTCTACATCGGAGCTGCTGAAGTGCTTGGGCTTATTCCTTCACTCACGCTGTCCTCGCCTGCGCGATTTTCAAGCAGGCGATGCTGTTTTGTGGCTGCGGACGGTGGACCGATCACTACTCTTACAAGGATGGCAGGTAAATATTATTATATAACTTCATTTTCTACGCTACTGCTGGTGGGACCAGCAAATGGCCCACCTGAATTAAACAGCAAGTGTGCTTGTATGAGTCATATAGTAATCCATTCTGTTCACGAGTGTAGTCGTCTCTGTTATGACAGAGTAACAATTGTGTCAAGCTTGCTTTTGATTCGTTCTACGGAACCAAAATATCAAATTGCACGTTCAAATGTTTCTCAACCTTATGGTTTCACTTCTAAAATAATGAACCCGTTGGTGAATAGAAAAACCTGAGACAAAACTTACGGTGAAAACAGGCATGTATCTTGCTCCTTCTTTTTACCATCTCTTTCGCACTCTCGCGTGTTTTGTAACCACGAGGTGCCTTATCGATATGCAACGCGCAAACGCGCTACGGGAGTTGAGATCAAATCAAATGGCTACTTTACACATATCTAAACTTCTAGTGTATTTCACTATGTTAAAATTGCCACATGTTTGCCAGCCATTTTCTGATGCTCTAAAATTAGAGTAGAACCTGTAAGGTTCTCATCGATCGAATCCTTCGTTACCTCCATCTACGACTCAAGTTCAAAATATCATCTAAAAATAACCTCCAAATATTTATTGAAACGATTTCCACGATCGATAGAATAAGACAGTCGTAGCACTTGCTACGCCTAGCTACGAACTGCTACGCCTTTCAGTGCTACGGGGGCGATTCATTCAAGCGTAGAGCTTTATTGAATGCTTACGATTTCAATACATATTAATACGATTATTTTAACATGATCTTTATATGCAAGTAACCAACTACCTTCTTGTTTATCAACTAGTACGTACGTTGAGTTCAACTTTGTAGCTAATATTATCTTACAGCTTATAAAAGTACCGACCAAAAATACGAGGTACTTCAAAATATATGCAAATATTTGTTCCGGGTGTTCTGGGTATTTTCTATGTATAATAAAAAAATGCATGTATGTAATGTATTGTATTAAGTATATCAGTCATCTAGTACCCATAACACAAGCTCTGCTTAGCTTGGAGCTAGATGATGCTGTGTGGATTGTCCAGCATTATTATAGCGCCCAGACAAACAACAAGAGAACAAACATTTGTGTTCACAGCATAAATATTTGGGAAACCTCGGTGGTGATCGAACATACTGTGACAAGTTATTTTTGCACTAGTCTGGCTTCAAATTAACAGAAACAACAGGTAGAGGACAACCTTTCAAGGTTAAAAAAGGCTTCGAGAAACTAAACAAAATAGACTGAAGACCCAATAACAACAAATACTAAAAAAAACCGAATAAAATATATTTAAGGGCATTTCGAAAACTCTTGGAGTTCGACGAGTAAGCTGGCGCACCGTGGTTAACTATTCAGTCAGTCAGTCGTGTTACAGATTCTTATAGCAATAGAAGATTCAGGATTATTGCCCTACATCGGCTTGCTCGTTTACCATTTGAGATGTTTTGTAAGTTTTTTCAACGCCTTCGTGAAAGGTACTCGAGTAGGTGGGTCTAGCCTTTTCTAAAGTTCATAAACATTACATAAAGTTCGTGATTGTGTCGCTATTTTCATCTGCAATGCGTGCTTAGCACGCACACTGTGTGGAAAATATCAAAGCAAACCCTCAATATCCCACACTCTAAAGGAAGTAGCATGCCACGCGCATTTTATGTTACAAAACCCTTAGGCCAAGGTTTCACGATTATGATTCACGAGTTTAAGACCAAGGACGAATTTTTGATAGCGGCTTTTATGTATAAAATATATTTTATCAACTGACTTCAAAAAGAGATGGTTCAGTTGTTTTTCATGTTTTGTTACCTTAGAACTCCGTCACTTATAAACCGATGTGAAAACTTTTCTTTATGTGAAATGATATACATATTCATCACCATAAGTTCAGTAGTTTGGTTTTAAATCAAAATAACTGAAAACAATCCACAATCCACTTAAAAGAATGGTAACCAAGTAAAAGTTTCCAGTCGGTTTCACAAGGTTTCTAAACTTATAGAAGTTTATGTAATATAATCGTGTTACGACTCAATTTCGACAGTCAAATCCTTGTTTCAATCTCGTCTCAGCTTAAAAAAATACGAGGCCTCGAGGTCAAGATTACCCCAATACTCGCGAATAATGTCATTAGAGTATTGTATTAAGTATATCAGTCATCTAGTACCCATAACGCAAGCTCTGCTTAGCTTGGGGCTAGATGATGCTGTGTGGACTGTAAAAAAAATATTAGAGTGAATGAAGTGAGGTAGGTAGATTTACTTGCAGAAGGATTAGAGCAGTCGAAATCCATGGGGCCTGCATATGGGAAACACCTGGCACGCCAGACAATGATAACGTTATCGTCGATAAGGTTATATCGTTGTCTGGCATGCCGCGCAGCTTTCAGTTGTTTTGTCAGTCAGGACAAAGATTCATATAATTGGTAAAGGAGGAATTCGTTTTCTGTCATCTTTGGAAGCAACATTGTATTTTCATTTCAATTGTTTTTCTGTTCTGATGTGTAATTTCGGTGGCATTTTAACCATCATTACTTGAGGTCTTAACACAAGTGTGAACAGTTGAAATGAGAGTGTGTTATGTGGTATCCTGATTTGACATGCGAATGTTGAGATGGATATGTGGAGTTACTACAATGGACAAGATATGAAATAAGTGCATCAGGGGTAGTTGGAAAGTAGCGCCAGTGACGGAAAGATTGAAGAGCAATAGACTAGCGTGGTACGGGCATGTCATGTGGAGGGATGAAAGACATGTTATCAGGAGAGTGATGAACATGAATGTAGATGGATATGTGGGTAGAGGTAGATCAAAGAAAAGATGGATGAACTGTGTGAAAGATGACATGGATTAGAAAGGAGTGAGAACAGAGATGATGGCTAACAGAGGGTAGTGGAAGAAAAGAACATGTTGTGCCGACCCCACATAAAGTGGGATAAGGGAAGAAAGATGATACGTGTCTAGATATTGCATTCGTTAGCCTGTTTTTTGTATAGATTGTGATAGTGGTCGCTATGAAAGAATCGCAAATCGCAAGTATTCAGCGTGCTATATAAAAAATAAAAATGTTGTCAGAGATGGTAGTCATTAGAAAAACTTCACATCTTTATGAATACTCCCTCGCATGATTGCGTCCATGTTGAAGAGAGTAACCCCTCTCATTATTTTACAAGCTTTGCGTTAGTACTGTTTATGTGCTCTGAGCACTAGTTTTGCAGTGGCAAAACTCATTGCGAGATCATAAACATAGCACCCTCCTTCTAAATCAGTTTCTCATTTTTGAGGAGCTTCTTTACTTATAGTAGGTACTATTAATTTGTAGGATTATACAAAAAAACGGTAGGATGCCGTAAGTTTCAGAAATGATAAAAGCCAAAAAATAGTCAAGGAGAGTGTATATTAATTTGAATATATATTTATTTACAAAGAAAATTATGACTAATACAAGTATTTATAATTGGTATGTACAAAATACATTTGAAACAGTTGAGCTATCTAAAGACCGTTGCAAACGATCTAAAGGTAGCTCAACTGATCCAGATCAGTGCCAATCGGAAGCGTTCCCAAAACACTGGCTGCATTGCCACGCTGAATGGCAATGCTGATTCGTTGTGCCAGATACTCACCAGCTTTTGTTTGTAAAATTTTTGGAAAAAGTGACTGACAGATGATGAATAAATACTTATTTCTTTTAATTTTATGCAACCTTTTTTTTCCTTTTGTGAGAAATCTTTTCCAAGGGCCCCCAAACAAATTTTTATACGGGGCCCCACCAAGGCACGCTACGCCATTGTTGTCACGTCTACTAACGGCATAAAAAACTGGTGCTACGGAGACTGACTCTACTTTTTAGTCCCCCAACCATAACTCACTGTAGGAGAGACTTACGAGGCAATCCTGTAAAAGGTTGGCTCATTGGAATTGCCGCGCAAGCTCGGCAGCTCAGTCAAAAATGCAATTTCTTATCTATTCAATAGCTAGGTATATAGGTCTCAAGGAGCTTGGCTTTTGTAGAGATATTTTTTTGTGAAATACGCATGGTATTTTTGGCAACATTGAAGTACATAATATCACTGAAGTGACAAAAGGGCTTTTGTAGAGATTTTGGCAACACCGAAGTACATAACATTATCACTGGTGTGACGAAAGTGTGCAATATTATTGCAGATTCGGTTTTTGTCAATTTTAGTGGTATTTATTACATTTAATATTATTATTGATTGTATATTAGTATTAGTGGTCGCTAAAGGAGCGTTTAAAAAATATCCCAAGGGTTATTTCATCGGGTATATTCAGCTTTCGATAGCGTAGTTGGATAGCATCCCCGTATCAAGGGGTTGTAGATTCTCTCCCACCCCACTCTAAAGATGAAAATACGAATAAATAATATAGACTAAAATTATCTACCCACATGACTCTGGCAATATTAGAATACAGTAGAAGCTAACCAATATTTGTTCGCTTAGAAGTAATCTCATTTCTACTACAGCTAATTCACATTCATTGGAAATAGACGGTGACGTAAACTTAATTTACCTAAGCTTATTCACCTAGGTGCATAAAATACACTTTTAGTTAACTTCAAACATCTGGGTGTATTAAAGTTACTTTTCAAATTTTTATTTACCGTATTCAGTAATTTTAAGCAGTGGCTGTCCCGGCTTAGGATTGTGTTGCGAGTTGTGTGTTGATGGCGCCACAGTATGCGGTGGTAGGGTGGCCGGATGAGTAGGGTTGCCACATTCATAAAAGGTTGGATGGAGGCATTTACCCTAATCGGTAAAACACTAACCGGCTGTCGCACGCTTCTTTGTACGCTTTAATTTTTAATTTGCTTATTACCCTTTTCAGACAAACGTATTCTCTGGTACTATTGAATATTTTAACATTATTTTACACAAATATTTAACATCTAATATTTAACCTACCTACACATAATACAGTAATTGTTTTCTACATAATGTTTTATAATTAAATATTTGTGGTCATTTTTACACAACATAATCATGCCCAAACTAAGAATAGCCTGTAGTACTATGGGAACCAGATGACTGATATAATCCATATACTATGAATACAATATTTAAATATATAAATAATTGATATATATAAGCTATGCTTGGTTTGGGGCTAGATGACGTTGCATACAAATGTCCAGAAATATTTATTTATTTATTTAATTGTGGTTTGAATAAAAATTGTCAGGACAGGATATGTCAGGACGTTTAAGGGATGTTTAAGGGGAGTAGTCAGAGGTAAGCCCAGACATTATATTTTTCAGTAGTTGGTATTCCATACGTGACAGGTTACAAGCTCGTCGCCACTGCTAAATTCTAACTAGTCTTCTCCCGATGCTTTTCTTAGTCGTTTAAGAACACTGGCATTGTGCACATGTTTGCACGATCGACTTAGAATCCACGACTTTAGGATCGGAAAGTAGGGTCAGTCCCACTACTACTAATACTAGACCACCAATGTTCTACCACCATGCATGAAATTCTTACAAATGTATACTATTATTATAAATTGGAAAGTTGGGAATTTACACTATCCCCGGGTGACATAGGCTATATTATATTTAAAAAAACTAGGGATCCTTAAGAAAACCCTTCAAGCCGGGACGGGCCGCTAGTGTATATCCGTTGGTAATCTATTATATAAAAGAGAAGTCCATTCACTCACTGACTCATCACGATTCCTCCGAAACTACAAGGCTTAGAAGTCTGAAATTTGGCACAAGGATTCTTTAGAGGGTGTAGACGCTCACTAAGAACCGATTTTTGAAAATTCGCACCCTAAGGGGTTGAAAAGGGGTGAAAACGTTTGTATGCAAAATCGTATTCAGTGGTCGTATTGAAATGAAACTTTGGATAAATGTTACTTATGGCAAGGCTAATAAAATGCATCATTGTTTTTTTTTAAACAACCCTTATAAGGGGTGCGATGGGGTGTTAAAGTTTGTATGGAAAAATCGTAATGCGTGTTGCGATTTGCTTCAAACTCAGTTTGGCTTCTCAAAATACAAAAATATTAATGACTACATTCAAAATTTTTCAAAACTACCCTTACGAAAGGGGATGGTTGGGTGTCAACATTTATATGGAAAAATCTGTTTGCTTGGCTTGATTTACTTCAATCTTTGTTCGGACACTTAAAATACGATAATACTATACAAGTTTTTCATGGTTTTAAAAAACAACCCCTACAGCTACCCCTACCCCAATAATTTCATACAAAATAAAATTATGCCAACTTAAAAACATTTGGTGTACTAAGCACTCTTTATAAAGCTTGAGTGCTTACTAAGAAACAATTTTTGAAAATTCGCACCCTAAGGGGTTGAAAAGGGGTGTAAACGTTTGTATGCAAAATCGTATTTAGTGGTCGTATTGAAATGAAACTTTGGATAAATGTTACTTATGGCAAGGCTTATAAAATGCAACATTGTTTTTTTTTAAACAACCCTCATAAGGGGTGCGATGGGGTGTTAAAGTTTGTATGGAAAAATCGTAATGCGTATTGCGATTTGCTTCAAACTCAGTTTGGCTTCTCAAAATACAAAAATAATAATGACTACATTCAAAATTTTTCGAAACTCCCCTTACGAAAAGGGATGGTCAGGTGTCAACATTTATATGGAAAAATCTGTATGCTTGGCTTGATTTACTTCAATCTTTGTTCGGACACTTAAAATACGATATTACTAAACGAGTATTTCATGGTTTTAAAAAACAACCCTTACAGCTACCCCTACCCCAATAATTTCGTAGAAAATAAAATTATGCCAACATAAAAACATTTGGCGTAGGCACTCTTTAAAAAGCTTAAGTGCTTACTAAGAAACGATTTTTGAAAATTCGCACTCTAGGGGGTTGAAAAGGGGCGTAAACGTTTGTATGCAGAATCGTATATAGTGATCACATTGAAATGAAACTTTGGATAAATGTTACTAATGTCAAGGTTTCAAAAATGCATTATTGTTTTTCTTAATTACCCTTATTAGGGGTGTGATGGGATGCCAAAGTTTGTATGGAAAAATCATAATGAGTGGTGCTATTTGCTTCAAACTCAGTTTGGCTTCTTTAAATACAAATATAATAATTACTACGTTTAAAAATTTTTCATGACCACCCTTATGAAAAGGGGAGGTCGGGCGTCAACATTTATATGAAAAAAAATTGTATGTGCGGCTTAATTTACTTCAGCTTTGGTTCAGACACTTAAAATACGTTATTATTATGCAAGTTTTTCGTAATTTTAAAAAACAACCCCTACAGCTGGTTGAAAGGAAATATATTAATTTCATAAATACGCCAACTTATAAACATTTGGATTAGGCATTCTTTGAAAGGTTTAGGTGTTTACTAATAAACTATTTACGAAAATTTACACCCAAGGGGTTGAAAAAGGGTGTAAACGTTTGTATGCATGTTTAGCGATCGTATTGAAATGAAATTTAGGATAAATGTTATTTTAAAAGGCGTTATGGATTTTTTTTAATTGCCCTTATAAAGGGTGTTATGAGACGTCAAAGTTTGTATGGAAAAATCATATTGATTATTGCGACTAGCTTCAAACTTAATCATGGAATACACAACCATGGAAAACACAGCCAGGAATTGGTTTACATTCTTGCATCCAATTCCATGGTCGTGTATTTCGTGGTTGTGCTTTTTAGGTCATACCAAATTTTCTGCACTCTTGGAAAACACAAGCTTAGGATTGGATGCCAAAACCTATGCTCCGTTTGCACTCGCTATCTAGGGCGGATCTGACTCGGATAGGTTAGGTTAGGTTAGAACATAAAAAAACGCGCGAGGCGAGCGAGCGGAGCGAGCGTGCTGCGGCAGCAGCCGCCGAAGCGCCAGAAATAAAACTGCATGATCTACCTATACTAAGATACAACTTTGGCTCTTTAGTTGCGTCTTTGCACTCGCTTTCTAGGGCGGATCCGACTCGGATAGGTTAGGTTAGGTTAGAACATAAAAAAAACGCGCGAGGCGAGCGAGCGGAGCGAGCGTGCTGCGGCAGCAGCCGCCGAAGCGCCAGAAATAAAACTCCATGATCTACCTATACTAAGATATAATTTGACTCTTTAGTTGCGTCTTTGCACTCGCTTTCTAGGGCGGATCCGACTCGGATAGGTTAGGTTAGGTTAGAACATAAAAAAACTCGCGAGGCGAGCGAGTGGAGCGAGCGTGCTGCGGCAGTAGCCGCCAAAGCGCCAGAAATAAAACTGCATGATCTACCTATACTAAGATACAACTAACCTAACCTATCCGAGTCGGATCCGCCCTAGAAAGCGAGTGCAAAAGACGGAACTAAAGAGTCATTTAGTTGCGTCTTTTGCACTCGCTTTCTAGGGCGGATCCGACTCGGATAGGTTAGGTTAGGTTAGAACATAAAAAAAACGCGCGAGGCGAGCGAGCGAAGCGAGCGTGCTGCGGCAGCAGCCGCCGAAGCGCCAAAAATAAAACTGCATGATCTACCTATACTAAGGTACAATTTGACTCTTTAGTTGCGTCTTTTGCACTCGCTTTCTAGGGCAGATCCGACTCGGATAGGTAAGGTTAGGTTAGAACATAAAAAAAACGTGCGAGGCGAGTGAGCGGAGCGAGCGTGCTGCGGCAGCAGCCGCCGAAGCGCCAGAAATAAAACTGCATGATCTACCTATACTAAGGTACAACTTGACTCTTTAGTTGCGTCTTTGCACTCGCTTTCTAGGGCGAATCCGACTCGGATAGGTTAGGTTAGGTTAGAACATAAAAAAAAACACGCGAGTCGAGCGAACGGAGCGAGCGTCCTCCGGCAGCAGCCGCCAAAGCGCCAAAAATAAAACTGCATGATCTACCTATACTAATCTACAACTTGACTCTTTAGTTGCGTCTTTTGCACTCGCTTTCTAGGGCGGATCCGACCCGGATAGGTTAGGTTAGGTAAGAATATAAAAAAAAAACGCCAGAAATAAAACTCCATGATCGAACTATACTAAGATACAACTTGACTCTTTAGTTGCGTCTTTGCACTCGCTTTCTAGGGCGGATCCGACTCGGATAGGTTAGGTTAGGTTAGAACATAAAAAAAACGCGCGAGGCGAGTGAGCGGAGCGAGCGTGCTGCGGCAGCAGCCGCCGAAACGCCAGAAATAAAACTCCATGATCTACCTATACTAAGATATAATTTGACTCTTTAGTTGCGTCTTTGCACTCGCTTTCTAGGGCGGATCCGACTCGGATAGGTTAGGTTAGGTTAGGACATAAAAAACTCGTGAGGCAAGCGAGTGGAGCGAGCGTGCTGCGGCAGTAGCCGCCAAAGCGCCAGAAATAAAACTGCATGATCTACCTATACTAAGATACAACTTGACTCTTTAGTTGCGTCTTCTGCACTCGCTTTCTAGGGCGGATCCGACTCGGATAGGTTAGGTTAGGTTAGAACTTAAAAAAAACGCGCGAGGCGAGCGAGCGGAGCGAGCGTGCTACGGCAGCAGCCACCGAAGTGCCAGAAATAAAACTGCATGATCTACCTATACTAAGGTACAACTTGACTCTTTAGTTGCGTCTTTTGCACTCGCTTTCTAGGGCGGATCCGACTCGGATAGGTTAGGTTAGGTTAAAACTTAAAAAAAACGCGCGAGGCGAGCGAGTGGAGCGAGCGTGCTATGGCAGGAGCCACCGAAGTGCCAGAAATAAAACTGCATGATCTACCTATACTAAGGTACAACTTGACTCTTTAGTTGCGTCTTTGCACTCGCTTTCTAGGGCGGATCCGACTCGGATAGGTTAGGTTAGGTTAAAACTTAAAAAAAACGCGCGAGGCGAGCGAGTGGAGCGAGCGTGCTATGGCAGCAGCCACCGAAGTGCCAGAAATAAAACTGCATGATCTACCTATACTAAGGTACAACTTGACTCTTTAGTTGCGTCTTTGCACTCGCTTTCTAGGGCGGATCCGACCCGGATAGGTTAGGTTAGGTTAGAATATAAAAAAAAAACGCCAGAAATAAAACTCCATGATCTAACTATACTAAGATACAACTTGACTCTTTAGTTGCGTCTTTGCACTCGCTTTCTAGGGCGGATCCGACTCGGATAGGTTAGGTTAGGTTAGAACTTAAAAAAAACGCGCGAGGCGAGCGAGCGGAGCGAGCGTGCTACGGCAGCAGCCACCGAAGTGCCAGAAATAAAACTGCATGATCTACCTATACTAAGGTACAACTTGACTCTTTAGTTGCGTCTTTTGCACTCGCTTTCTATGGCGGATCCGACTCGGATAGGTTAGGTTAGGTTAAAACTTAAAAGAAACGCGCGAGGCGAGCGAGTGGAGCGAGCGTGCTATGGCAGCAGCCACCGAAGTGCCAGAAATAAAACTGCATGATCTACCTATACTAAGGTACATCTTGAAAGAAAGAAAGAAACTCTTTAGTTGCGTCTTAACGAAGCATAAGCTTTGGTTCGACCAATCAGAGCAATGGTCACCAATTCCCAGGTCGTGTTTTCCATGGTTGTACATTACCAACACGCGTTGGGAAGGATTCATAAACCCTCATGAGGGGTACGATAAAGCGTTAAAGTTTGTATGGAAAAATTATAATGCATGGTGTGATTTGCTTCAAACTCAGTTTGGCTTCTTAAAATACAAAAATAGTAATAACAACGCTCAACATTTTAAACTACCCTTACGAAAAGGGGAAGGTCTGGTGTCAACATTTACATACATATATGTTAAATCTGTACCTTATATGCGTGACTTGATTTCTTTCAATTTCAGTTCGGACACTCAATATACGATATTGTTACACAAGTTTTCATGATTTTAAAAAACAACCCCTGCAGCTGGTTGAGAGATAAAAAAATTTATTTCATCTATAGGTATATACAAATAAATAAAAATGAAGCGTCTGTAATATTAAAATAACCACTTTTTACTATATGCATATGAATGTATATACGGTACATATACCAAAATAGCATTTTTTACAATTTTTGTCTGTCTGTCTGTCTGTTTGTTCCGGGTAATCTCTGGAACGGCTGGACTGATTTCGACGGGACTTTCACTGGCAGATAGCTGATGTAATAAGGAGTAACTTATGCTACTTTTATTTTAGAAAAAATCAAAAATGTCCAAGTAGGTACTGCCCAATATCGCGCGCAGCCTTTCACGCTCTAACCAGTGGACCGATTTGGATAAAATTTGGAATAAATATAGATTGTAAGCTGGAATAGGACATAGGCTACTTTTTATAACGGGAACGGGATAAATCTGCCACGCGGCAGATTGCCGCGTGGATTTTATGCCGTATACCCTCAATTAACGCCATCTGTTGGTGACGCCGAGTACTACTTCAGTTATTTTATAATGACTACAATCATCAGTACTTATGTACTAGCGCCACCGCGCATCTTTATTTTTACATAGTACCTTTGTAAAAATGTTTACCGCCCAACGAAGTGGGCACGGGTCAGCTAGTCTATATATATTTATCAATATAAACTTTTCGGTGAATGTAATAAGTAAATTATGGAATTGTGTCGAGGCAAGCCCCATTGAGAAATCGCGATATTTCCTTAGCTCTTTCCCACCAGCCCTACCTTTCATTCAATGGATGGGGAAAGCCCGCCTTCGATCGATAGATTCGCGACGTTTCACCATGAAACGATGTTTGTTTTGATGATAGGACAGCTTTCTATACTGTATGGGAATACCGTTGGTCGTTGACTCTTAAGAGTTTCAATGTTATTCAATAGTCTGTCATGACGTTTTACATTGCGAATATTCAGTAATAAGGAATTTTACTTTGTGTTCTGAAAACTAGCAGTCATTTTAAATTGAGGACGCTTTGCTGTCAGAGCATTTTATATTATAGTCAATGTGCACACAAGAACATTTAGTTTCCAAATCCTCCTGATCCGAAATGTTATGTGTTTCGTTTGAATAAATGATGACGACCGATGTGACGCGGCGGGCGAATATCCGCCTGCGACGCAGGAGGTTGCAGGTTCGATTCCCGCCTTGGAATAAATGTTTGTACAATCTGCAAGTAATGCAATAAAAAATATCTATACATGTAATGTATTGTATTAAGTATATCAGTCATCTAGTACCCATAATACAAGCTTTGCTTAGTTTGGGTCTAGATTATGCTATGTGTAGTTATTTATATTCTGAAAATTTTGGTGATAGATTAAATATTTACATCGTTGGCGAACCAGCTACTCTACTGACTTAATTCATCTTTCATTTGGTATCGGGAGCCTTGTGACAAGGGTACTAAGTTGGAATCTTTGGCTGTGTGCCCAATGCCCTTTCTTAGCCATTAGTGCCTTCATCAACTCGTTTATTAACCACAGTAGTAACATAAACTTCTTCTTTTATGTATTGACTTCTGTCTAAACTTATAGAGCGACACACAAGTTGGTTTTGCTACTCGGGGACTAGATACTTACACCACGTTGATACGCCACAAAAGTTACATTTACCGGCGAACCCGTTGACCGATCACTTCACTGGAAACACATTTTGTAGATCATTGCTAGTGTGAAAATGCCGCCATGAGTCCGTATGAACACATTGTCTTAGTTGTACAGTGACCTACCACGGCACAGAGGTAGCCGATCAATATCTGACTAAGCGAAAGGGGTAACTCTCGTAAACTTTATGGTAATTCCTATGGGCCTCCGTTTTAGGCACTCAGGTATTGGTGTTTCTGTGTCAAGAGCCGAGGGCTTGCGCTAATGATTTAAATCTGTCTTCGTAAATAGGGCCAGACTGTTGCCCTACTTTCAGCCGGTTGTAGAGGTCTACGACAATTTCTTTTGAATTTTATAGGGCTTCATTAATATGGTAGCCATGTCTGAATATAATTTGTCAACCCCATTTTTATGATTAGTCGCAAATATACTTATAATAAGTTATGGAATATATTACTCCTAGCGACAATAAAACCCATCGTAACATTTTTGTGGCTATTAATTTAATTGTTTGTTAGGTGCGACACTATACTTTTTTCCTCTTTGATACCTTTAATTTTTATTAACAACTTTTTTTCTCTTGTTACAGGACGTCGCGTTCATTAATCCTGCGAACGTGGTGTTCGTGTACATGCTGGTCCGCGAGCTGGTCGACGGTGAGCGAATAGGCCGCCCGCAGGAGCTCCAAGCGGTCGTCCTCACCTGCCTCTACCTCTCCTACTCCTACATGGGCAACGAGATCTCCTACCCGCTCAAACCCTTCCTCGTCGAAGACTCCAAAGACAAGTTCTGGGACCGGTGCCTTTTAATCGTCGACCGCTTGTCCTTCAACATGCTGAGAATCAATTCAGAGCCAGGTTTTTTCACTGAAGTGTTCACAGAGTTAAAAACGTTTGCGGTGGAGAGTCCACTTCCTCCTCCCGCGCCGGCTCACCCCGCACCGGCCCCCCCGCATGCCCTGGCGGCTGCCTGACATACGGAGGTGGCCGTGCTTCGGCTGGCACTCGCTGACCGCCCCAGTCGGGTCTGATGTCGGCTTTTGACGTTTGAAAAGCTTGGTCAATCTGTGCATCATGAGTGGGTTACAACTCAACAGAACAGATAATCCCCTTTGAGAAATATACTCCGTCTCTGCTGGACGTAGGACAATGAGAGAAAAGCTTTAGATGACTTTATTCCCATATGCTGTTTACCAGGATTTTTATGGAGTATTGCTTTCATTAGGTACTTGCCATTTGGTAAATAATCCTTGAGGCTTGATAATTACCATTTGACCAAATGGACATTATTGACCAACAAATACTTCTACATAAATTGCTCAATTTTATCATTGTAATGCTAGCAGTAAAACGGTTGACCAAGGTTTTCAAATAAGTCTTATTCTATACATGAATTCAATTTAAAGTGAAGCTTATCATTTTTGCGAACAGTGTTGAAAATAGTTAGCTATTTCAAGCAAGAAAGACGTCCCCTAATTGAGCGATATGAGAAAAGTAGCACATCCGCCCTTTAAATTATTTTAATAAGCTGATGAGTAAACATAGATGTCTAGTTAAATTGTGAAAGCCACAACAGATGTCCCCTTTCATGATTCCAACAGAGGAACTTTTCAATTTTGTCCGATGATACCGAGAAATCATCGGATTAAATTAGATGTAGTTCCCTTTTGTGTCATTGAACAGCTAGGTACCTACCTAGTTGACATGAAATTGCTTAGCAAGCATGGAATTTTCGTTGACTTTTGAAGAAAGTTTTGAAATTGGGCGCAATTTTGGCTACGACAACAATGTCTTCTATACAGATCAAAATGTTCAACCATGTTAGAGGTGATTGAATGTTTTCAACAAAACACTGGCAGATAAACAATATGCCAATGTCGATACAAAAACTTGACGTGGCCTTTGACTGTCAGAATCTCGTAAATTCTTTAGGGAAAGCTGAGTCAAAGTTTATAGCCAGAAAGGTTGCTGTTGGCTGGAAAAGCTTAGAAAACGGTTGAGCAGTTGACACCAAGTTCTGCAGACTGATCCGAATTGCCTTCTACGAGTACATTTTGATGAATGTATTTATTTTACTGAGTTTTATCAATATAGCCCAGTCAGCTGCCCTGTTAAAAACTAGCCCGCACATTTAAGTCCAAATAATTATTTCTACCATAAATTTCACGGAATTTTCAAACTTCTATAGTCGTAGCACTTGTACGGCAAACTAAAAAATAGTTTTGCGGACTTTTTTAGATTCGGGTTAGAAATATGCACCGTATCATCTCGTAATGTATTATGTAACATTTTCGTAGGTACTTGTCTGATATTGTTACTTTCAGCCGTTCCACGGTGTTAGTCCAAGTAGAACCGCGGATAGTTTGTAAGTTATTTCGTAAAGTAGTGAATCGTATGCCATTGTAGTTAAAGGATATTAATTAGTGAAATGTGTCAGGACGGGAGGGTGCAATAGACGGTGGCTCCGTTGTAGAGATTCGGAGGGGGTTGGTTATAGCTTGACTTCTACGGATGTTAAAATTATTATGCTACAGAGGTTATAATAGATACTGCAAAAAAAACTGACAATCCATACGACGCGCGACATACCTAGCCATATTTTTCAATTATGGCTCCTATCCGACATTCAACATACAACATTGCTAGCACCTTGTCATCTCTCATTCGTTTTATAGAAAATGGTGGCAGTTTTCTCTAAAATTTACGAGAACCGATTGTGTTTAGGATATATCATATTACACCCTCATTTCCAGCTGCTTTACTCTAAAGTCTAAGGTTGGTTATTTAAAATATCACTAGGGAAATAAAGAGAGAAATTATGCTTTCAAACAAGACATAATAAGTTCAGTAAATTATTTAAAGGATTCACGTATGACGCAAAACAAAAGTATTGCGCGTCAAAGGTTAAACGCTCTGCGTCTGCCTATTCATCGGTCTACCTGTTGTAGCGTATAGTAGACTGTATTAGATAGCGTTTGGCCTTCTCTGATCTTCTCTTGATGTATCTGGTAATCCCTTCTTCGAAGTGTACGTAAATGCCGGCTCAAAGCGGGAAATTCACTGGGGCGTTGGTTTAAGATAGGACAAATTTTGCGAACAAATATGCGCGTTTTGTACAGTAATATTGAATACCTAAGTCTTAAACGTTAGAATATGTTAGAGAAGGTTTTTGGGTGGTTTAGGAGGGTAGGCACTCGGGTATTTAAAATTCAGAGGTTTATTTAGCTTGAGGCTCTACGGCAGCAGGCTACGGTATTTTGTCATGAATAACTGAACTCGTTCTGACAACATGAAAGTTTCAAAATTCTGATGTTGAAATCATGAATCACACCGTTGTATTGTACTTGTATTTATACTGTGAAATTAACTTTACCAGTCTACACAGTTTTACTTTGTAGAGTCACATTATCTCGAAGAATAGGATTCATAAACTTAATTTTATTTAGAATTACACAGCTAAATAAAAGTGAGTTCATGGATCATTTTATTCCTTGAAGTAATGGAATTAATTCATTTTTTTATATCTATCTCTTGTAAGTTTATGATTTTATTCTATGTGTCGTGGCCTATTGAACAACTAACGAACATGTTTACAGACCAGCGTCAAAAACTCACACAATACTCTCCTCGATAAAGGAGAAACCGAGTGCCATAACGTAAGTTTGTTAACTATCGTATGGTATAAGTATTTTAATGGTGAATATTCTCATTAAAGCGTTCCAGTCATTATTATAAGGTAAAGTAGATGTCTGTGATTTTCTGATATTAGCTTTGTTTTTGTGATTACTTACTCGTTTTAATTTAGTTGATGTTTGTAGATCGATAATTGCAAAAACTAGCCAACCTTGTAGCTTAACACAAGAATGTTTAGTAATTTTATATCTATGTGAGTCATTTACACTTCAACTAGCTGAGAGGGAAGTGGGAGTACGAAATGACGAATAACATTTGACAGTAATTACGATGACGTCAAAGAATTATGTCAAGATTGTGCTTTATTGTTGCGATAGATCTACTGACCTGCTACGGTGATTTGGTGATCTATATATGGATTTTTACCGTATAGTGGACTCTTATACTTAGATCACAACGTTATTAGGTGTGAGTTTGTTTTGTAGTGATCCTTAAGAACTATTGTTTTGTATTTGCACTGTGTAGATAGCATGTTTAGCTTCTATGCGTGTTTTCCAAGACTAGTTCTTGTCAACACCAACTCCATGTTAGCCAGTTAGTTCTAAAAATCATAACGTCACGCATTGCGTCGCAAACTAGTATATACTTACTTATATTTTATTCAAGAAACCGACTTCGATAAGACTGGCTTACTCCCAATGTGAGTGCGTGTTGAGGTCAATGCTGTTTTATCGATCCACACGATTTCCGAATATTAATATGACCAAGATTTTACAGGCCCGAGTTCTTAACTGTTGAGAATAAATATAAAAAATATATTGACAGAATCTTGTACAATTATCGATCTAGTTGGTAGATGTTTCGGTGATTCTTTTGCTTTAATTTACTTTAAATTAATTTGTTTTAAGCTCTATTTATTACAGTAGGTAATATTAGGTATTGTTTTCTATGCTGAAAATTTATGATTGCTTTGAGTATCATCAGTAATTACAATCTGTCTGCTGTAAAGCGTCCTTGCGTATTCTTTTGTCACCCTATTTTTGGTCACTGAGTGAAGACACATTTACGATTGGATAGGTACTATATTTTAGTATCAGGGTGGTACTAAAAAGGGTTAATCTAATCAGGTGTTTCAAGGTGAAGGTATAAACTTTATTTATTTCGTCGGTTGACCTTTGTGTTAAAAAGTTATGGTTAGAAAAGATTGTAATCTACCGATTTTGTTACAGAGTGTTTTCCTTGAACCTACTCTTTATAATTTGTTTTAAGTAGTGAATGTTGATCTCGTTAAGATAAAACTAAGGTATGCACGTATGAAATAGTCATGTTTACATTCCAATTATTAAAATAAATCTAAGTTTAGCTATAAAAGCCCCAATTACATAGAAAGTAGGTGGTCCAACTCAGCGTTTAATAATCCCTAGCTCATAAGAATTTTATTTTAACAAACATAACTACGATGTACTTATGTAATTTGCAGCTTTGTAAGCGCTGGTTGCCAAACCCGCGCTGGTAACCTATTTTCTACGTGAATGTGGTAAACTTCTCCACTTCAAACGAGGTTATTCTCTTTTATTATTTATGGAAATGTATAAGTATAGTCACATCGGCCCCAGTCATGATCAGGCTTTGGTATGGTGTGATGTACTTTTCCATTTCTATCTGTAATAAACACGTTACCACAGTAACGCGGTTGTAGATAAGCCGTTTGGTGTGTTGGATCCGAAGTCGAATTTCGATGTTCTAAGATATTAGCGTAACTTTGATATTGAGTGTGAATATGCATAATCCATTATTGAAAGGTTTCCAACGGTCGAAACCTCTTCTAATATTCATGTAACTCACGTTTGTTAATTAAACTATTGTAAATATACCCAATTATTAAAAAAACTTTCGTATATACCAACTGTGCAGTTTTATTTTATCAAACCCTTCCTACTTAATTAAACCATACAGGGTAGGTAATAAATTTAAAATAAGTAATTAGGTTGACCTACTTATATTGAGGTTATTGTAACAAGTTTTTTATGAAAAGAAGTGATGAGACAAATATTTGGTCCACCTGAAGTTGAGCAGATGATGAGGACGTGCGTTAGTTTCATTGCGTTAATTAGTTTAGTGTTAACACTAAAGGACTTTTTGTGTTCAAGTTATAGCTCAGTGCCTGTAGGTAATTGCATTGGCAGTACCCACCCTTCAAAATGGAACACAACAATACAAGCATCACGGCTTAGCCACAGAAACAGGTGGTAATATTTCCCAGGACGAAACCCTTTCTCAAAGAGCTCTACTAAATTTGAGCCAATAGGTATAGGATAATTTTGTCCCAAGCCATACACTTTCGCGTTTGACGATTTTTTTTATCGTTTCACTAAACTAAAGTTGACTGCATTTTGTAAATCTCACCGAAATTACACATCAGACATTAAAATAACACTAGAAAAACAATTTTAGTGTAAAAACTATGTTGCTTCCAAAGATGACATAAATTAATCCATGTTGAGCTTGATACGCGTAGCTCTGCTACGACCCGTAGCACTTGTTTGTAGCGACTAAGTAGCTTTTTGTAGAGTTCGTAGCGAGAGAAGCTTTGTATTGTAGTTTTGTTTCTGTAAAACGAACTCCCTAGGTACCTCTAGATGATACAAAAGGTTTGTTCAACGTTGCACTTCAAATTATCAATAGTCTGTAGGGAAGTTTATCCGTGGTAAAAGTAACTGTTACTTACCCACCGTAACCTATTTCTTCCTTTCGCCGCCGTCACCAGTGTAAATAAAGGCACCGTGCACCGAAGACACGTCCTCAGTGGACGTACTCTGGAGGAAATGCGATTATTTAAGCCAGTTTAACCGCGCAACATCAAGTGGGTCATCTGCTTGTTCTAATATTTACTCCCTAGACAACTAGTACCTAGGTATGTATTAACACCAATCGATAGTGTCTAGACTATCGATATCACTATCGATGTTGAAACTATTAATTAAATTGTAGAGCGATTGAAAAAAAATTAAATTATCTAATACTTAAATATTACACGCCATCTGTTGTTCAGTAGCAGTAGCCACGGCGGAACACAACACGTAAGGGACCAGAACAAGTTCAGTTATTGCACGTCCATGAAAAACACAAACCAGGAAATCACAGCCATGGAAAACACAATCACAGCCAAGAAAATGGGACCAAAATGTATACTAATTTAAAATTTATATAAATGTGAATTCACGTGATCCGCATAGGGCAGCTAGAATAATTTTAATCGTATCAAAAACAGACTGTTGCAAGGCGTAGGTAATTGTATCTACTCTAATCTCACCCTGGTTAAGCTCAATTTCATAACTTTTCCTGGAACGAACGAATTCTTAGCTGAGTATTCCTATCTTTTTTTTTTTTTTTTTTTTTTTTTTTTATACAACAAAGTTGGCAAACAAGCTTACGGCCCACCTGATGGAAAGTGGTTACCGTAGCCTATGGACGCCTGCAACACCAAAGGAATTACAAGCGCGTTGCCGACCCTTTAATAATTTTAAAACGCCCTTTTTGAAGAACCCCATACTATAGTCCTTAGTGAAAACCTCAGCAGGAAGATCATTCCACAGCCTGAGTGTTCTGCACCTTCTAAGGTTGTGGTTACCCGGGTAGTATTTCCATGGTCGTACACATATAAAAAAGTACTTTGTGGTCGTACATTAGTCAGACTCGTGTAAATATTTTGCTGTTGAATGAAAATATTTTGATTTGATCTAGCATTGCAATGATCAAAACATTCAAAGCCGAAGCGCAGCACAATAGAATTCATATTATTATTTCAAACGTAGCTTAAACCTCAAAAAAAACTGTAAAGTACTACTTATCTAGTTGTACTGTGCGCCATCAAAGTAAACTAAAGCCGGCAAAATGGGTGATTTCCCTGATCCTGATGAGGAGTATGAGCTCATGTATGCTGAAGAGTTAGAGATGATGCGAGAGCAAGAAGACGGTGATGGTATGTGATATGACCAAAAATTCCTAATTTCTATCTCATCTATCTGTTATGACAAACATTACCTATCAACCTGCTATAGCCTATCCTATCTTGCTCAATCCTATGTACTTGTCTTAGCTTAGTCTGATAGGTATCTTGATATTTATTCAGCTAAAGCTTACTACTGCTATGCTTAATCAAACTAGCTAAGTACGATCAACTACCTATCATGAAAAACATACTTAAAAATAGTAGGTACTATAAAAAGTATCTTTGTACCTACTAAGGAACAGGTATATAAACAAGTCTTAAATTTTCAGATCTAAACATAGTCAGACCAAAGACATTACCCGCCAAACGAAGCTTGAACTTCTCCAGCCCAGCTTCTGCAAAAACAACAAAGCAAATACACAGAGACGAGGAAATATCAATATCACAGAGCATACAACCTCTTCCTCAAAGCCAGGATGTAGTTCCTTCACTAGAAGCAATAACTCCCATTGTTCTAAGAGAAGACTCTCCCATTCAATTACTAGATGAATATCCTGACACCATTAATGGCTCAAATAAAAGAACTGCTTCAGATCTTTTTGGTGATATTGGAGATATTGATTTTGACGATATCCAGCTGCCTAGTAAACGGCCTAAAACAGAGGAGGAAAATGATTTAGATCTGATAGATAAGATCATTGAGGGTAGAAGGTTGCGGCAGATTTTAGCAGAGCCAACTAAACTGCAGAATGATAAAAAACCTAGCTATAAAGCTAAGGAGAATTTGTCTTTAGATATTCCAAGGTAACTCACAAACTGCAATTTCTCCAGGAACTTTTAATACAACCAGCCTCAAAAGTATACATCAGTCAATATTTGAAAAGTATTTTATGTTTGAAAATCCCCTTTTTGATAAAATTTAGTGTTATCTTTATTTTTAAAATATACCTCTGCCTACACCTATTAGACCTCCCCTACCCTTAAAGTATCTTGAGTGAGTACTTGGTAAGAGATAAGGGATATCTACCATGCCTTATAATTAATAGTTATGAAGTTATATCTTATAAATACTAGACCTGAAATTATGTTACCTATGTTATCTTTGCAATTTTCAGCTGGGCCTTTATGCCAGTAACCAATTCAGACGGGGATCGCATTTATGTCAAGCTAGAGTCTGAAGAGACCTGGGAGCGGTCTATAGATAATACTGCTGGGCAGGTGTCTTTGCTGTCGATGTATGACAAGACCTGGGCGGAAGCTAGGAAAATTGTAAGTAATTTCTTAAAGTTACGTACTAACTTGCAGCTTAGGTGGACTGAGTCTGGTTTTCATTTAATTTAACTTATTTATTGTGAAAATGGGTATATAATACATAAGTCAAATTAAAAACATAGTTAGCTTTACAGCATGCAATATTTAAAACATTTTAAAGACTATCAATTAAAAATTTAAGTCTTCTTGGATCCAATCTTATTTAAATGAAATGCTTATAAATATTTATTTGTTAGTACAAAAGCCTTATTTATATTTGAATTTCAAAAGCCATTATTAACAACCTTACACTAATTCTATTTTATACAAAACTAATACTACTTAAATACATCCATAAATCTTACCTACTTACAAAAAATTTAATATATTGTCATAAATAAAATTCAAAGGGGAAAGTGTTAAACTAAATTAATATGAAATTAACCTAACCTGTAGACTATCATAAAAAAAAACAAACTAAACAAATACTCAGAACAAAACAAATACCAAGATAGCTACCTAAAGTAAGGAGTTCAAACAAAATAAATTTTACCTGGACCCCAATGTTACAATATTAGTAAAGTATCATGGCATCAGTTCTACTTTAAAGGTTGTTTTGCTTTTCAGCATAGGCCTTCCTCAGACACTTCCATAATTCCCGATCACGGACTTTCCTCAACCACAATTCATCTGTTGTTGCTCTTATGTCAATAAGACATATTTAGGCTTGGTTTAATTTAATTACACACCAAAATGTAATACCTACTAAGTTCTTAATGTAATTTCTTTCCAGTTAGAAGCCAAAAAAGTGCCTATAATTCAAGCTGTTACACCCACTCCTATCATAACGCATGACATGTTATGGGTAGATAAATACAGACCTAATTGCTATTTGGACCTGCTGTCAGATGAACCTGTAAACCGTGCACTATTACATTGGCTACATCTGTGGGATAAGGTGCGTACTCAATACTCAATATATTTATTGCTTTCACATGGTTTAGTTTGGATACAAACATTGGTCTTATGTGTAAGTAGGTATCACATGGACCCTGCATAGGGTAGAACCAGGCTGAGGTTTTTTATTATTTTTTTAAATTATATGTCTTAGGTAATTAAATTACATATTGAATTATTCAATTATTATTATTAAATTCGCATAATTTGTCAGATAAGAAATCACTTAGTTCATAATAAATTTTTTAAAAGAAACGATTTTAAGGTTTTTGTAAACAAGGGATCAGATTTTATTTCTTTAATTTGTTTGGGCAATTTATTATTATATGGCGTATTTATCTTAGTAAACGTGGTGGGCCATCCGTGTCTACCCGTCTAACCGTGGTCTACTACTAACTAACCGTGTGTAGTATAACAATAAAGTTTTCCACTATTCAGATAGTATTCAAGAAAGAAGTGAAAATGAAGGAGCCTCAACAGCGGACAAGTTTCGTCAAGCGCACAGGCCAGTTTCAGCTGACCAATAAATGGAAGGGCAAGAAGGAGGCGGAACCGGAAATGGATGAAGACGGTCGTCCACACCACAAGGTGGCGTTATTGTGTGGCCCGCCCGGGGTTGGGAAGACAACGCTGGCGCATTTGCTGGCGAAGCTTGCTGGTAAGATCTTGATGACAATACAGCATTAGTACTGTGTTTCTTGCGGAATCTAGAACTCTAACCCTAGATTCTAGAATCTAAGAGCGTAGATATAGAGCTCTTAGTGAAGGGCTCGTCCGGGGAATTACTACCATGCCTATTTCTGCCGCCTAACAGCTTGCTGTATTCCGGTTTGAAGGGTGTGGGTGCCGGGGACATTACAGCCAGTGAATTATAAGAACGACTCCTAGAGTTCCCAAAAAAACCGAAATACTTTTAACTAATTCAATAGAAACTTCGATTAGTTACAGAGTTTATATAAATTACAATCTAGGTTTATACTAGTTGACTGGTTATTTATTTATTTATTTATTTATTTTATCCACACAGCATCATCTAGTCCCAAGCTAAGCAGAGCTTGTGTTATGGATACTAGATGACTGATTGATATACTTAATACAACACATTACATACATAGATATTTTTTATTATACATAGAAAATACCCAGAACACCCGGAATAAATACTTGCAGATCGTACAAACATTTATCCCAAGGCGGGAATCGAACCCGCAACCTCCTGCGTCGCAGGCGGACATTCGCCCGTCGCGCCACATCGGCCGTCAAATTGATGTCAGAGTCCACTTGCTTATTCTTTATTTGACTAGGTACTTTATTGTTACCTAATGACCTATTCATTTTTGTATTTTTTTGTCTTTCGAGTCGTTGCTAATTTAAGGTTAAACAAGTCGGTACGTTGTCCATACAAACGCTTCGGACGCACGTTAATAAATAGTAGACATTAAACACTTACAGCGTTTGTATGGACAACGTACCGACTTGTTTAACCTTAATTAATGTAATTGGTGTGTAACCGTTTTATTTAAATGTAAATAAATAAATAAATTCTTCTATTTCAAGTAAACGCAGCGTAGGTATGGTTGTAGCAGTAGGTATAACAAGTGGATAGGACAGTCGTGACTGATTATAACGATTATTGTTTCCAGGGTACAGGCCAGTAGAACTAAACGCGTCAGACGAGAGAAGTACCGAAGCGTTCAGCACGGCCTTAAAAAGCGCTACACTGATGAGATCTGTACTGGATGCTGATAGAAAACCGAACTGTTTAGTCTTAGGTGAGTGAGGCTTATGCCTGCTTGTGTCTAACTAACAGCTTCAGTATTAGCATTTGGCGACCCTAGTGGCGCGGCGGGTGGATGTCCGCCTGCGACGTAGGAGGTTCCGGGCTCGATTCCCGCCTTGGGATAAATTTTTATACGATCTGCAGATATTTATTCCGGGTGTTCTGGGTATTTTATAATGTATGTATGTAATGTATTGTATTAAGTATATCAGTCATTTAGTACCCATAACACAAGCTCTGCTTAGCTTGGGGCTAGATGATCCTGTGTGGATTGTTCAGCATTATTATTATATTATTAGATTATGATTGGCATAGGCCAATTATGAGAATCTTTCACCTGACTGACTGACTGACATATAGACAACGCACAGCCTCAACCAATAGTCGTAGAGACTTGAGTTCTGAGACAAATTCTTAAGTTCTGAGTTTACAAATTAATAATAATGCTCCAGTGAAGCCAAGCTTACTTTGTAAGGTGAAGGCAAGACAGAATACACGTAAAGGCAATACCAAGAACTAATATACCACAGAAGTTCAAAAGGCAGCACACGCTACGCTTTAACTAATAGTTAAGCTTACAATCTAATTAATGGTTTAAGATGTGTATTATCCATAATACAGTCAGTCGTCAGATAGGATTTTAATAGATTGAATCGTTGTTTCAGATGAAATAGACGGAGCCCCGTTACCAACAGTGGAACTGCTAGTCAAATGGTGCACAGCTTCTGTAGAGACTGGGAAAAAGAAGGGCAAGTCTCAACCACTGCGGAGGCCTGTTATAGCTATTTGTAATGATCTTTACGCCACTTCCTTGAGGCCACTGAGGTAATACCAGTCCCTCTAGGGAATCCTACTAATATTATAAACGCGAAAGTTTGTAAGTATGGATGGATGGATGTTTGTAACTCTTTCACGCTCTAACCAGTAGACCGATTTGGATGAATTTTGGAATAAACATAGATTATAACTTGGATTAACGTATAGGCTACTTTTCTATATACTATGTTAAGCCTCGTGTGTCTGTAATTACACCAGCACCTACATCCTTCAAACTGGAACACAGCAAGCTGCTTGGCGGCAGAAATAGGCATGGTGGTAGTAATGCCCCGGACGAACTCTTCACTAAGCTGCTTTAGCTTTACTACTACTAGGAAAAATAGTAAATAATTACTTAGGCACCCACACCCTTCAAACCGGAACACAGCAAGCTGCTTGGCGGCAGAAATAGGCATGGTGGTAGTACTTCCCCGGACGAGTCCTTCACTTAGTACTCTACTACTACTAAAAATGTTAAATCTCCAATTAATTTTATTTGTTTTTCTAGAGCGGTAGCGTTAATAGTCCACGTGGGTGGGGTCTCAGTAACGCGGCTAGCGGGGAGGCTGGCTCGCGTTGCGCAATGCGAGGGTCTAGTGATGGCGCCACATGTGTGCACGGCGTTAGCGACGCGTGCGCAGGGTGACGTCAGAGCAGCTATACAAGTACTCAGCTTCATCAAGGCGCGGGCTAAAGCACAGGTGTGTAATTAATGGATACGAGTGACAGTGTCTAAAATGTGTGTTACAATTTTGGAACTTATAAGATTAAGTGGCGGAATGCTCCTAAAAAAACGAGTGTGCTTTAGACCACACGACTGAAGTAAAACTTCTTTAATATACAAAACGTAACTGGCTATGAGAGAAAGAGATAGAACAGTGCTTTCATACCCCTTCCATGGTAGCGTTAAACGGTTAACGCAACCTTGTTGGAAGTCATTAGAAGTATTACTTCAATATATTGCATGTGATTTGTTATTAATTTACTTTCATTTTATTTATTTCTAGTTACACATGGCGGATGTAGAAAATACTGCGATAGGGACGAAAGATTGCAATAAAACTATGATGCAAGCATTGCAAGCTATTTTTGTAATCAACGACAAACAGCCAAACATAATACGGACTATACAATCAGCTGGGGATTATGATAGGTTAGTTATATTTTTTTTTATTCACTTGCCGATGGAACATGTTGAGGAATTCCTCAATTTTTTGAACAGATAAATCCATTGGTTCACGACAGAATTTAAACCCATGACCTTAGGATCAGAAGGCGGGGTCTCACCCACTAGACCACCGGTTCTCATGGTTTATTAGTTAGTCAAATATTATAATTTTTTTGTTTAACACTAAAAACTATTTGTTTGTTTAACACTTTGTAGACTAAGATAGCACTTTCACAGCTAGCAACTGTATCTTAACTAATTTCTATACGTAAAAACCTACAACAGGTTTATCGTTGCTATCTCTATGTTACTAAGTTAGGATAAGCTGTTTACCAATTTTTTTTATACAATTGGCTGATTGCCCACCTGATATCAAGTGGCTACCATCGCCTATAGCAAAGCATTGCCTTATAGGTCACGTTTGTTAAGAACGTAACTTACAAACACTGCTCTGCGTCTATCAACCTGAGGTATACAGGTGTTAAGCCTCATGTGCCTGTAATTACACCGGCACACCCTTCAAATCGGAACACAGCAAACTGCTTGGCAGAAATAGGCATATTGGTATTACTTCCCCGGACGAGCTCTTCACTAAGAGCTTTACTACTAGGAAAAATAGTAAATAATTTTTTTTTATTTAAATTCCAGATTAGCAGACGGAATATTCGAGAACTATCTCAACGCGAAAGTGGACGCTAGACTCCTGATAGCAAACGAAACGCTTTCTTGGCTACGTCTGCATGACACCATCCACTCATGGACGCTACGTAATCAGAACTATTCTCTATACGGAGCGTTGCCGATGTGTCTAACGAGATGCCACCAAGTACTAGCAACTAGAACCTCCTCACACAGAATCAAGTTTCCTATGCAGGCTCAAGAGGTAATACAAATAAAAAACCGACCAAGTGCGAGTCGGACTCGCGCACGAAGGGTTCTGTACCATTATCTATAGTAAAAACGGCAAAAAAATCACGTTGTATGAGAGATTTTATTCCATTTTTTAGTATTTTTTGTTATAGCGGAAACATGTTGCAAACCCGCTTTACCCGTTTTAGGCTTGAATTTCAGGAATTTTTTAGTGCATCCCTACGCACCAAGAGGAATATACCCTGAAAATTTCAAGTCTATCAGTGGTTTAGGCGTTGTCTATGACTGACTGACTGACTGACATGTCAGTCAGTATAAAACTACTTATAACTTGACGAACGATGTAGTGCGGTGTGCGAATGTCCGCCTGCGACGCAGGAGGTTGCAGGTTTGATTCCCGCCTTGGGATAAATGTTTGTACGATCTGCAAATATTTATTCCGGGTGTTCTGGGTATTTTCTATGTAAAATAAAAAATATATATCAGTCATCTAGTACCCATAACACAAGCTCTGCTTAGCTTGGGGCTAGATGATGCTGTGTGCAGCATTATTATTAATTGGTATAGATAAATTTATTTTCTTGTTGCAGGTATACAGGAAAAAAATGGAGTGTGAGAGTATAGTATCAGCGGTGGCAAGAACCAGTGTTCCCGGGGTGGCTTGCGGGAAGACGGCATTATTACTGGATGTTTTACCTTTACTGCCGCATATACTAAGGGTCCAACTTCGGTCAGCTAATGTACAGGTTAGTTCTTTGCATACCACAGCGGCCATCATTGCCCTAGAACCGATAATTGTTTTTTTATACGAGTTCCTGATAAACCAAGCAGATGGCCTACCTGATGTTAAGTGGTTACCATCGCGTATATTGCCAGCCTGGATTGCCACGTAGGGCACGTTTGTTAGAAACGTGCTCTACGATACACTGCTCTGCGTCCATCAACCGGTGGCATACAGTTAACACCTGTATGCGTCGTGTGTCTGTAGTTTCATTGACACTTACACCCTTTGAACCGGAAAACAGTAAACTGTAACTAACAATAATAATAATAATAATGCTAGACAATCCACACAGCATCATCTAGCCCCAAGCTAAGCAGAGCTTGTGTTATGGGTACTAAGATGACTGATATACTTAATACAATACATTACATACATAGATATTTTTTTATTATACATAGAAAATACCCAGAACACCCGGAATAAATATTTGCAAATCGTACAAACATTTATCCCAAGGCGGGAATCGAACCCGCAACCTTCTGCGTCGCAGGCGGACATTCGCCCACCGCGCCACAGCGGTCGTCAACTCAACTGGAAATAGTATGTATTTATTAGTTCTAAGTATGTAAAATATAGACGACTTTAATTCCCAGGCATGGTACATAGATCAGATCTCTTAGTACCAAGTACCTACTTGAGATTCTCTGTGGATGTCTAATCGGGGTAGTCAGAGGTACGACCAAATATTACATTTGGTACATACCCACATTTTGTAGGTGTTGGTATTCCATGCGTGACAGTTTGCAAGCCCATCGCCGCCGCTAGAATACTACTGGTTTCATTACGATGTTTTCCTTCACCGATTGCATTGGCATTGCGCATATACATTTTCGAACGAAACCATTAATTTATTTAAAATTTAAAATGTGTGTATTCACAGTTATGCAGTGAGAACGAGCGTAAAGCTCTGAAGGCGTGCGCGGGCGCAATGTGCGATTACGGACTGCAGTACGTGCAACAACGCACACCAGAAGGAGTCTACGCGTTTGTACTTGAACCTGATATATACAGACCCGCCTTTTTTGGTAAGTACCATTCATTTAAATTCTACTTTTCATTTTATTTTTATTGATTCACCGACCGATGTGGCGCGGCGAGCAAATGTCCGCCTGCGACGCAGGAGGTTGCGGGTTCGATTCCCGCCTCGGGATAAATGTTTGTACGATCTGCAAATATTTATTCCGGGTATTTTCTATGTATAATAAAAAATATCTATGTATGTAATTATATTAAGTATATCAGTCATCTAGTACCCATAACACAAGCTCTGCTTAGCTTGGGGCTAGATGATGCTGTGTGGATTGTCCAGCATTATTATTATTATTATAAACGAGCGAAACGTATTGAATGTATGAAGTATTTTTCATAAAAACTTCAATCCCCGCTATACCTGTTTAAGGGTTGAATTTCGGGAATTCCTTTTTTAGTACACCTCGACGCACCAAGACGAATATTCACTAAAAATTTAAAGTCTCTATGGCCAGTGGTTTAGGCTGTGCATTGTCTATATGTCAGCCAGGTCAAAGATTCTTATAATTAGTATAGATTTTCAACTGAATCGAGTCTCAAGTTATAAAATTTACAGGTAGTGATGAAAAACAACGACCGCCGCCCGCCATCAGGCAAGCAATCTCAAGAGAACAGCAGTTAGAAATGATACGGAGAAACGAAGAAATGGTATGTTATGCTTAATACCTTGGTAGTTTTATTGGATTCGAACCCACAAGGAAGAAGGCGAGGGTGCTTCCTCTAGACTAGACCACCTGTGCCCTATTTAGTTATGAATACTACCATATTGAACACCTATAACCTATGTCCACTTCGTTGAGCGATAAACATTTTAAGTTTTAATTTTTCGAGTTAATATAGCCTATAGTTAATATAGGCAGGAAACCGCGAACAATGGCGCAAACTGGTGGAAGCCTATACCCGAAAAGGGGTTCCTAACCAAAAGACTTGCGTCAATAAATAAAAAAAAATGTAAACTAGTTGGTAAGGAAATAAATGGCTTTATTAATAAATAATAATAAATGTTTATTTCGGAACTTTAACAGTGGTTAAGTATGTATGGGAAAACGATGATAACTACAGTAGTGGTTAGACTACTGTAGTATTATTATTATAATTATTATTATAGCTTATGACAGTAACAAATAACGTGGCTTTCTATTGGTAAAAGAATTTCAAAATTGGTTCAGTAGATCCAGAGATTACTCCATACAAAAATTTTCAATGTATATTCGACTCGGTGCGTATAGGTGTACTAAGAAAGGAATTCCTGAGATTTAACCCCTAAACAGGTACATCTGTGGTTGATTTCTGTATGAAAATAACAACGCTAGTACTAACATAATTATGTTTTGCTCGCAGACCAGTAGGTTCAGTGGTAACAAGCCAACCAGCTCAAGACAGAAATGTGACAGCAAGAGTGAACTCAGCAAAGAGAATACGGACATGCGACTGAATGAAACACGTATTCCCAACCACTTGCAACGACTGAAGCCGAAAGAAGTGGACAGAACAATACCACAGGTAAGAAAGAAAGAAAAAAGAAAGAAAAGAGAAAGAAAGAATAAAGAAATTAGAAAGAAAAAAGTGTGCTTTAGACCACATGACTGAAGTAAAACTTCTTTAATATACAAAACGTAACTGGCTATGAGAGAAAGAGAGAGAAAACAGTGTTTTCATACCCCTTCCATGGTAGTGTTAAACGTTTAACGCAACCTTGTTGGAAGAGTCGAGTCCTCTTGTCGCATAAGAAGTATTACTTCAATAAGAAAGAAAGAAAGTAAGAAAAAGATGTTTTTAATACAGCACACAGTATTACAAAAGGACAAGAGTAGTACAGTACCGAGATACTGTACTACTACGATACGATACGGGTTGCGGGTTCGGTTCCCGCCTTGGAATAAATGTTTGTACGATCTTTAAATATTTATTCCGGGTGTTCTGGGTATTTTATACATATAAAAAAATATGTATGTATTGTATTAAGTATATCAGTCATCTAGTACCCATAACACAAGCTGAAGAACAAGTGCATGAAGAAGCATAAAAAAAACTGTTGTACTTTAGTCGGTAGTATAGTAGTAGCAGTAGTAGAGCTCTTATGACTAAGAATACCAGCAAAGTAATTAGTTACAAAGTAAAATACATAAAGCATTGAAAAACACTATTTCAGAAGTATTTCTTAACGTTTTAAATGTATTTCTGTTCGAGGTGTATTAGCTTCCCTGCGGTAGATGGCGTTAGTAGTACTTATTATCATCTGTGAAAATGTTAACTCTCTAACTATCATGGTTCATGACACAGCCTGGTGACAGACGGACAGATAGACAGACAACGGAGTCTTAGTAATAGGGTCCCGTTTTTTACCCTTTGGGTACGGAACCCTAAAGACATAAAGCCCTTCTAGGGTAAAAGCGGGACAAATACGGTACTCGTTAATATATTCCATCACCGCGTGTAAACCGTCGTCCATTCATCTCGTGATGACGTGCTTATCGTCACCGCGTTACTATCTACAATCTAGATCAGTGGTTCTTAACCTTTTTGATAAATCATCCCTCCTTTTGACAAAATTAACAGTAATCTACTTTCAAATAGAGAAGAAAAATAAAATTATTTGTTGACACCGGTCAAGTATGTAATGTATTGCAGTATTAGACACTCCTACCTAAAACTTAAACCCAAACTGAATCTAAATTAAATCTTAACTGAATCTAAACTGAATCTAAACTGAATCTAAACTGAATCTAAACTGAATCTAAACTGAATCTAAACTGAATCTAAACTGAATCTAAACTGAATCTAAACTGAATCTAAACTGAACCTAAACTAAACCTAAACTGAATCTAAACTGAACCTAAACTAAACCTCAAATAAACCTAAACTAAACCTTAACTGAACCTGAACCAAACCATCTACTCGTCGACCCACTGTCATATGAGGTGATTTCGCGTAACACTTTGGGTGCTCCCAAAGATCGAGTGGTTCGTGGACCACCGGTTTAGAACCACTGATCTAGATACATTACTAAACGCTGCTTCATTCACCGACGCACATGCGCTTAATGAGAAAACTGTTTTAAAAACACCTTGTATATAAAAACCCTTGGAATAACCTCAGTAATACTTGGAGTAACCTCATAATACTCAGTGGAATAACCTCGTTTCGAATCTTGTCTCTAAGAGAGATTCCGACAGCCCTATGGAGAGGGCTCTCGCTATATAATAATGCTCTCGTTGAATACAGGTACTAGAAACCTCAAAGGTCTCTAAAAATGACCGCTTTAAGTTCCGTTTGAAATCATATTTCCCAAGACGAAATAGGAGCTTGCATTATAAAACACGCCTTAATCAAAACAGACTTTCACTTCTCAAATGCATCTTCTAGACTGCGACCCCATAGCTTACCTGCTAAAATAATTATAAATAGTTTAGAAGTAATACTTCTTATGCGACTTCCAACAATGTTGCGCTAAACGTTTAACACTACCATGGAGAGGGTATGAAAGCACTGTTCTTTCTCTCTTTCTCTCATAGCCAGTTACGTTTCGTATATTAAAGAAGTTTTACTTCAGTCGTGTGGTCTAAATCACACTCGTTTTTTTTTAATACGATTTATTGATGGAACAAGCAGATGGCAAACTTGATGTTAAGGTGGACTACCCCGGGCGAGCTCTGCACTAAAATATAGAAACAGAAGAAAAAAGAGCAACGGTGGTCTAGTGGGAGTAACCCTGCCTTCTGATCCTGACGTCGTGGGTTCGAAACCAGTCATGCAACAATATATCCTTTCAAATAAAAAAATCTATTTTCCGAATCGGCTTAAATTGTTGGTATTCACCTATTTTTATACCTATGCTAATATTATAAAGAAGAAAGATTTGATTGTTTGTTTGTTAGCATTGAATAGGCTCCGAAACTACTGGACCGATTTGAAAATTTCTTTCACCGTTGGGAAGCTACACTAGCTCCGGGTGGCATAGGCTATATTATGTTTTCAAAAAGGTAGGATTCCTTACTAAAACCCGTGCGAAGCCGGGGCAAGCCGCTAGTCATTTATAAAGTAGAAAGCCTGCTCATAGATAGGTCTAAAGCCTTAAGACCAAACCCATTCCGTGTTAGTTTATAAGAGGCAAAGCGTTGACAAGTGTGAGTCGCGCGGATGGGTTAATTATTTCTTTTTGTGCGCACACTCGTCGCGAGATTGCCGTGATTACGTGACTTCGCCGCGCGAACACTGTTTAGTAACATAGAATAACGTACAGAGGGGTTAGCACGAATTATTGTGAGATTTCTACCGCCAAGGAGCTTGCTGTGTTCCGGTTTGAAGGGTGTGCGTGCCGGTGAGATTACAGGTACATGAGGCTTAACATCTGTATGCCTTAGGTTGATGGATGCTGAGCAGTGCATCTTACGTAGGGCACGTTCATTACGAACGTCGCCTGCGATACAATGCTTTGTTATAGGAGACTAGCTGACCTGTGCCTACTTCGTTGGGTGTTAAACGTTTTTAATTATATTTTTCGGGTTAATATTATAGCCTATGGACACTCACAAATAACGTGGATTTCTATTGGTAAAAAAAAACAGTAGATTCAGAGAGTACCCCCGACAACCTCACAAACTCACAAACTAATACCTCTTTATAATGTTATAGTATAGATGATAACCACTTAACATCAGGTAGGCCATCTGCTTGTTTCTACAACAAGTGTATTGCCTGGTAGCCGCGCAGTGCTTTCACATCATTGTGGTTAAATTATATAGTGTCAAAGGCGATATTTTCATCGTGCCTTTATTTAAGGGACGCTGTTGTGCCTTGGACAGAATAGGTAGGTCCACAGGAAACACATGGTCAATACGTGCGTAACTAGCTAAACCACGCGTTTTCTCACAATGTTTTCATTCACCGTTTCACAGCACTGGTATTGCACACAATTATTTCGAATAGTAAAATTCATTGGTGCACGGTCGTGGTGAGCCTGCAGTAACCTATCTGTCTTTTGCCAACATAACTACTCTATGACTTCTCTCGGAGCGCTTTCACGCTCTCACAATATGCGATGCGAATTTAGCAAACACAGTTTTAATTAGAGCCATTCGTACTATGTCTGTGTGTATTGTGTTGATGCAAAATTGCAACTTGTATACGATAAATACTCATCATCAGCAGCCTGAAGAAGGCTATTGTTTATATTGTCTTCCAGTATGTACAGGATCATTCAGGACAAAAGATCTGGAGTCTTCTCTATCCCACGAATATGCAACTTTTATAATGTCGCTTCCTTATTCTCCAGCGGTTTTCGGTTCTGCGAGCTAATTATGATGCGGTCGCCAGTATAGCACACTTACCTAGGTTCAAGGCGCATTCAGATCTTGATTCTGATCTTCAGATTTTCCTATAATTATTTTATACTAGCTGACCCGTAGCCACTTTGTTGGGCGGTAAACATTTTTACTTTTCATTTCATAATAGTCTATGACACTCAAAAATAACGTGGCTTTCTATTGGTAAAAGAATTTTCAAAATTGGTTCAGTAGATCCATAGATTCCCCCTACAACCTCATAAACTTTACTTCTTTGTAGTATTAGTAAAGAAGAATAAGTCAATCTGTTTGTTACATTTTATCTTTTATGCTCTTCAGTTTTCAAACCCAATATTCTTCCAAACTCACTTCCCTAATTACAACGTCCATTATTTAAAAAGCTCTTTTATAATAGGGTTGCCATCGGAAACATAAAGGTTAATAAAATCAACTGACTGAAAAGACTAGACTTTTGTATAATTAACTCCGGTATAGCGTGTTCTTTCGTCTACCGTCATGGCTTAGAAGCCGTTACAGCCAGTACCGATAGCTTAACTAAAGTCTGGACGCGTGTGAACACAAATTCGGCAGAAATAGTCTTTTACTTATTATTATAAATAAACGAAATTATTTAAAGTTACAATACAATTATTAGTATTTATATGATATAGTATGAGGGATGCCTATAGGTGCTGAACCTAGGCATCCCTCATACGTTTCCAGTAGTCCTGTAGTGGACTTCTACAGGCTGATGATGATGATGATTATTATAACACATCATACTTTTAAAATTCTTATACTTTTAAGTTTTAGTTTTAATTTACTTACAGATATTTTCTCTATATATGTAGTAACAAAACACTAGGTACCTTTGCAAAATGTGGGTCTGTGCCAAATGTGATATTTGCGCTCTGATTACCCCCTTAGACGTCCTCAAAGAATCTCGTGAATGTCAGAGATCTGAAGGGATATCTACCGTGCTTGGGAATTAAAGTCGTGATGCTATTGTTTTATATTTTTATTTAGTGTTTGTACACCTACCGACCACTACAATCTGTTCTCTCTGTCTTCTAAGGTTTGCTGGAAGAAAATTCTTTTAGGGTTAAGAACACATTCCTACGTGATCGTGTTAATGTCTGTAATATATAAATTGTGTATACAATAAAGGATAAATAAATAAATACATACAAAGAAAAACATTAAATAATTACTTGACACAACCCTAATTGGTTTGAAATAAATCAGGAATACTTTCAAAAATGATCAGTGTCAGTGAAGTGGGGATTTTTAATTCCCATTAAGTATCTGGTATACGGCCCGGCCAGCGGTAAGCCCCTCGCAAACAATAACTAATTACAATAAAAGGGTTGCGAATCTATTAAAAACTCGGGAAGAATTCCGACGGAGGGTTGGTTAGGGTCGACGTACATTGAGAGCTTTTATTTAACTTATGAGCTTTGCTATTTGTTTTAACGCTAACAGTTGTCTACTGCTCGACATAAGCTCGCCCTATACATTTCCAGAAATAACGATTTCTTTCCATCCACTGACTTTCCGCTTTCCTAAGAATGTCGTCAGCCCATCGGGTAGGAGGCGTCGTCTTCCGGTTTATGGTCGCCATTTGATACCTTTATTTCCCAACGGTTTTCGATTCTACTAGCGATATTGCCTGTCACTTTAACTTGCTGATTCTGAGATCTATGTTGGCGAACTTGGTTCTTCTACGGGTTTTCTCATTTCTGATTATATCCGTTTATCAGCGTTCTTGTATCAAGTTTTGCAAGCCACGCACGTCAGGAACGTGCTCTACGACTAACGGTCCTGCGTCCATTTACCTGAGGCACAAAAATGTTTCTTATTAATTAATTCACACGCACATATTTATTCATTTACCCACTTTTTTATACATAGAATGGAATACACTACTTGGCGACAGAAATAGGCATGGTGGTTGTACTTCCCCGGACGAGCCTTTTATACACACTCAATAGCTTTAACGTATATAATATTTCTAAAATTATAAACTGCAGCATTTTTGGTACCATTTATAGGTGTATAGTATTTTAATACATTGTGTCAAATGTGTGAGTGTGGAAATGCTCGTAACTTTATTTTTTTTAGTCAGACTCAACATTAAATAAAATAGCGCTTTATTTATCTGCCAATGTGCGTTGCTCTTTATAGTAATTTTTCTTGCAACATTTCTCCCCACTAATGGCGGCTGAGTGGGCGGTCGTCGATTCATTGCGTAATTTTAATAGCTAATTTGTTATTTCTTTCCGAGAATATTATAACTGGAAGCATAATTAAATATTATAAAACTTTGATAGCTCTATACAACTCTTTATCAGTAAATTGTAACGACACTAGGCAGCCCATATAGCTCGTAGAACCGACAACCGCTGGAATAAAGATTCTTGAATTGCGACCACGAACTGGAAGACGAAGCGTAGAACGTCACCCGATGAGCTGAGGATATTGGATTAAGATCACAGGAAGTCGGTGGATGGAAGGCTCTAATTGTTCTTCCTGGAAACGTATAAGGACGCTGTTGATAAGTGATTAGGCCATCTGAGGAACTAGCCAATGTTCGCTTACGTGGTCACTATATCCCTTAAATTACTATTCTATTCTTATACTTATTTTGCAATTACAGGCACTCTGTTCTCAAAAAAATCTGAGCTGTATTAACTACAACCAGTTTTCTACTACCATTTACAAATATCTCTTTCAAGAATGTAGTAAGAGAGGAAACATTTTACGGAGCACTTAATAAGAAGCATTAAACCTACAATTCTGGCAACGTTCCATTAGTAGCTCAAGTAATTAGGTAGTTTTGTCTATTCTACAGTATTGCATCACTCCCTAATCGCGGAACATAAAATCACAACGAATCACTTAGGTCCATCCCACTAAACTACCACTTAAACGGGAAAGGGTGGGGTCCGACTGCAAGCGAATAGCTTGAACATCGTGTATAAGTGTATAGTTTCGGTAATAGAAATTCCAACAGGATTTTTGTCTACTAAAAAAACTATACCATCACGACTTTAATCCCGAAGCACGGTAGATATCCCCGCCGATCTCTTAGTCTTACTTGAAATTCTTTTCGAGGATGTCGAAGGGAGGTAGTCAGAGGTACGTCTTACGAGTTAGTATTCCATACGTGACAGGTTGCAAGCCCATCGCCGCTGCTGGAATACTAACTGATTTCCTCACGATGTTTTCCTTCACCGTGTGAGTGCACTGGGCATTGCGCACATAAATTTAAAACAAAAACACAACCGGATTTGATCCCACGACCATAGGATCAGAAGGCGGGGTCACTACCACTAGACCACCGGTGCTCTCTTATGTCTACTGTTTCCAAAAATAATAATAATTTCTAATTAAAACTAACGGTTAGTAGCAGTTATTATTATTATATGACTCGTTACACTCTTTTTCTCGGGACCCACCCTCAGGGGGCCAATTCTCGCTCTTTAGAGATAAAGTCTAATTCGACCTAAGTCGAAAAAAGATGGAGAATGTCGAATAAAATGATATTATGCTATTCTCGTGATGTCACCAATAGACATAAGTCGTAAAAAAGCTTTCGACATGCAAAGAGTGGTTCCGAGCGATAGAGATCAAATGTCGAAAGATCGCTGCCGTTTTTCAAGGACAACCCTGCCTATTTTGACAAAACTTTTGGTTTGCTTAAGTACCTATTAATTATGCCAGGTATTTATAAGCCTTTATTGGTTTTCGTCATTACGATGCAATAACAACAGTAGGTAATAAATCTTAGTAAATCCTAGTAGGTATATTCTAAACAAGTGCTTTCTGCTAATAAAATTATGGTAATCAAACACATAGGTACCAACGTTTTATTTAAAAAAAAAAAATCTCTGGCGTAGCTCATTATCGGCTTCGGTTAACTCAAGCAGCCGATTTTTGAGCTGACGTTGGGTAGGTTTTTTTTACGCTTGCATTATTTATTGATGTTATTTTCGGGCGCCTAGCAAACTTTCAAAGTAGGTAGGTACTCGTTGAGACTTTTTTTTTTTTTTGTGGCCTCTGTCCGTCTTGCGGACAACAATTTTGCCATTGTCAAGTGGGTTGTATATAATACTTCTTAGTCAAGTCGAGTCGGTAAAAAAAGTAAAGTCGGCTGTCATTGGTTTTGAAGAAATAGATGGCGTTTTTCTTCAAAACCAAAGGGAAACATTTTCGTTCAAATCAGGATGCCACTTAACACACTTTCATTTCAATTGTTTACACTTGTGCTAAGACCTCAAGTAATGATGGTTAAAATACCACTAAAATTACCCATCAGAACTTAAAATAACACTAGAAAAACAATTAAAATGAAAATACAATGTTGCTTCCAAAGATGACAGAGAACGAATCCGAGACTTTCTTTTCCAAACAAAAATAGCCGCTGTAGTTTGATAGCTTGACTGACACTGACAGTTTAGTTACACAAAGTTTCGTACCACGCATGTAGGAACATGTAAAGATATTCAAATGTAATATTTTATTAAAAAAAAAAATTTGTGTACTTTTTACTGTAGATTCATATTTAATTTATAAAATCATTGGATAAACTATGTTGTGTACATACTTTGTGGCCACAAAACTATACAGTTAAAGATTCAACGAGATCTCGTTGAAACAATAGCTAAACCGGAACGTATATCTGAGATCTCTACAGAAATGTCGTGCCGCCATTTGTCGAATTCTAGAGAGAATACGGTTTTTTGAATCGTTAGACATTTTCGTGACATTTTGCGTAGACATTCAAGTTTCGACATGATCTCTATTTCGCCAAAATCTCTACAATCTGAGAATTGGCCCCCTGGTCGCGTGCACACAACGGGCGGCAAGTTAACAGCGAGTAAATTTATAACGTGGGCGTGAACACGCATTTTTGCGCTCCGCCGGCTTAATGGACCGCGCGCCGGGATAATATCTGTTAATAAACTGACCAACCCTTTTATTGTGGGGGGTGGTATTGAGAAACCTTTTATTGTGGCTTTAACCTTAATTACATATTGTATTTGTCGTGTCTTGTGTGCAGTGGGGTTAAATTCTCTAATATAAGCACTTTCTTAATGCTTGATCAGGTGAAATTACAGGCACATGAGGCGTAACATATTCTGATGCCTCAGGTTGATGGATGCAGTGCATTACGTGATCTGCGAGGTAATGCTTTGTATAACAAAACCATATTTTTTAGGGTTCCGTACTCGAAGGATAACAATTAAAACAGAACTATCCAATTCAATTTATTTCAAAATAATGCTGGACAATCCACACATCATCTAGCCCCAAGCTAAGCAGAGCTTGTGTTACTAGATGACTGATATACTTAAATACAATACATACATATTTTTTATTTTACATATAAAATACCCGGAACACCCGGAATAAATATTTGCAGATCGTACAAACATTTATCCCAAGGCGGGAAGTGAACCCGCAACCTGCTGCGTCGCAGGCGGACATTCGCCCGCCGCGCCATATTAGTCGTCTGACATGACGGTTAAAAAGTGAAGTTAGGTGGTCACATTCAGTTTTATTTATTTAAAAAAAAAAACAAATTTTTTGTTTACAGCATGTACCAAAGCGCCCAAAAGTTATACATATTTTAAATTTTCTTTTCAATATTATGCAAAATAATTTTCCTTTCTACTTTTTGAGACTACTACTAAAATCGTAGCAGGGTATGGCGTAGCAAGTGCTACGGTGTAGATGTGCTACGATTTTTTATTAAGGTTAAACAAGTCGGTACGTTGTCCATACAAACGCTTTAAGTGTTTAATCTACTATTAACGTGCGTCCGAAGTTAAGTTTGATACTGAATTATCTTGCCATTATCTAGGTACGTTACCCTATATGCTACAGTAAAATCAGATTACCTTGAAAGTTACAAGCGTTACAAAATTTAGTACTAAATCTTTCGACGGTGGAACTTTCAAGGTAATCTGATTTTACTGTAGCATATAGGGTAACGTACCTAGATAATGGCAAGATAATTCAGTATCAAACTTAACTTCGGACGCACGTTAATAAATAGTAGACATTAAACACTTACAGCGTTTGTATGGACAACGTACCGACTTGTTTAACCTTAAGAGGCTTTTGAAACAATATCATTTTAACTGGAATACCACCTGCAAAATGTGGGTATGTACCATGTACCAAATGTAGTATCTGGATGTACCTCTGACTACCCTTAGACTTCTTCGAAGAATCTCGAGTCCGTACTTGGTACTAAAAGATCTGATAGGATATCTACCGTGCTTGGATATTAAAGTCGTGCTATTTATTATTACATAAAAGATCGTAAAATTAAATGATAAAATTTAAAATGTCAGAGCAATTACATAAAAGCAAAAAACATCTCAGAAAATCTAAGAGAATTGTAAGTGTTTTTTTTAAGTATGAGTCTATTACGACCATTACGGCCGAATGACAACTTTTTACTTGAGACGTGATTAAATTTAAGTTGCGTTTGAGTATTCGGGCGTTAGTCAGATAAAACTTCAGAACAATCAACTAAGACAATCCACAGCCAAATCTACTTCATTAGTCAGTTGAGCGCATCATCATTTACCCCAATCACGATCACGGGTTCTACCTAACCCTAGCCTAACCCTTGGGCGTCTGCCTCCGCGAGCCGGCTTCCGATTGGCCGGTGGCCCGGAAGGATACAACCTATAGTTTTTCTTCTTAAGAACTTCCTGCGGCCATTGTGCGCGTGATTTACGAGCGGCCCGCCGAGGGGGTAGATTGATGATTGCGAGTATCCGGTAGGGATGGGGTCGTTGGAACAACTTGCAGAATCCTTTTCCAAATTACTTTTTTACAATTTTCGATGCACTACCCTCATGTACCTGTAATTTCCCTGTCCTTCACTAACGTTCGAATACACGAATACTCCGAAAGTATGTCAAAAATTCGTCACTCGAGACATGATTAATTTTAAGTTGCGTTTGAGTATTCGGCTGTAAGAGCTCTACTACTAAATTGTTGAAAAAGTAAGTACTAACCCTTAGAATTCTTAGATCGGTTTAAAAAAGGATTGTATACCGGCACATCACTATTGCTCGTCCCAGCAATCGCATCTGCGCGGCCCCGAAGGCAATTTCCCCGCATATTCGTTTACCAGACGCATTATAGAGGGCGCTTTCCGCGTTACTCTGTTATTGCCTTTATGAGAGTGAGTCGGTTAATGTACTGACTTGCCAGCTATGTATTTATTCAGAACAAATTAGTGAGATGAGATTCTTGCTGGCGATGTATTTATTTGTATCGGGTTACGAGAGGTTTTGGTTTAGGTTATCGCGTGGACTTTCAACGACTTTGTTCGTAAAATCATTTTTCTTACAAATTTCAACACCGGGTGTGCCCGTTTTGGGTTTAAATCTCAGGAATTCCTTTCTTAATACTTATCAAGACGAATATTCGCTGAACATTTCAAGTCTGTACAACCTGTCTGTGCGTCGTCTATATGTCAGTCAGGGTAGAGATTATTTTTATAGATAAGGTATAGATTCTAAGATCACTTTGATTCCATTGAATAAATGCCTATTGACTTTAACTTTGACATAAAGCTTAGATTGTTATATAATCTCAATGGTTAAAGACAGAAAAGCTTAGCTTAGTCCTTGTTAAACTTGTTTAAATTTAAGTTACGTTTCGTAAAGGTATGATTGAACTTTCATGGAATGGAAATTATATTTGGAGAACGTACAGTTAGCTGCACTAGAATGTATAAAATTTGTAACTTACAGAATGATTTTACAGCGTTACAATTAATATTTGCAGGGCAAAAACTCAAAAAATAAGTGAACTTATCGATGTATATACTTTTACGATTTTTGAGTTTTTACTGTTAAAGAGTTTACTATAAGAATAAGAATAATTTTATTTAAAACAAAACTTAATATTAGTAGGTAGACCTAATTTATTGTTGTTACTCTGTTTTTTAACCGTATGTAAGTTTAGGTTAGCAATAAATTTATTGTTACAAAATGGTAGGTACATATAAAAAAAAAGGTTTAACAAAACTATACGGTTTTGATACGTTTTGATAGTTACGAAATGTATACATTCTAGTGCAGCTGACTGTACAATAAGGCCAATACCATCAGACCGCTATCAGTGCGCCAGGATTACAGTAATCCTCTTGGATGACGGACGGCTCCGCGGCCGACGGTCGACGTGGAAAAATCGCATGTAACCGAATCACCCCTACGTTATCTAATGGGACTGACTTTTTTTATTTATACGAACCACATTTGTGTATTTCCTTCACCGTTCGAAAGCACTGGCATTGTGCACATCAATTTTTCAATAGAAAAATCCATTTGTGCACAACTGGATTCAAACCAACGACCTTAGGATTAGAAGGCGAGGTCTCTCTCACTAGACCACCGGTGCTCTTTTTTAAAATTTGAATTCCAATTAAATCTCAAATTTTTTTAAAATTACGTAGCCTAAACAAGGAGTCATAAAACTAGACGAAAGCAAATTCCACATTCAAACAATTTCTTTTCCGAATCCATTTGGTAACTGGCAACACGGTGAAAATTTGAATTTAGAATGCGCTCCCGGGGCGCGTCGGGCGCAGCAAATTGTGAATTAGACCGCGCCAGTCGCCGCGGGCGCACGCTCCCGCGCTTGTTAGCTAGTTTTTACGCTGGCAACCCCTTTGTCGGTGTAATTGCATCAATGCAGTTGGTTATTTAGACGAACCGTACAGATTGGATGCGGATTGTTTCCTTTCTAGTTCATAGTTGCACCAATGCTGTTTTATTTTGCTGTAGTGTATTTTTGTAGGTTCATAAATTTTTTGTCAAAGTTTGGATTAAGCCCAAATCTATCAATACAAGCCTCACAGCTCAGTTGTGCAAATTCGTTACCAAAGGCGATCAATTTCAATCCGCTTTGTCAAAAAAATTTTGAAGTAACATGTTTCGATTTTCTATTTAACCACATATCAATGTGACAGTAAAAAATAATGAACAGTTATTACAATGAAAGAATACACAAAAAATACCCCCCGGTGATCGAGGGCTGTTCGTTTTCATATGTTCAAAGTGTTCACATTTAAACAGTATCATGTGGTGGCTTAGGGCTTAAGGATTGCTTATTATAATTACAATGTTGAGGTTGTACTTACTTAGCATAGGGTTCTCTATAGGTACCTACTAGTTTTTAGGGTACCGTACCCAAAGGATAAAACGGGACCCTATCACTAAGACTCTGCTGTCTGTCTGTCACCAGGCTGTATCTCATGAACCTTGATAAGTAGAGTGTTGAATAATGACAATAATAATAATTAAGTTAAATAAAAAAACCTACCTATAGAAAAACAAGTTCAAGCGTGATTTTGAGAACCAAGATTTTAGTCCAAAAAAAGATACAAATGTTTGATAATAAGTTTGTTTTTTACCTTTAAACCAAGCCGCATTACGAAATGTAGAACTTACATGGAAACTACAAAAACAAAACTCTTACAGCAGACGAAAACCGCTTAAATATTAAACGCTCATCGCTCTAAACCGCAATGACGTCACAACTCTTTTAAACCGGTTTCATAATGGCTGCATAAAAGAAAGCTCTCCTCAAACAAATTGCTATTAACCCTTACATTATGTGCTTTTGGCCCGGAGCGGCCACTGATGGCTGGTATACCATCAAAGCAGGCCTGCGGTCGCCTTTCGAAAATTGTTTGCGTTAATCAGATAGGGTTTTGCAATATGCCACATGTTTGTATACTGAACAAAAGATGATTACTTTTCAGCGTAAATGACACTTTTTAATCACTAACCATGCACGAGTTTTATGAAAGCACAGCTTTATATTACACGCATTGTTTTAAAATATATCGTATCTGTAGGCGCCCTTAGCGGCATTTGAGGGTACTAGCAAGACCAGTTACTACTACCAGTTTTCGCGACATATTACTTATAACCTATAATATTATACTTAGGTACAATAAATGATTGCATCAGTAAACCAGGCCGACAATATTAAGTAGCTGCTAATGAATAGTAAATACATTTAAATGAAACGAAAATTAGATATTCAAATGAAAAAGGATTTATCGGCTTACTTACAGATGAGATGGCGAGTCTGAGATGAAAAGGCGTTTTATCAAAGAAAATTTGGACTAATAAAATATTCAAATTTATTTACCGAGAAAGAAAGCGTAGCATTGTTGGCTCACACTCAGACAACGGAATAAAGCCAATAAAACGTTTATTATCCGTTCACCCCACTTTTGAATATATCTCGCTTTGTTAATGCTCGTTTAGTGTCGTACAATGTATCCAACCAAACTAACCTAACCGAGCGACTTTGTGGCGCCAAAAAACATCGCCGCGAGCGTTGCATATGGCGCGAACTTCCAATTTTGAAATTATACGCGTGTTTAAATTTTGTACTGCATTATTTAAGCCTATTTGAATTTAGAACCGCGTTCGGATACATAATCGGACTAGGATTTAGTGACAAGATTAGTTACAATAATAGAGTGAGAGGGGTCGGAAAATTGGGCGCGTAATCCCGATAATGCGGAGTGAAATGAAAATTACGGCGTATAAGTCTTGTGAATATTTTAACAAGAGAATTACTATTAGACACGTAATATGTGGTAAGTAGGTTATTATTGAAACTGCTTGAACTAGCGTGGCAGGCGTAATTTGGGATTAAAGTGGATGGATTCATGAAGTTAATTTTGATAAGCTTTCTTACATTGAATTATAGTTTTCATAGTTAATCTTTGTAAGAATATAAACTGTTATAATTATAACTGACTGACTGATGTATAGACAACACCGCCTAAATCACTGGTCATAGACAATTAAAATTCAGGGTATATTTGTCTTGGTGCGTATAGGTGTACTAAGAAATATATTCCCAAAATTCAACCCTTAAACGGGTACAACGATGGTTAAAGTTTGTATGGACGGACAAAATCGTGTTTCGTGCATTATACTAACTTTTATACTTAGGTACGAATTATAATAATCTTACCTACTTTATATCTTTTATCTGTAAAAAAATGTAAGAATTATAATAATCTAACCTACTTTATATCTTTTATCTGTAGAAAAATAAAATAAAAAGTTATTATTAACTGGTGTTATTGACGTTGATACACGATTGATCATACAGCCCGTCGGGGCCCGATAACTTACAATTTTCTCTCGTAACAAATCGTTTTCAGGGAACAATGTAATTTTCTTGAAAGCATTGCCACAATGTATTTTCTTGTCCTTCTTTAATCAGGAGTCTATTACTTGCTGCTACTTAATTTACGTAACAAAGAATACTGTTGTGATATATTTTTCTAGCTTGGTTTTTTGATATGAGACTGTAGTACCGTAGGAAAACGTTCGAAGTCTAAACAATAACATGTCAAAATTATGTTTTATCAATGAACTTCTCATAACTGTAGTAGTAGTAGAGCTCTTAGTCAAGGGCTCGTCCGGGGAAGTACTACCACCATGCCTATTTCTGCCGTCAAGCATCAGCTTGCTGTGCTCCGGTTTGAAGGTTGTGGGTGCCGGTGTAATTACAGGCACATGAGACTTAACACCTGTATGCCTCAGGTTGATGAACGCAGGGCAGTGTATTGTAGGGCACGTTCCTAACTAACGTAACCTACAACGCAATGCTTTAACTTAACTTCTTTTTCTTAACTTAAACTTAAACTTTATATAGCAATAACACTGTCTCACAACAGCTTCAAACGAAATCTTATACTTTTTCTTAGTAATCTGTGGATAACGTAGTGGGTTGTACATTTAATCAAACAAACCTAGATACTATTATTTAAGTAAGACTATAGTGTATCAACTGTTTGTTGTTCCCAATAAAGTAAAAATAAAATAAAATAAAATGCTTTGTTATAGGCTATGGTAACCACTTAACATCAAGTGGGCCATATGCTTGTTCCATCAGCAAATTGTATAAAAAAAAAACTGTAGGTGTTACAAATGAGCCAGCGCTTTAGCCTATGCCGAGGTTGGTCTTTGTAATTCACTCTTTAGTGACAAGATAAATTCCTATTTCCCAGAAAAACGATATCTATTATCGCGATGCAATATTTATACAAATAAATCAGCCAAAGACAATAGAGGGCATAATAAGAAAATGGAAATATCAGCTTTTCCTCCCACGGACCTCTTGAATTGTTTATGGCTGTTTATTGTCCGGCAAGATACATTAGTACTGAATATATCGTCCTTTGTTACCGCTAATAGTTGTTCAATAGGTACAATATTGATGGCTGTTCTTTCATTTCAAGAAAATGATTTACTTATTTATAATACTAGCTGTCTCTCTCGCGACTTCGTCCGCGGGTAACTACTTCACCCCCAGCTAGACAAACGTTTTAAGCCCTGTGTTGTACCAGATTAGTATTTACGTACATAACATTTATCACAAGTTTAATTTCAATACTTCATTCAACAATAATACTTCATTATTTCAATACATTAAATATGATTTTGCATACAAACGTTTACACCCCTTTTCAACGCCTTAGAGTGCGAATTTTCAAAAATCGATTATTAGTGAGCGTGTACACCCTTTAAAGAATCCTTGTGCCAAATTTCAGACTTCTAGGCCTTTTAGTTTCGTAGGAATCGTGATGAGTCAGTTTGTGAATGGACTGCTCTTTTATATAATAGATACCTAGATATAATAGATACATGTCCGCTTGAAATTATTTTGATCCAAACTTCAACGCCCGCTGTACCCGTATATTTACCGATGATATAGTTAGGACTGCGGAAAAAGGCTTAAAATTGTTGCTTCTGGAAACGTATCTGGCCCCTCCAGGCCTATATCAAGTAATTTTCTTCAAAAGCCTTCTACACTGATGGTTGAATGAATGAATCCAGGTTACGAACTATACTATTCCATCTAAATCGCTTCATTAGTTAGAGCGTGGATGAGCCACACATCCAACTATCTAGCCAGTTCAAATGATTTAAAACTCAAGTGTCTGCTAATAATAACTGTAATTCAGACTTTAGCCGCTGACCTAATATGTATATTATTTTCACATGTATTATACCGTAGTCTGAAAAACGCCGTAAGGACGCTATACTATGGTTATACCATGACAATATACGCTCTGCGTCCTAAACGCAGACTAGTAAAGCCTCGTGTGTCTGTAATTAAAACAATGCATATAGAAAATTCCAAAAGATATGTGAAATCAAACATACATACACTCACAAAAAAAGTGAGAAACGTGTGGCAAAAAAAGAACCAATTATATGCTTCAATAGTAAAGCGGTTCAATCTATCCGCAAATATCCAAACTTACCTTGTAAAACTCCTATTTCCAAAATCGTTTACGTGTATTTGGAGCATTAAATAAATATCGTGCGGGTTACTGAGATCGAGGCAGGATCTATGGCGCATATTTACGGTACAAATGGGCAATTTGCTGGTAAATATATTTCTCGGAGATGTATTTATATGGGTGGAGTAGAATATGTATTAGGGCATTAGGGAAGAATTGTATCTGTAAGATTGAAGATAGTAATATATTTTAGGCGTGAAATGAGATTTTGATTGCAATTATGTTTCTATATGTTGTATTATCCATAGAAGAAACAAGGTCACCGATAAAATTCTCAAATTCAACAAGCTGAAGTGGCAATGGTCAGGTCATATGAACGTAAAACAAAACTCTCAAACCCGGAAAGTTGTAGTGACAATGGTCAGGCCATATAAACGTGAAACAAAACTTTCAAACTCGGCAAGTTGAAGTGGCAATAGTCAGGCCACATAAATGTAAATCTGTTAACCTCTGAGGAATATAGGTTCTTGAATTGTGACCATGAGGAGAAGAAGAAACGTTAAACGCCCTCCTGCTTGCGTCACAACTTATCATCATCAGCCTGTAGAAGTCTAAGACGTGACTTGAACTCTATGAGTAGATTCTCTGAAACCCATTCAAATGTTTGTTTTGTGTCGAGAAGTTATATATTTTATGTATATATTTACAACAAAAACAAGTATATAGGTGGCGTGGCGCATGGTGGACGAATGTCCGCCTGCAACGCAGGAGGTTGCGGGTTCGATTCCCGTCTTGGGATAAATGTTTGTACGATCTGCAAATATTTATTGCGGGTGTTCTGGGTGTTTTATATGTATAATAAAAAAATACCTTTGTATGTAATGTATTGTGTTAAGTATATCAGTCATCTAGTACCCATAACACAAGCTCTGTTTCGCATAGTATAAGCTTTTATGTCAAATGTATGTTAGTATTTATTTAATAAGCTGCTTTATGTTTAAAACAACAGAATTGACCCCAGTAACGGGCAAATAAAATACCACTCCCAAACTAGAACAAAGTAAACCCTTTCAAACAAATTTTCCGGTACCCCAGCGTACCCTATTTACGATCGGCCACAAATAAGTATCGGGTAGACTCCACTGCTAGAAACAATGAAAAATGACCGGTGGAAAATTGCGGGATTGTGCGCCAAGCCGACCGAGAGATGCGACGCGATCTCTTCTTAAGATGTACAGGGATGGAGTAGGATCAAAGTATAAAATAGATTTTATATCATCCCAAAAATTATTTCCTCGAATGGGATTTGAACCCACGAACTTCCCCTTGATACGGGGATGCGATAATCAACTTCGCTACCAAGGATTCAAATGACTCGATGAAAATATGATTTGGAATGTTTCATACGGTGCTTTAGCGACCGTGGTTCCATCCAAATCATAGATTCAAATCCCACACGAGGAAAAAAATTTTGGGATTATATAAAATCTTTGTGATTTCCTTAATTGCAAGCAAGCACTATAAAATAAAAAACTAAAAAACTAAAAAGTAAACTTAACACTAAAAAGTATAAAAAAGATTAAAAACAAACAAACGTTTTAAGTATTCTGATGACCGATGTTGCGCAGGAGGTTCGATTCCCGCCTTGGGATAAATTTTTGTACGTACAAATATTTATTCCGGCTATTCTGGGTATTTTCTATGTACCTATAATAACAATATCTACTATAACTAAGCAAAGCTCGTCCAATTTCCTCGTTCTTGTTCTTAGCCCATTGTACCCCATTATTGAGTTAAGCAGCAGGTGCTTGTAATGCGTACAAAGCTCGTTTCGTCCTCAGCTAGCCCGAGGCGGCCCTGTCTAACCAAGCACTCTATTTTCCTATTTGCGCGCCAGATTGCCTCTGATTGTATTGTTTGCTGCGGGGCGGGGCGTATTGATGCCTAGCTACCCCCTGCACCCCTTTACCCCTACCCCGAGGGTGCATCTAAGCGGAAAAATGTCTACTGAAACATTGTATGATTTCGATAAATATTTGAACGGTATACAGTTGCTTGCACAAAAATGATTACACTTGATAAATTTCAAAATTACATTACTACTAGATTAGGTCTGGCAAATGTTATTACTTATGTGACCTACTGACCTAACAGACGCGATAAAAATTTATGGCAGATCTATCAGAAGAGAATACAAATCATTTAAAAGATTAGAAAGTATTTGAGTGCAGACATTTATATCAAATATAAGAATCTTTGTCCTGACTGACTCATTCACTGACTGACATATAGACGATGCACAGCGTAAACCGCTGATCGCTGAGATTTGAATTTTTTAGGGTATATTCGTCTTAGTACGTCCTCTACGTAAGGTCCTGTGCTAAGAAAGGAATTCCTGAATTTCAACCCCTAAACGGGTTCAGCGGGGCTCGAAGTTTTTTTTACATATTTAAACATGTTTTTCAGGAGTCGATAAAAACTTCGTTAAAACTTTGATTGTTATCGGAGCAAGCGTAAGTCAATAATAAAGTCAGTAGGTGCGGGTAAAAGTAATTAAAATAGAACAAACTTTTCCACTTGGCTTTTACGCTGCAAAAAAGCCATGCTCAAAAACACACTAATTGAATATCGTAGCATTTCACAGCGCTACGAGATTAACTACGCTCGTAGCGGCGTAGCACTGCTACGGATTATAGCATTAACTTGTTTTAGAAATTTTACGGATTGCGTTGATGGTGTGCCGTCGGATTCCATTAGTTTTGTCTTTTGTACAAATAAATACGCAGCAAAAAACCTGTTTCGTTTTTATAAACAGTAATAAAAAGATACTATGCACCATAAAAATATATAACAAATAAATAAATCAAATCAAATCAAATCAAATGTTTATTGAGTAACTTAATCTATAGTTTTACAATATGGTTCGAAATCTCCTTTTAAGTATATAAATACCTGTGTTAGGAGATCTCACTCTTTCGTAACAATTTTTTTAAAGACTAAGTATTAATCGTGCTAATTATTAAATGTGATTTTATTAATTAGAACACAAAATAGAACAATAAAATTATAACTAAGAAACCAGAAGTACAATGCGCGGTCTTATCGTTGAAAGCGATCTCTTCCAGACAACCTTTGGTTGGACAAAAACGTATTGCAAAGGTACGGGGTAAAGGTACGGGGCGTACGTACTAATACGTGTTTTCATAACTTATCTCAGTAATATCACTAAACCATAAACCAATCCCATGTACCATGGTTAAAACAACCCCATAAACCCCCCCCCCCCCCCCCTGCTCCAATAATTGCGCAAAACAAAACAAATAGCACTCAAGCGAATAGTCATTCAACAATATCAATAGCCGCGGCCAATAGCAAACCAATTACTAGTTTGTTACTCGCGACTCCGGCGAAACGGGATCGACAATAAAGCTAGTTGAGAGGATCGGAAGCTGCGGGGTGCGAGGGAGAGGCTTATGCGGATTTAAATGGTAACCAATCATCACGTCATGTTAGCCGCCTAAATAAAGACAGACAGACGGCTGATGTGGCGCGGCGGGCGAATGTCCGCCTACGACGCAGAAAATTGCGGGTTCGATTCCCGCCTTGGGATAAATGTTTGTACGATCTGCAAATATTTATTCCGGGTGTTCTGGGTGTTTTCTATGTATAATAAAAAATATCTATGTATGTAATGTATTGTATTAAGTATATCAGTCATCTAGTACCCATAACACAAGCTCTGCTTAGCTTGGGGCTAGATGACGCTGTGTGGAATGTCCAGCATTATTATTATTATCTATTTTGGACACAGCACACAAACACTGACAATGCAACACATTATAAATTAGATAAGTAGGTAAGTGAAGTTAACAAGTGGACAGAACAAGAATAAATTCTAAATCAAGACGTCGTATTTGAAAATCTCGAAAACATCTAATACGATCTTTTTCAAAATGATCCCTGGATATAATTTAATTGGTGTAGATAGATAAAGTATAGGAAACTCGTCAGAAGCTTTCTTATACATACCCGTTATCGCTGATATACCCGCTAACTTCTACGTTATACACGCAGCATAACTTTATTCCTGTGCAATATTCCCTATAACGCGGCCGCGACAGCGTGGTAGCTCACGACAGCGTATAAACACAATTTCGCACTCATAAAAGTTACCGCCGGGATGACGCGTGTATCCAACCTTATGGCCGTCTTATAGAGGAGTATTGGGTAAAGTTGTATTCAGAAAGGTGGCTTTAAGGTTTACGTTTTATATTCCATTTATATAAAAGTAAATTGTCTACAAATACCTTCGTGCATGGAAAACACATCGGATCTCAAGTTACCTAAATTCTAGTTGATGATGTTAGGAAAAAAGTGTTTATAATATATTTGGAAATAAAACCAAAGATCAACCCAATAGCAATCTGTACAAAGTCAAAGTCAAAAAGCATTTATTTAGTAAAATCCGCAGGGATCATCTTACGACTCAAAAGATCTAACCCTCATAAAAATAGCAACAATAATAGTAGTAGAGCTCTTAGTGAAGGGCTCGTCCGGGGAAGTACTACCGCCAAGCCTATTTCTGCCGCCAAGCAGCTTGCTGTGTTCTGGTTTGAAGGGTGTAATTATAGGCACACAAAGCTCAACACCTGCATGCCTTAGGTTGCTGAAAGCTAAGTAGTGCATCGTAGGGCACGTTAACGATTGTGACATCCGAGGTGATGCTTTGTTATATAGGTAATGGTAACCACTTAACATGGCTTAACTTAAGATGGGCCATCTGCTTCTTCGATAAGCAAGTCACATAAATAAAAAAAAATCCTATTAATCAACCACCAATGTATTCCGTATAGCGGTCAACGACCAGGCGGCGGGGCGGCGACCGCGGGCCACAGAGGTCAGATGACCGCGATTTCCTCATCAAAATCAAAATCATGGTTTAAATGCTTAGTTTCAGTTTTCGGAAGTACTCTTATTACACCTGGTATATATTTAAACGTCTATTTTATGCTTAAAGACAGGATACAACTTTAATACCATTTGTTTTGGTAAATAGTATAATGTAGCCTTAAATAGCCTGAAGCATATCTACCTGCGCCCTTACAATAGCGGTGCCGTGGTAACCTTATAGCCTATTATGGCGTGTATCGGTTATATTGTCAATTTCGGTAGAATGTCATGAGTGAAAAGAGGTTATTTCGACTAATATGTTTTGATTTGTGGCTTATCTTAAAGGGCTCATGTGGTAAGATTTTTATGAACATTGAAAACTCTCTTAGCTAAGGGGATATCTTCTATGGAGATTTAAGTTGCAAGGATATATATTTTCTAACTAAGGTAAATTAAGTTTCTACGCATGTTACTTCTCGTGAAGCTATTTTTATTCAACTTTTAAACCCTGCTTTGCCCTGCCTGGGGTTAAATTTCAGGAATGTATTATAACCTAGTACATTTTTAGGCACTAAAACAAATTAAAGTCTTTACGGTCAGTGATTGTACTATCATCACCTTAAGAGTGCTTTTTAGGGTTCCATACCCAAATGGTAAAACAGGACCCTATTACTAAGACTCCGTCGTCTGTCTGTCTGTCTGTCCGTATAGGCTGTAATCATGAACCGTGATAGTTAGAGAGTTGAAATTTACACAGATGATGTGTTTCGGTTGCCGCTATAACAACAAACTAAAAAACAGAATAAAATAAATACTTAAGGGGGCTCTCTCATACAACAAACGTGTTTTTTTTGGCGGTTTTATTATAGATAATGTACAGAACCCTTCGTGCGCGAGTCCGACTTGCACCTGGCTGGTTTTTCTGTGAAGTAACTAGCTGTTACCATGGAAGAAGTATTAGTAATATAACCCACCTTACCAGTTTTTGAACATACTTTAAACCGTTACTTATCATTTGCTTTCTCTGTATTACTCTCTTTTTGAGGATAGCACGTTGCTTATGTCAGTCAATCAAGACAACGATTCTTATTATACGTATGGACTGATGATAATAATGAACCCTTTTATAAACAATTTTAAATGGAAAGAAAACCTTGTCGGCAACTACAAAGGTTCTACATATTGTTTTACACAATCACCTCGTAGACGACAAGCATGCTTCAGTGGGCTTCAGTGCTTTCAGGAGACATCGTTACCATGATTGTGGTGACGATACGTCATTAAAGTTGCCAACGACAAGTGTACTGCACTCTACACTTAGGAATAACATGGCTGTGAAATTAGACAGGGTACAGTGAGCATGGATCTGCCACATATTTTATTATAAGAATTAATATAATAAAAATACTTTGAAAACTTGCTTATACTATATGTGGCATGGATTCTTATACTGAAGCAAATTTCTTTGTTGCAGGTTCATAAAGATTTCTTCGGGCGGATAGTACCACTCTCGCAAATGCAACGAAACGGTAAGATTAATCGATTACATTAGGACTTAATAAAAAAAAATTATACTATTTGAAAGATCCTAGAAAGATTCGTTTGTTTGTTTGTTTGCATTGAATAGGCTCCGAAACTACTGGACTGATTTGAAAAATTCTTTCACCGTTGGGAAGCTACACTATCACTCGGGTCACATAGGTTATGTATCTTCTTAAAAAGGGATCCTTACTAAAACCCGTGCGAAGCCGGGACGGCCGCTAGTAACTAATAAAATTGGCGAAGAGATTGAGTATGAAGTTAAACCATTGCGGTTAATATCGAAATGGCGAGATCAGGTGCGCCAATACCCCGCAATGAATATAAACAACCCTTCCTCATCTAATGGAGAGTTATAGCTGAAACTCGACGCCTGATTAGCGTTATCAAGTAATGCCTTTGTGTGGTACACGATTATAACTGTGGCCATTGTTTATTACTTACTAGCTACTGCTGATTAAATGCAGAATTAAATAATATGCGCGGTGCAGGAACCTATTGGTCCCATACATGTACACATACACAAAATGTATGGGACCGATAGGTTCCTAGATTACACTAGAGCCTCTGTCTCTTCCATACAAATTGTCTGATACAGTCGACGGGAATCCACGTTGTTCTGCGTTTATTCAGTATCTTTTTTTGTTGTTTTTTATTTTTTTGAATGTTTTTTTTCTGTGTTAATATATGTATTATATTTATTATATTATTATATTGTCAAATAAACGTAAATTCTACTCTATTCCTAGATTTCTTCAGTCTCCATATCACGTTCCCAAATCTCATGCTTACGATATATTTACTTTACGATATAACCTACCTGACTTTACCTACTACCTACAATTTTATTTGAATGACATTTGTTTTGTGTGTCAAATAAACGTAAATTCTACTCTATTCCTAGATTTCTTCAGTCTCCATATCACGTTCCCAAATCTCATGCTTTATCCAAATCGGTCCAGCCATTGCCGCGGCGTGTTTGTACTTCAAACGGCTATATAACTCGTGTTTTTTGAAGTAATACTTCTAATGCGACTTCCAAGGTTGCGTTAAACGTTTAACACTACCATTGAGGGTGTATAAAAGCACTGTTCTTTCTCTCTTTCATAGCAAGTTACGTTTCGTATATTAAAGAAGTTTTACTTCAGTCGTGTGGTCTAAAGCACACTCGTTTTTTTTTTATTCTACCCCTACCGCGTGGTACAATAGCATACATATAAGGGTGTAGACTGTACAATGTGGCAATTATCATGTGCAAACACCTCCCCTCCGGTAATTACAGTCATTTGTCGACGCGAAATTACCAACTGTTTCAGTTTAGATATTGTCTCGAATGGTTTGTTTTTATGAGGTTTTTATATGCAACTTACTGGAAGAAAGAAAGAAAAAAATATATACGAAACTTACTAAGTATAATCACCTAGTCAGTACTAAGGTTAATAAGTTTAGTGCATCGCAAAACGGTCTCAGCATAAGAATTGACGGAATACGCAAAAGGCCCACCTGATGTTAAGTGATCACAACAAAGCATTGCCTGTAGGTCATGCACTTTAAGAAAATGACCTGCGTCCATCAAGCGGACGCATACAGGTGTTAAGCCTCATGTGCCTTTAAACCGGAACACAGCAACGCGAGCATCATTGCTTAGCGGCGACGGTGGTAGTACTTCCCCGAACAAGCCCTTTCTCAAAGAACTCTGCTGCTACTACACTGGTTGTTTTTTTTCAACTTGCTATAATGGTGTTTTTACAAGGAATTTTAGCTTATTAGCTAATTTATGTAAATACTAGCGGCTCGTTCCGACTTCGCACGGGTTTTAGTAAGGATCCCAAATTTTTTTGAAAATATTATATACCCTATGTCACCCGGACATAGTGTAGCTTCCCAACGGTGAAAGAATTTTTCAAATCAGTCCAGTAGTTTCAGAGCTTATATCCTCTCGGCTGTGACAGCCGTCACAGCTCAGTTCGTAGTAACCCTGCTTTCAGCGCTGAAGGTGGTGGGTTCGAATCCCACCGAGAACAAACATTTGTGTGATGAATATAGATGTTTGTTCTGTGTCTGGGTGTTATATTGTACTCTAAGTATGTATTTACAAAAAAAAAGTATATGAGTATTTTATCAATCATCTGGTTCCCATAGTACAAGCTATGCTTAGTTCGGGGTTAGATGATGTTGTGTAAAAATGTCCACAAATATTTATTATTATTTATTTATTTATTATTTATATAATGCAAACAAACAATCAAATCTTTCCTCTTTATAATATTAGTATAGAAGTATAGACATACAACAAAATAAATTATAATAGGTTAATTACATCGATCAATTGGCCCTTGACCGGACCCGGCTGAAACTTCCAACATTAAAACAATAAAACCAATCGCCTCAAATTACATGGAAATAATTTTCAAACCCGCTAACCGCATTGGTCGGGGTATGAACGAATCAGGCTTTCCATTATCTGTGTAAGCAGCTAAATCAAACAATAAGTCCATTCTCCTCAGCCCCGGGCTTTGGAAACAATTAAATATGAAGCACCCTCGTTATAACTTATGCTGTGCCGTGTGGATCAATCTGAGTGTTGGTTCATGGTAAATATGAAGATTGGCTTTCAAGCTGTACTGTTACAAGAAAAAGCAAAGAATAAGTACAAAAGAGTGAAAATAATATACATAAGCGAGAGAAACGTACGTAACTTTAACCCCCGTTGCAACCCCTTAGGGGTTGAATTCCTAAAATTATGACAAAAGTTCTTATAATTGGTGTATAGATTGGTGTTTAGATACTAGATGACTATACTTAATACAATACATTAAATGCATATATATTTTTTAATTATACATAGAAAATACCCAGAACATCTGAAATAAATATTTGCAGATCGTACAAACATTTATCCCAAGTCGGGAATCGAACCCGCAACCTCCTGCGTCGCAGGCGGACATACGCCCGCCGCGCCACATCGGTCGTCAAATTCTAATATCCGAAGAACTAATATTAAGTTGATAGTATAGCGTCAAGCTTGTAGATGGAACCACGGTCGCTAAAGTACCGTATGAAACATTCCAAATCTTATTTTCATCGAGTCATATGAATCCTCGGTAGCGAAGTTGGCTATCGCATCCCCGTATCAAGGGGAAGGTCGTGGGTTCAAATCCCACTCAAGGAAATAATTTTAGGCGGACCTTCGCCCGCCGCGCCACATCGGTCGTCAAATCCTAATATCCTAAGAACGAGTATTAAATCCAAATGAACATCCCAACGGTACTCCAAAATTATAGAAACAATAAGATATTCGTCGTCATCTCAATCCCATTACAAATCGCGTTGAGATTATTAAACAGTCACCTTAACGAGGATTGTGAGCGGGAGCCACCCTTTTCAACCCCCTTAAGGGTGTGCAAGACAATGTCTGAGCCAATGAACGACTCTGTAATTAATTGAATGTATAATCGCTTGTTTTGAGTGTGGGTGGAGATAAAATGGTTTTCATTGTTATATAATTCATATCGCCACACTAATATTTAACCTTTCTTTTGCACTGAATAAATTAAGCCAACTTTCTGAAGTTTGTTTTAAACGTATATTTCATTCAGTTGACGACTAAAGTTCAGAAATTTAAATTTAGAATCAGACCTTATTGATAAAATGAAATGCTTTAATCCTTAGGTACGGTAGATATCCTCTCCTCTCCGAAACCAGAAGCTGCTTGACTGTAGAAATCCAATATAGAAATAACATCATGATTATAATTCCAAAGTACGGTAGATATCTCCTCCGATCTTTTAGGATCTGAGGATGTATAAAAGGAGGTAGTCAGAGGTACGTCCGGTACATACACCCACATTTTGCAGTCGTTAGTATTAGACATAGACATAGACATAGACATACATTTATTTGCTACAAAAACACACATACACATACAAATTAGATCAAAAGTAGAAAAAAAGTCAAAAAGAAAGACATAAGCAGTAGGTGTCTGTGTGCTACAGCAGCAAAAGACCATACGTGACAGGTTGCAAGCCCATCGCTGCTGCTAGAATACTAACACGATGTTTTCGTTCACCGTTTGAGAAAACAGGCATTGCGCACATAAATCTTTTGAACGCAAAAATACAATGGTGCACGACCGGATTTGAATCCACGACCTTGGGGCTGATCCCAAGGCGGGGTCACCACTACTGGTCCATCGCCACCATCCACCACCATCTACGGTGTTTCCACTCTAAAGCGCTATCCACACATTTCCGGTTCAGGGCTATCCGTGTTCCGAGTTGACCGTTTGACAACCGTTGGGACACTGACGCCTGACACGGAGATGTGTGAACAAGTTCATACACGTACGTAACCGATTTTTCCCCCGTCCCTGACGGAACACGGCCGGGACGAGTTCCCGGAAATGTGTAGATAGCGCTTTAAAATAATTTCTATTGTTACAGATGCTGTAACCGACGCGATATCATCCAGCAATGTCTTCTATCAGTACAGAGAAGGGTTCAATAACGCTGTACGAAGGAACGTACGCACGAAAGACCTGTTGTAGCCTTATATTGTGATAATAATACATTATGTAATTACTATAAAGTTGTAAAAATACTTTTAAAGATATTTTGAAGTAAAATCGTTTTGAAGAATTCACTTGTTTCTTTCTAAAACAATAATACATTTATTTACAAAGAAAATTATGACTAATACAAGTATTTATAATTGGTATGTACAAAATACATTTGAAACAGTTGAGCTATCTAAAGACCGTTGCAAACGATCTAAAGGTAGCTCAACTGATCCAGATCAGTGCCAATCGGAAGCGTTCCCAAAACACTGGCTACATTGCCACGCTGAATGGCAATGCTGATTCGTTGTGCCAGATACTCACCAGCTCTCGGGTCACGCGTCGCTTCGACCAGACGCCCCGAAAGAATTTTAAAAACCCGCAGGGCCTCGGTACCCCACGGACCTAGACCCTTGTTTCTTTCTTAATTCTTAATTCTTTATTGCACACAAACAATGCATAGAAAAAATACATATATAGAGAAGAAGGCGAACAAAGGCGAGCTTAACCTTAGCAAGAGTTTTCTTCCAGCAAACCTTTGAGGCTAGAGAGAGGTGACTATTAGAGGTAAGTTCTTTCTAGTTAGGTTAGGTTTCTAGGTAGGAGTGAGGTTCTTTGTAGTTTTTAATCTTTTTTTCATCATCAGTCTACATACCTTTTTTATACAACTTGCTGATAGACTAACCAAATAGTCCACCTAATGTTAAGAGGTTACCATCACCTATAAGAAAACTTTGCCAAGCAGGTCACGTTCGTTGAGATTCTCAACGTGAGAACCTGCTCTACGATGCACTGCTCTGCGTTCATCAACCTGAGGCTTGCAGGTGATAGCCTCGTGTGTCTGTAATTTCACCGGCACCCACACCCTTCAACCGGAACACAGCGAGCTGCATGGCGGTAGAAATAGGCATGGTGGTAGTATTTCCCCGGACGAACCCTTTACTAAGAGCTCTGCTACTACTACTACTAAACACAATTTTTTCCGTTTCCTATCAGCACTATACCAATAACAAAACAATTTATTATTCACCATTTAATATTCCAGTGAATTTATCCAAGAAGTTGGCGCTCAGGTGTTGAGACAAACAGACGGTGCAACTTTGCGATTTAGTGCGCAATAAACATTGTTATGCTTCCCTACTTTGTTTGCTTGTATGATTATTTAACTATTATGTATTTTGTTCATACATAGAGAAAAGATTACAAAACCGTGCCTTGTAGGTCACGCGTTTTAGGTATGTGCCCTACGAAGCACTACCTTACGCCCACCAAACTTAGGCATACTTGTGTTAAGCCTGTAATTACACCGGCACCCACACCCTTCAAACCGGAACACAGCAAGCTGCTTAGCGGCAAAGTCAAAGTCAAAAAGCATTTATTCAGTAAAATCCTCAGGGATCATCTTGAAACGTCTTAAATCTAGGTGAATCTAAGCGCCAGTTCCTCGCGACCAAGTCTAGAAGAACCGGCAAGAAACTTACGGCTTGGTTCCTACCGTTTTTTTGTATGATCCTGTTACAAAATAATAATAATGTAAATAATGAAGCTCCAGTGTGGTGCCAATCTAACTGAATGCAAGGCAGAAAACATGCTAAGGCAATCATACTAAGAACTTAATATGCAACAGAAGTTCAATAGATAACACACGCTACGCTTCAACTAATAGTAAACAATCTAATGAATTCAAATAAGATAATAGTAAAACTATATCCTAGCTGTCGATGGGTAGAGCGATTGGAACATCTGGCCACGCAGATTTATCATTAATGTAGCTATCTAGGGCCAAGCCGACTGCACCTTTAGTTTTCGATACTGTATTTCTACACTCTAAAATAGGTACATTCAAGTGATTACTTTACTGCATACTAAACAAGGAATCATTTCCAAGTTATCCCATAAATAAATAAAGATTTGACAAACTTAATGCATAAATACATCACAAGTTATTTATGATTGTTTGTTTCTTGTTAAAACGTTATGATTAACTGTTATACTTGTGTTTAGAATATCCCAGCTAAGGTATACGCGGTTTAATGAATGAGTTGAGAATTTAGTGGTATTTAAAACTCTGGCAATAAATTAATGAGGCTGGTGGTACAAGTTCGTAAGAATAGAGTTTAATAAGATTTTATTCAACACATAAAGACAACACAGTATCTATAATTGTAAAACAATCAAACTTTAAAGAAACTAGCCACCCACAAGACAGGGATTCCTAAGGCTAATGAACTAACTAAATGTTACCTACCTGCTATTTTTTATATTTTTTGAAATTGATCACATATTTCTATTCTAATAATAGTTTACTTTGATGTTGACTGTACATGTAAAGTACAATTCTCACACAGTATTTTATTGGAAAGTCTACATTTAGCCGTTGAAATTTTCAATAGCGCTAGAGCCTATTCTTGAACTAAAAAAAAACATCTGAACTACAATATCCCCACCCATATTGGTTCTTACTGAAAACCAGCGCAGCTTCACCTTAGTGAAGCAGCAAATTGCTAAGTAGGGTCCTTTTTGATTCGTTAATGCTGGTTAGCACACAGATGTGGCAGGTGAAAAAGGTGTGAATGCACCTGTTTACAACCTAAAAGTGGGTAGGTAGGTAGGTTTTTGCTAAACCATTTTTGTTGTGTTTATTTCTTCTAATGTGCCTAGCTGTCTAGCTTAATTCTTTTTGTTTAGTGTATTTGTGGTGATGTATAAATTTTTTTGTGTGAATAAATAATTATAATGGAATACAAAAGATAGCAATAGAAGAGGAATGGATGTTTAATAGATGGTCCATACATTAACAAGATAGACAAAGCGCGGGACTTCCCACCCGACAGACCGACGATATTGTTAGGATCGCGGGAAATCAGTGGATTGAAAGGCGCAAAATTGTTCCTTCTGGAAATGGGAGCAGGCCTATGACTTCTACAGGCTGATGATAATGATGGCAATCAAGGAGCGGCCTATACTCAGCAGCTGTTTAGATTTATTTTTTTGCGGAACGCGCGTGTGTTATCTGCTTTTTTGTTAACAAAGTATTGCCGCAGGTCACGTTCGTTATGAACGTGCCCTACGACGCACTACTCTGCATCCATCAACCCGAGGCAATGTGCACCACCACACCCTTCAAACCGATTCACAGCAGTCTGTTTTGCGGTAGAAATAGGCATGGTGGTAGGTAGTACTTCCCCGGATGAGCCCTTCACTGAGAGACTTACTACTACTACTTCTTGCTTCTTACTTTGCTTACTACTTACTTACCTATTACTTACCTTTCACGTACTTTTCTTACTTCTTACTCTTTCATAGTAGGTAGGTACACAGAAAATTTAGACAGTGGTTTATGCTGTGCGTTGTCTATAATGTCCGTCAGTCAGGACAAAGATTCGATTTAGGCGCATATGGTCCCACTCGCAAAACGTCCCTTTGTCCCTTTCGCAAAAAGTCTTTTTATAAATGTTCCTTTCTCAAAACGTCCCTCTTAGAAATGGTGTAGATATGAAGAAATAATAAAAACACGAAAGATCTTGTACGTAATCGTATATTTCAGAATAGTTATAACTACTAATAAGTCTAAGCTACTGGTACTATCTCACAATTGTATGTATAACTATTTATTAGATCTAATATATAAGTATTATTTATACAACCTGCCCGCGTAACCAATTCCACCTAGTCGTGCATTCAGCAGTTGTTTTTACAGTACGCGGCAACACTGTAGATATGCTAGCAAGTTTAATGTCACATATAAGTTATCAGTTGACAAACGAACGAACCACGAAAGCTGGTGAGCTGATGAGCTGCGCGAAAGTAAGTGAATAATGCGTTTCGTTGCTATTCACGTGCTTTGTCAGGGGTTAACTTGTTTGTCGCAAAGTACACAGTCCAGCCGTTTCTAATTGAACTCTGAGTTTTTGGAATAAAGGTGCATGTATGCCTAAGTCGAGATAAGAACAGATTATTCAAAAGCGTGGCAGTATAGTGTTGGTAGGTACCTAGTACATACTCTACTCAATCTAGAATAACATGAGTCTTAATACAGAGGGCTTATCTAAAAACGACTGAACTGTAAGCCTTTCTTTGTTACAATAGCGAGTCATTTACAAACGTGTCCGTCTTTTATTCCAATGACGTATTTAACCATCAAGAAAAAAAGCAGCATATTTTCTAAAATCACAGAATTATGGTGAGATTTTATTTTATGATAAGCCAGAATGAAAGTAATTGACCCGCTCTCACTGCAAAATCTACATAAACAGAATACAGGCTTGAGTCAATGGCATTGACATAAGGCGCGTAGGTACTGTATGTTCACGTTACAATGTTTTGATGTTTAAAAACCATAGAAATTATGATTATAATTTGAAATGTTGAAAACATTCTTTTTTTTCCGTGACATATTTTTTCATAGGTATGTTATTTACAGACATTTAGCGGGCAGAACTTATGCTCTAAATATTTCAATATTGCTTTAAAATTATTACAGTTCAACTTGTTAACAACTCTTTAAAAAAGTATGATAAAAAGAAATAACTTTACAGAAATATCAAAAAGAAAGAAGACTAATACAAAAAAGATTTTTCTTCCGAGTTCAAAAAATATTAAGAAAGACTGCAAATACTCGTAATAAAACATATTATTACCTATAACTCCACTTAGCTTTTCGTCTTATTCTGGATTGCATGCGCTGTTCTTAAGAGTAAGAAAGTGCGTGTGAGAGAGAGAGAGAGAGATAAATAGAAGAACCTCTCATGCCCTGAAGGGTGCTAGAGATGTGTTTAATTTTTCAGTTTGTTTTGTTCGGTTGGTGCTACTGGTGTTAAATCAGTGGTCAATAATGTATGAATTTGTAGTGCGATTTACTTCAATATTACGACAGTACTTAAAAACTATTTTATTTTAATTACTTCAGCTTCTAATCTATAATAAATGATATATACATTTTTCTACATAGCTATCATGAACACTGAACTATTTATTTACATAATCTAATTTATTGCGAGAATATTCATAAATTGGCAATTAAATATAATACACTAATATTTTGGTCGAATACTGAAACGGTAATGTTATTTTATTTACAAAATGTGTTTATTTTAAAGCTATAGCAAGCTACTGTTAACCAACACGATAATCAGCCGTTAAAAAGATCAGTATGCGTTATTTGAACAAGTTTTACGGCATTATAAGTATCCGATTAGAGCGCCAGTGGTCTAGTGGAAGTGAACCCGCCTTCTGATGTGGGTTCAAATCGAGAAGTGCACCAATGGATTTTTCTGTTCAAAAAATGCACTTGCGCAATGCCAGTATTCTGCAACGGTGAAGGAAAACATCATGAGGAAGCCAGTATTCCATTCAGTAGCGGCGAAGGGCTTGCAACCTGTCTAATACTAACTACTGTAAAATATGGATATATACAAAATGTAATATTTGGACGTACCTCTGACTTCCCCTTAAAACTTTCTTAAAAAATCTTGAGTTAGTATGACTTGGTGCTAAGTGATCTGACCGTGCCTGGGAATTACAGTTGTGAAGCTGTTAAGTAAGTTATAGTGTTGGTGAATAGTGTCCTAAGCTATTTACAATCTCAAGACTTTATGACATATTTTTGTAAATATACATACATAACAATGAACATACTGGCGTGGCGTATTAAAAAAAAGTGTTTGAGATTATGATTCGAATGAAATATAAAATATAATACATGTATGATACATGGCTTCGTATACTTTTACATTAGCTTAATTTACTGTGCTTTATACCTAATAATTTTATTTAAAAATATGCCTACAGTTTATACTGGAATGTTGAAAATACTTATTTTCATAATAATGGCACAATACATTTTTGGCACAAATTTAGAACAATATACATTCATGGCACATGATTCACAAAGAATAATTACTTAGCTGGTCCTTTACTAGGCACATTGATAACATAATTCAGCATTTTCAAGCAAAAACCGAATAACCGTGTTCTTTGTTACTAAGGTGGTAACAAAAATATCAGTGGCATACGACCCGCTATAAAGTAACACGATTATTGCTTAACTAATTACTAAAAAGTAACAAAACTTAAAGAATTGTTGCAAGTGCATGGGGAAGGGGTAACAGTGGTCATCTATATTTAAAAGTATACATGATAAATAAAATATCGTTTTTGTAGGCTGTATTGTACTTATGGTGTTTGTCGGCTAAAGCAGACACGGAGTTGTTTGGAAAGAGCTGTGAGGTAACAAGTGATAAAAAATTAAACGTTGACACATGCTTAAAGGTAACAACAACAGGGAATTGTAGATCATGTTACTTAATCTAAATATGTTCAGCACATTATTAATTCATAAGCCTAAAACTATTTATCATGTGAAAAAGCAACTCCATGCTGGTAATAAATAGAACTTCACGGAATGTAGTCAAACGGTCTATTCATGGTGTTTCGTAGGTTCAGAAGCAGGCGCAGGGGCAGTTGTGTGTGAAGAGTCGTGAGGTAACAAATGCAAAGGCAATGGTGGCAGATGCAGAGGCAAAGGTAACAACGCCCGGGATTGGAAGCTGGCTAGAGAATGGAGTAACGCGGCGGAATGCTCGTGCGCTTTGCGGCGGAGCTCGGCCACGCTGGTCGATCGGGCTTCTTCCTTGGGGCAGCACGGGCAAGGAGCACCCCAACCTACGGAGAACAGTTACATTGTAAGTGTGTATAATAAACCCTGTATTGCTCATTACAAAACGTGATTTAAATATATTACCCAGAGGACCAATTCTCGTAACGGAGTATCATCAAATTCAAGTTTTGATCGTGTCGATTTACAAATGGTATTCGTCGAAAATGCCATTTCTGACAATTTGTACAATCGAGTTCTAGTTTCAATCTCGTCTTAGCTCCGAAAAGATATGATTGGTTCTCAGGTTTGACACCAGGTCAAAATCATTCTTCTTGGGGGCTAAAATGTATGGGGAGGCCTATATCCAGCAATACCAGACTCCTACAGGCTCTTGGTGATGATGATGACACCAGGGTGTGTGTGATTCGCACACATGCGCGCAAGTTACCCACCAGTGCAGAGTAATGATGACACAGAGGTAAGAGGTTCCCTTTGAATTAATATAAAAAAGTTTTGGAAGATATAACATTGTTTTCTCATTTATATGATTTTAGATAAGTACTTATTTAATTTGATTGTAAAATGTTATAACTGCACATCAATGTTACTAGATAGGTATAGAGCACGCGTGATAAAATATGAAATCAAAAAAACTATGATATTACCATTTACATAAAACCGTACGCGTACGTGTGTTTGTGTACACATAATTATATGCGTACCTACGGCACATACGCGCAGGTATACTGATAAACAGAAACTTCAACACAAGTGAGTTTCACACGCGTTCACTATACCAAGTCTTACTTAACTAGCTAAAACTAGTTTACCTTTTAGGGAAGGGAAGAAGGGTTGTGACAAGTGGTTCAGATGCTGCGACAGATGCGACAAGTGAGGGGGGAGGAAGAGCGGTGGCGGCGCAGAGTGGGGCTCGTTCGTCGTGCCCCCTGGTGACGAGCGGTAGGATCCAGAACTGCAAACAAATATGGCTGGTTTACATAAAACCCACAACGCATTTCGCGAGTCATCGGAAGTAGTAGTTTAGCTGATAATAATAATGCTGGACAATCCACACAGCATAATCTAGCCCCAAGCTAAGCAGAGCTTGAGTTACGGGTACTAGATGACTGATATACTTAATACAATACATACATAGATATTTTTTATTATTTATATAAAATACCCAGAATAAATATTTACAGATCGTACAAACATTTATACCAAGGCGGGAATCGAACCCGCAACCTCCTGCGTGTCAGGCGGACATTCGCCCGCCACGTCACATCAGTAGTTATTAAACAGTTATTTTATTTTTGGGTGCAATAAATGTTTTTATTTTATAGTTAGTTGTTTTAGAGTTGACGTCTACATACGAGTTTATTTTAACTCTAAGCCGATTCTTTTCCCAACATTATTCCGTACTCTCAATCTCCATAAAATGTATTACATATTTAAATCAGTTTGGGTCGGAAGTGGGTGCATATCGATGTCCTTTGATGGTGTAATTTCGTTGGCAGCCAACCAACCGTTCAGGGCTTGCAAGACGCCTCTCAATTCATTGAAACTTCGCTAACAGAATTCACAACTTGTCCATTTGATTTTTGCAGACTGATTTTGTTAAGTAATGAGATGGATTTTGATGTGATAATGAAGTTGATTCTCTTGAAGAGAGAATTCTCGTTTTTATAAATATTGATTTTATTTAAACGCAAAATACTGTAGGTACCAAAGTCTCTGATCTCTGGTTTAATATAATAAAAATAATGTTGGACATTCCACACAGCATCATCTAGCCCCAAGCTAAGCAGAGCTTGAGTTATAGGTACTAGATGACTTATATACTTAACACAAAACATTACATACATAGATTTATTTTATTATGCATAGAAAATACCCAGAACACCCGGAATAAATGCTTGCAGATTATACAAACATTTATCCCAAGGCGAGAATCGAACCCGCAACCTCCTGCGTCGCAGGCGGACTTTCGTCGTGCCACTTTGCGTGCACTTTGCACTTTGAATTTACTTCTTTGCATACATGAACCTAAGGCATACAGATCAAACACCATTGCCAAATTTGTAAGAACATTATGCTCTTTGTTTCCAAGACAGTCGGACTTACAAGCTTCTAGAGACTACATTAGAAGCTTACAAAGACATTTGCTAAACTAGTGCAAAATTCTGGATATATACCACATCAGTTTGAAGCAGAGTCCAACTCAAAGCTTAACCTAACAAAATGTACCTAATTCAAAAAGTATATTCAAATCAAAGCGCGAACCAATGCCAATGACGTCACGACGAAAATCATACGAAGCACAGAATTTGAGAAGCATTTTAGGTCAAAGAATAATTTTCAGTGTTCAGTTAATAGTAATGTAGAGTTCAGTTAATTCTACTACAACTCACTACATACCTATTTAAACGAAAAGAAGTATGTCTAGCACTAAATATCAGAGCCTGAAATGTATACAATTCTTCAGTAAGAAATTATATTGGTTATTATCGATTTTAAAAATTTTTATCAATTCATCTGTACAGATCACTGAGTAGGTACTAAATAAAATTAAGAAATTAAACTCATAACTCAAAAAATGTTCATAAAAATTTACTAAAATCATGTATTTATTATATATTGGATTTTTTGTTTTCCATATAATATAAAGTAGTATAATGTGTATGTGTATAATATAATATAATCAACCGTTTGGATTTTGCTTCCAAACAGCATACGACACCATGAAACTGAGGTTTTCTATAAACAGAACTAGATGGCGCCACTAGTAGATTAGAACGCGCTATCGTTGCGTTTTGGTATTTGGACCAGATCGCTCACTGTGCACTAAATACGTTACACGCGGACGAAGTCTAGGGTATATATAGACTGTCCTGACTGACTGATTTAATCAACGTTTGTTTTTGAAATCACTAGTTCATTATTATGAATTAAGTGGTAGTTTAAATATAGAGTAATTGTTTGTTTCGGTGTCTGAAAACTAACTGTTGAAGCAAATTATGTTTGATTGACAGAAATTTTGTGATGTCTGTATTAAAAAAAAAGATGACATGCAGGGAGCAACCTTTAAAACATAGTGTAAGTACTTGCTTATTACAATAAGTAATTTTTTAAAATTTATAGCTCAAACACTTTATTTGAGCGAGCGAAACGTCGATTCAAGTTTGGCTAAAGCCTTCCTCTATCAGTTTGTTAATACTCCTTTATTTACAACCGATCTGGATGAAACTTGGTATATGTATATCATACATACCTACAGGCTTATCGACTTCATAATAATATTTTTTTTTGCTAGGATAATTTATTAAGCCTCCCCCCTTTTTGGAGAAAGGGCTAAAACTTGTAACTTGCAAAAAATCGCTAAAACTTGTGCCCCTACTTTGCCTAAAAGTCTACATAGATAAGCAAGATCTACTGTTCTCACAGTAAGTAGGTATAGTGCGTCAGTGCTCGCGCAAACACAGACCCACCCTCTTGTTCTCCCTTATACCCAATGGAACGGATAGCTGTTACGATTGGAGAGGAGTCAAGATGCAGTGTAGACTGCGATAAAACCCCTATCGTCACCTCAGGCCTATCTAAGTTCCTTGCTGTCTCCACTTGCTGCAACCGGAGTTGGATTGCTCTTAGGTGAGGGGGAAGGGGAGGGGAGTACACGTTAGGTTCACTTATTACACTATAGTACAACGACATTGTAGGAAAAGATAAAGATTAGTTACTGTTAGGAGTTTATTTCTAAGATGCGCATTCTACACTGGTTCATTTTGACAGTATATAATATATAATATAATAATGCTGTACAATCCACACAGCATCATCTAGCCCCAAGCTAAGCAGAGCTTGTGTTATGGGTACTAGATGACTGATATACTTAATACAATACATTACGTACATAGATATTTTTTGTTATACATAGAAAATACCCAGAACACCCGGACTAAATATTTGCAGATCGTACAAACATTTATTTTGACAGTGACATTGTTTAACCCGTGGGTAGCCAGGCCGCGTCCACTATAGTTTTATGTATACATGCATACCTATTTCCTTTGATTAGGTAAGAACTAATTTCATGACTTTAATCCCTAGGTACGGTAGATATCCCCTCCGATTACATAGTATCAAACCTATAAGGGTAGTCAGAGGTACGTCTAAATATTACATTTTGGTGTACACCCACATTTTGCAGTAGTGCATTTTCCATATGTGGCAGGTTGCAAGCCCATCACCACTGCTTGAGTAGTAGCTACTTACTCATATATCAATATTAATGCTTCAAGGTGACTCTGAGTACGGCACTGGCTGGGATGCCGGGACAATGAAATGAGCGGCCGAGGTGTCGCGCCGCTTCGGAATTCCCTCAGTGAATACTTGATGCGCCGAAACGGGAACTGGGATACGGTAGGAGAGGTAGCGGGAATCATTTTATGGCAAGAAGTACAATGCTTGACAATGTTGAATGAAATGGTACATACCTTCTGATCTCTTGAGATATTGGTCTTATTCATGGCTCTTATGTTCAAGTAATCAAGGAGCAGACAGAATGTTGATTCTTCGTGTAATAATTAGTAACAACGCCACCTACTAGTGCGGTATAGACGAATAAAGTACTTAATGATGACGCTAGTCTACTCTTTTATCTACGATCAATGATACACCTGATGAGATGACGGGTAACATACAAAGTTATAGCTAAAAGCTGTCCGCGTAAATATATATGACGGCGCGTTGATAGGTTTCCAGCGTCAAGAGTGACAGACCGTTGACAAAGTCGACCTTCTTCTTTTTTAGGCAGTTAAAATGCCAAGTAAAATCGTTGTTTCCTTGTATATTTACATATAATACTATACAGCTAAACACCCACTGACACACTCACTCACTGGCTGACATGCCCGATTTCGTAGAAGGAGTAGAGTTGGGTATGGATAATGTTCTAAGTAAATGCTCCGACTCTAGAGTTGACCCAAGGAAAATTATTGGCGATCTGAAAAAACAAGATGGCGGCCGCGTCGATTTGCAAAATCGCAAACCTTGACCGATTTCGTTCGTTCAAACGTTGAATCTGGATAAAAAGTAGGAAAAATTTACAAAAATTTCAAAAAAATAATGAAAAAACAAAATGGCGTCGTTTTATGTAGGTTTGAAATTTTTCACTTTTGGACCCCTCCTTTGGCGAATTACTTTGTTCTACAGACTTGCTATGGTGGCAACACTGATTATGCAAAAAGTTGCCGTACATGGCTGGCATTTCAGGAAAATTCCGACATTTCAAAAAACAAGATGGCGGAAGCTGTGGCGGCCATTTTGAAAACTGGTGCTTTTTTTTACACTTTTCAAAACGATTTTTTAGCAAGTTGGAAACATTTGATCGATTAGCGTTGTATGGGTCGGTTGCGTGTTTCGATAAGGAGTGTTGCCTGGTTCAGAAAAACTCCCCATTTTTAGGGTAATTTCCCAGATTTTCCCCAAAAACATGAAAAGTAGAAGGAGCTACATTTTGAATGGAGATTTGTCATAGCTGGTAAGACTTTGTCGGCCCACGTGACGTTTGACCATTTTCATTCCTCTTAGCTGGCAACCCCACGAACCATGGGTGCTCTAATTTTGAGGACCCCTCTCGACTTTGGTGATCGACTTTGTTCTACGAATGTTGAGGTATGTCGACCGTTCCACCACCGTCAGGGTGCTTGGATCCTGGACTCCGAATGTCAGGTTTGACATTTCAAAAATCCAAGATGGCGTCGGGTTTGGCGGCCATTTTGAAAAAAGTTTGGTTTTTACCAATTTTCAACTTGAAAAAGGAACCTGCTGGCAACCCCCGACTTGATTTAGGTCTATGGACCGATTGCTCAACTTGACTGGGGGTGTTGCCTGGCGAAGAAATCTCCCCACTTTTAGGGTAATTTTCCCGACTTTTGACTGATTTGGTGATTTTAGGGCGTTTTGCGACTTTTTTGGGAACCTTGACCTGTCAAAGTGTCGGGAGAGCCTCGCGAGCTGCGTGCAGCGAGCGCAGCACCCAAAAAATTACCCCATTTTTAGGGAGATTTTTCCGACTTGGACTGTTTTGGAATTTTAAGGCGTTTTCAAACTGGATGTGGACTTTGAAGGCATTTCACGACTTGACTATGTTGCCTGCTCATGAAATTTTCCCCATTTGTAGGGTAATTTACCCAACTTTCAACCTATTTGGGTCTTTTAAGGCGTTTTTCGACTTTTTTGGGGGTTGGGATTTTTTAAAGTCCAAACCATAACCCACGCGAGTTGCTTGCAACTCGCGCACCACGCAACCTCTAGTTTACATATGTACCTACTTCACTGGCGTGGTATGTGAAATAGACCTGCATAATACCTAGTATAATATATTCCACCTGTAAGCACCATACTTCAGCAAAAAAACTATTTGATTTCATTTCCCTACGCGGCCTGCTGGGAGATACTATAGTTAGTCTTTTATTTTGGACCAAATCTCTCATTTAAACAAAAGGACAATCTTCATAAGAGATTCGTGTCTTTAAACGTAGGTACTAGCATAAAAATATCTAAGTTAGCCCTTGTCACCTATCACTTGTTCCCCAAATTCCCCCTGGCACCCGTTCAATGGAATCAAAGGATTTGTGTTCATTACGATTCGTAATAATTGATGTGTCGCGCGGTCGAGCTATGCTTTTAGTGTTGTTTGCCATTGGATTCACTCGCGGCCCAGAGTGAAGTGGTGATAAATTGGTATTGACGGTGTTCGAGCTTTTTGATAGGCTTTTCAGTGGCACTGGTATTTTTTTTATATCTGTCGTAGTTTTAAATTAAGGACGAGTATGATAACTCGATGACGCTCAGATTTTGTTCAGAAAGCGTTGACAATCTATGGTGAAAAGTTTACTTGGGCAAAAGGATTAAATTGCCGATTTTGATTTAAAGCTTTACATACAATATACAAAACTGGATTCGATTGTATAACAGACACTCCTAAAACTTTTTACGTGGAAGAACTCTCCGGAATATTGTCCGGTTCTGATAAATTTATGTTTGTCGGATAAGTCTCCATGCCATTGATTAATGTTACAATGACATTTTATATTAGCCAATGACGTGAAACATCTGATAGTTTTCTTCACTGGCGTGAGGGTCTAATCAGAAGTGACACTATTTTAACATATCTATCACATTATACCCATCAAGGACACCCATAGCCGTAAATTCCATTAGGAAAGGGTCAAGAGTGAGTCGGTAACCAACCGTGCCCCTATTAATTGATTTTCAGAGGGCCCTTGCCTAAATATTCAAGTTTGCCAACAAAGAGAATTATTACACAGCTAATAATATTAATGCTTTGATAAGACGCACTGAAATTGAGTGCTTATTAAGTATTCATTAAGTTGTAGTTGTATTTGATAAACAAGGCAAGTGGAATTAGAGATAAGTTGAGGCAAACTTGATGTAGTTGAAAAGCCTTGTCATATTGAGATGTGTAAAGCTAATTAATTTACAAATTTGCTCCTCTTGGAGTTGAGACTCTAGGTCCGTGGGGTACCGAGGTACTCCGGGTTTTTAAAATTCTTTCGGGGCGACTGGTCGAAGCGACGCGTTACCCGAGGGCCGGTGAGTATCTGGCAAAGCGAATCAGCTTTTTTTTTTTTTTATACTACTTGTTGATGGAACAAGCAGATGGCCCACCTGATGTTAAGTGGTTACCATCACCTATAACAAAGCATTGCCTCGTAGGTCACGCTCGTTAGGAACGTCACCGACGATGCACTACTCAGCGTCCATCAATCTGAGGCATACAGGTGTTAAGCCTCATGTGCCTGTAATTACACCGGCACCCACACCCTTCAAACCGGAACACAGCAAGCTGCTTGGCGGCAGAAATTCAGAAATTGCCATTCGGCGTGGGCAATGCAATCAGTGTTTTGGAAACGCTTCCGATTGGCACTAATTTGGATCAGTTGAGCTATCTTAGATCGTTTGCAACGGTCTGTAGATAGCTCAACTGTTTCATATGTATTTTGTACATACCAATTATAAATACCTGTAATGCTGTAATTTTCTTTGTAAATAAAGTTATATTAATTTATTTTTACATACATATGCTACATGATAAATTAACCCTGTCACTTGACAAAAGTCGACTCATCATGATCATCAACAGCATCAGCATCTTTGTTGACCTTTGTTGACCTTTGTTTGTTAGATCCTTGTTCGCCATATTCTCGCAACTCTCACAATGCCGCCAGTCCATCAGAAGAGGGCATCCTACGCTTCGTTTTCCAGTTAGTGATCGCCATTCAAGAACCTATTCCCCAGCGGTTGACGGTTCTACGAGATCTTCGATTATGTAAATTCAAAGCTTCCAATACATTTATCCCGCTTAATTTGCCATCAAACATACACAGTACTAGCTCGCCAGGGTGGAACGATTAGGTAGGTATATCTGTGTTCAATTATGCATGCAATTAACTGATTATAGCAACACCATACACCCTCGGACCCCCAGATATATGGATGTCACCCTGTTAGTGAATTAGCTAAAATTCTACTAGCAATACGGATAACACGGATGGAGCTTGTGGGTTCGATTCCCAAGAAAAAACAAGTAAAAAAACACAAGCCTGTGTGAGTCGGACTCGCACACAAAATGTTGCACTAGTGAAATCTATAATATAAACGGCAAATAAATCACGTTTGTTGTATGAGAACCCCCTGTTTTTTAGTATTTATTGTTATAGAGGCAACAGAAATACATCATCTGTGAAAATTTCAACTCTGACTATCACGGTTCATGAGATTCAGCCTGGTGACAGACGGACAAACGGACAGACAGACAGACAGTGGAGTCTTAGTAATAGGGACCCGTTTTAACTTTTTGATAAGGAACCCTAAAAATAAATCACTACACGACTTTAATATCTTTAATATCTACGATTTAAATACTGCTTAGAATGCAGTGCTCTCAAACGGTGAAGGAAAACACCGTCATGAAACCAGTTAGAATTCTAGCCGCGGTGATGGGCTTGAAACTTGCCACGTATGGAATACTAACAACTGCTAAATGTGAGTATTTGCCAAATATACTATCTGGACGTACCTCTGACAACCCGCTTAGATATCCTCGAAGAATCTCGAGTAGGTACTTGGTACTAATAAGAATATATACTATAAGAGATCGGAGGAGATATCTACCGTGCTTAAAGATTAAAGTCGTGATGTTATTTCTTTCTCCTTCTTTAGAATGTCCCTGTCATTACTAATTGATAAAAGATGGCGATAGTTTACTTTTTGTCAGGTTTTATAAGTAAAAACTAAAACAAAATGGCCGCTAGACGTAGCTACAGACACATTTGTTATTCATCCACATGAAATAGCTGATACTGTTATGAATAAATGATCACAGTACACTTGAGCCCGCCTTAATTATGCACTATCATAAATTGGCAGTAATTACGTGATGTACTGCTAACGTGTTGATATGATAGTTGGACGGCGGCGATGAGCTTGCAACATATTATCATCAACAGCCTGTAGAAGTCTACTGCTGGGCATAGGCCTTCCCTATACGTTTTCAGGAAGAACGATTTTGAACCTTTTTCATCTACCGATTACTCGCGATCCTAACAATGACATCAGTCCATCTTACTAATATTATAAAGAGGAAAACTTTGTTTGTTTGTATTGAATAGGCTCCTAAACTACTGGACCGATTTGAGTAATTTTTTCACCGTTGGGAAGCTACACTATCCCCGGGTGACATAGGCTATATTACATTTTCAAAAAAATTAGGGATCCTTACTAAAACCCGTGCGAAGCCGGGACGGACCGCTAGTTACAAATATGATTAGTAAGGCACTATGATTGTAACTAGCAAAACGTGCGTGACTTCGTCTGCGTGAAGCTATTTACATTTTTTTTATACTACTTGTTAATGGAACAAGCAGATGGCCCACCTGATGTTAAGTGGTTACCATCGTTACAAAGTATTGCCTAGTAAGTCACACTCGTTAGGAACGTGCCCTACGATGCATTCCTCAGCGTCCATTAACCTGAGGCATACAGGTGTTATGATTCATGTGCCTGTAATTTCGCCGGCACCCACACCCTTCAAACCGGAACACAGCAAGCTGCTTGAACCCACACTGTACCCGTTTAGGGGCTTAATTTCAGGAATTCCTTCCTTAGTAGAACACTAACACGAAAACACCCTGAAAGTTACAAGTATCTACGACCAGTTTAGGCTATGGCTATGGTGTTGTCTATATGTCAGTCAGTCAGTAAGACAGTGATCCTTATAATGGGTATGGATAGACTGTAAATATCTAAACTGTATCTGTAGTGTACCTTAACTGAATTTTATACGTGAAAACCTATAATATAACTTTCCGTGTCCAATGTTAGTAAGTTAGTTTAGGCTGTTGGTTTTCCACGAAATAAATAAATAAATTATGTTAAATAATTTGGCTATATGACAGCACACAAATATCTAACAACTCCGTGAATATATACATACAAATCAGCTAATTTCCACCAGTTTTCATAAAAGAAAGATACCAAGGCATCTCAGTGAATTCGTGTACATCTTTAAGGTATAAATTTAATTTCTGTAGGTAAGCGAGCCCGCCTCGCGCGTAATTGGCAATTTTCTTTTTTACGCCATTTTTTGAGCTTTTAAAGAGAAAAATTCGTTAATGCATATTTAATAGCTGTAATCGTCTCTCCCTCTCACGAAATTACCTGCCGACGCCCGAGTCTATTTAAATAGGTATTTTTATGAAGACAAGACGGAATACAAGAGTGATTTAAACGGAGTCTTCAAGGTAAGAGTGAATAGGTGTCTTAACGATAAGATTATAGTCAAAAGACCAGTTAATAGATAAAAATCATGTTTTCTAGGAATGTATTCTACGATACACCAATCCGCACCTGTTTGAAGAGTGTGGGTGTCGGTTATATTACAGGCACCCCCTTAACACCTGTATGCATCAGTTTGATGGACGAAAAACAGTGCACCGTAAGGCACGTTCTTAATGAACGTGATCTGCGAGGCAATGCATAGTGTGTTATTAAGTTTTATGTGCCTGTAATTTCACCGGCACCCACACCTTTCAAGCCGAAACACCGTAATGCGAGCATCACAACTTAGCGGCCGTACGGTGGCTCGTTCACAAAAAGCTCTACTACTACTAAAAAAAGTTATAGATATTATTCAAAAAGTAATTCAATCTAAAACAGTTCAAAAAGTTCCACTTCCTTATTCTAAAAACTATCCCGTCTCCAGGGCCCAGGGTCGACGATCATATCTTTCATAATCCTTCTCATACATAATGCGCGCATATAAATTTCAATTTTAAACCCGGGCGTTTCAGGTTACACCCATTTACGGGATTACGAGGGCTCAAACTCACCCCTATTACTAGAGAAATAAGGTTGAAAGTATGATTGTTTTGGGGGTAAGACCTAATCGCGTAATGCGTTTGCGACGGCGAATATAAATAAGCAAGTTTAGTTGCATGATCTTACGTACAGCCGCCACCAAAAGTTTCTTATCAAATCTTAGATACATCTGTTTACTCAAGTCAAGAGTTAGTCAGTTAATCAGTCAGAATCCTAAGGATTATTTTGGATTGACAGATAACTGTTTATATGTTTTGTCTTGTTTACGCCTTACTAAGTTAGATTGGCACCACACTGGAGCTTTATCACTTACATTACCACTATTGTAATAAAAAATAACGGTAAGTTTCTTGCCTGTTCTTTTTTAGGTTTGGTCGCGATAAGCTGGCGCTTAGATTCACCGGGCTTTATGACATTTCAAGATATTACTAAACAAATGCTCTCTGACTTTGACTGGTATGATCTATACCAATTATTTGACCTGACTGACAAATAGACAACGCACAGCCTAACGTAGAGACTTGATATTTTCAGGGTATATTCTTCTTGGTGCGTAGAGGTGTACTAAAAAAGGAATTCTCGAAATTTAATCTCTAAGCGATTACAGTGGGGTTTGAATTTTGTATAAAAATAACTTTACGCGGACCATATCGCGGAATTTTTTGCTAGTACTTTTTTGCAAATTCATTCTCTGTACTTATATATTTTTACGTTTATTTTTCTCCTTACAAAGGTCCCAATGTGTCATAGGTAGGTGAGAGACTGGTACCTGAAGATCTTATCTATCATCACATAAATGTTTTTTCTTGGTGAGGATTCAACCCACAACTAACAGCGTAGAGGTAAAACTACTAAGCCAACAGAGCTCTTTAGAGAGAATTTATGCTGTATTAGTATAAATAATTTGTTTTTTTGTGGAAAGCTTTTTTCACCTGACTGTACTTTTTCATAATACTGTATTCCACAATACTGTTTCATGTCCCATGCATTCGTTATAAGTAATTTTTTACTTGTTTCGTGATCTGAGTTTCAAGTGTGTGCATTTTTCAGTGTCTCGTACGACAGAAGTAAGGGAAAAATTGTCTTAGGTTATTTTCAGCGAGGATTGAGCCTACTGCTTATAAACTCGGTGTAACCTCGCTAAAGTTTGTGTATTGTCTTTTTCATCGAATTTGTAAATTTCTGGCAAAATATGGTGTAACTATTTCAACAATTTTTTGTACATGCTTCACGCAAACACTGCTAAATTAATGATGATGCATGGATTAAAGTTGTGATGCCATTTATTATTTTCTTTTATTTTACTAACAAGCAATTTTTAAAATTATTTTTGTGGCTAGCAGTGATGAAAAAAAATGCCCTAGGGTAGGTAATAAGGGTTAAAAACATCAGTAGATCATAATGACCCCTCTGAGCTGTCGAAACAAAATAAACACTTTTTGTAACAGTTGTTACAAACCACAACCCTCCACCCTCGAGGGTATATCAAAAGTCGATAGGCAAACTAATACGAGGGGACAGTTTAAGTCTTTGTTTAAGTACTACCCCTGGCGCAGGTTAGATTAACAAATAAATAAACTTTGGTCCAAAAAAATTCAAGATCTAAGCAAAGCAATGAGAACTCGCCGGCTAAGATGTGAAACGTGAAATATGTTGTGCTTGACACGAGATATTTTTTCTGTTGATGGACATTTTCAAAATTAGAGATAAAAAACCTACAGATAAGCCATTTGCACACCGACACGGTATTGCATGTTGCCTCTCATAATATTTGTCATCTATTTACACACATGTCTAAGCAAATAAATGATCTTTATCTTTATCGTAATCTAAACATTAGCATTAAGTCTTCATTTGAATGATCGAGATAGATTTTTGGCACTGGCATGTTAGCACAGGAAGATCTAAAGAGCTATCTCTATTTTGCACGAGTTAACGAGTAAACAAAATTTTGTCGCGTGGCACTCATATAATGCGACTCATCATATAATATAAACACAAAATCTAATAAAGGTTTATGTATTGTACTGTAAGTACTTAGCACTATGTACCAACTATATGTTTTTATATGACATGCTGATAGAACAAACAGATAGCCTGATCTTAAGTGGTTTACCATCACCTATAACAAACATTGCCTTCAACATGTTAGGAATGTGCCCTACAATGCACTGCTCTGCATCCATCAACCTAAGGCATACATCTATACCTGTGTATTAAGCCTCATGTGCCTGTAATTACACCGGCACCCACACCCTTCAAACCGGAACACAGTAAGCTTGGCGACAGAAATAAACATAGTACACTGTAGGTAGTACTTTCCTAGGCAAGCCTTTCCAGCTACATTTTAATAGTAATCTACGGTTAAGTATTCAGTATATTAGAATATATAGTAGTATATTGCACGACTAAAACGGTAGTGAGCCCCTAAATGCCTTTAGAAAGCTAATTACGTTTAACATATTGCACAAGCAAAATTAAGTCGCTATTACGTTTACGCTAAATATTTTTTATTTTGGTAAACGTGATTAGCACAATAAAGTTAAATCATATTGCTGTATAAGGGGGCTTAGAATACAATATAACACCCAGATAGAGAACAAACATTTTTTTCATCGAACAAATGTTTATCCTCGGTGAGGATCGAACCCACGACCTACAGCACAAAAGGCAGAGCTACTACTGATCTGTAAGGCTAGTCAATGCAGCCGTAAATGCTCAAAAATGTCCAAAACTGTTTGGGTATCGTATTGAGAGGCCACATTCTTGCAGAGCCATCACTTGTCAATCACCAGCATGTAATCCAGCTTGAAATAATAATATTTGCGCGAACCCACCGCCGCTAATGCACCGATGCGTCCCCGGTGGATTCTGATATCGGATTTTTATAATAAGTTTATAATGAAGGGGTTCCTTATAAGTAAACTTTTTAAACTATCATGGTTTCGATCAATATTTTGGATAGAAACGAGATATTTACCATGATTTTTGAGTTTAATTGTTTCCCGATATTTCGGCATAGTTGGATACGCCATGATCACGGGTCAAACTGGTAGAACAATCGTACTCAAAAACCACAGTAAATATCCCGTTTCTTCCAAGATTTTAAGTAAAAGTAAGTATGTACGGCAATTGACCACATTGCGCTGACTAATCCGCCTGCCAACCCCCATTTTTGCTATCATTTGAACTTCAGTGTTATGTTATGCTCTTGGCATGATTGCTTTTACATTTTTCTGTCTTGCCTGCTTCCGCTGGGGAATGGTTAAAACAGACGTTCGTAACCCGTAACTTTAGCGTACCTTCTGGACCGCGGAAGAGCTCATAAGACCAACTCTCTCTTATTTTTTTGGAGCTGAGACGAAATTGAATTAAATTAGAATTTGATTGTCAAATTCAATTCAATTGTCATTTCCTTGTCAAAAAATACTATCTGGAGATTGAGACGACTGAAACTTGCGGGATGGATATGTGAGTAGAGGTAAGCCAAAGAAAAGATGGATAGATTGTGTGAGAGATGATATGGGTAAGAAAAGAGTGATTACAGAGATGACGGATGATAGAGGCAAATAGAGGGAAAAAACCTGTTGTGCCGACCCCACGTAAAGTGGGATAAGAGTAGGAAAATGATGATGATGATGATGACGACCGAAACTTGAATTTGATGATATTTCGTTACAAGAATTGGGTAGAGTATATATTAATAATGTATAATACCATTTTGTAAGTTACGAATTGTATACATCCTACTGCAGCTGACTGTACTTACATTTATCCGAACCCACGACCGCTAATGCACCGACTCCCAACGGAGTTTAAACTGCTTACATTGCTTTAAAAATCCGGCTAGCCGTTTATAAGCCGTTCGGTAAGAGGTTCAACAATAAGTACAAAAGAAAGTTGAATTTTTGATGGTTTCGCCATTTTTACGAGGGATAATAACGAAGCTTTTTGTAAAGAAAACATTGGATTAACTGTAATTAAATACACAAATAAACGTGTGCTAAGATTCTTCCTACAAGGCAATGCTTTGGTAAAGGTGATGGTTACCACTTAATGTCAGGTGGGCCATATGCTTCTTCATCAGCATTAGCCTAATAAGTGTGTGATGAACACAAATGTTTTTTTCTGTGCCTGTGTGTTATATTGTATTCTGAGCATATAATTATATACTTTTTAATTTTATTTATCACCTTAAAAACATACAATATATAAATTAATTATAAATAGCACTAAAAAAACCACTAAGGTATATAGGGATAATGCTACTACATAGACATAGCTAAGATAAATAAAATTCAAATATATAGTAATGTAAGTATGTACCAAATGCACTATTTGGACGAACCTCTGACTACCTCTCTTAGACATCCTCGAAGAATATCGAGGTACTCGGTACTAAGAGATCGGAAGGGATATCTACCATGCTTGGGGATTAAAGTCGTGTTGCTATTTCTTTCTTATAATAAGTTAGATCTAGGTATAAGTGTAATATGTTTGATTCAATATACACCCAGATATCAAAATCTATAATTCCTACCCATTTCTGCACATCAAAACTTAAATTCATATCAATATTCATAACTTAATCGTATTAGAACCATCACTTCTCATAACAGAAGCATATTTGTTCAAAAGCCATTTGTTCGAATTACGCATTCAAATAGAGACAGTATCGTTTACCCGCGCCTGCGCATCATAAATTCTAATAAAAACGAATGATCAAATTAGAAAAATTAAAAGTGATAAATAAAGGGCAATTAAGCGTTATTGCGTAAAAAAGGCATAAATTAATGTGATGATGGGATGCGACGCAGTTCCAGTAATTGTTCAGTAGGGATGGGAAAAATAAAATAAGAAATCATTAAAAATAAAAACCAGCCAAGTGCGAGTCGGACTCGCGCACGAAGGGTTCCATATCATGATCTATAATAAAAATGGCAAAAATGTCATGTTGTTATATGAGAGCCCCTGAAAATATTTATTTCATTCTATTTTTTTACTCGACAACTCTCTCTTACTGTCACGGTTCATGCTAGACAGACGGACAGACAGAAAGCGGAGTCTTAGTAATAGAGGGTTCTATTTTTTACCCTTTGGGTACGGAACCCTAAAAAGTATGCTGTAATTACAAACGTCACAACTCAGTTTGTAGTTCTGCCTTCTTATTTGAAGACATATGTTATTGTGTGAAATATTCATAAATTTATGACTATGGCAAATTGAAATGCCCCAAAAATTCACCAGCTGAAACAGGCATTGATAATGATGACTAAAAACTATATAAATATAGTTTCTTAGTCTTAAAAACTGCATTTATATAGTTGTAAATTTTAAATAATTAATAAGTTCTATAGAATAAACTTTTGTCAATAGAAATTAAGCATTTTGTTGTGGAAAAAATGTAATCCCTCGCCTGTAGTTTCCAAGTACGATAAACTTATAATCAGTTGTTTCTTGCAAACAGTTTGCAAACAGTTTTAGTAGGTTTTAAAGTAGAATTTGTAATGTTTATTTTTTTCCAGTAAAACCTTTTTAGTAAAACCTTTTTGGTAAAACTTTAGTTGGTTATGGTAAAACTCCCACCACTAAGCACAGAGTCACACGTATTCTCTAATTACTCACTTTATTGCATTAATTAGAACGCGTCTAAAAGGGTTCCGGCGATTCAATAGCATCAAAAATGCCAACGGAACTCTATATTTCATTGTTCTTAGTTACATTATGGGGGTTATTACCATATTTAATTATATTACTTTATTAATTAAGAAACTTTTTAATTGATAATCATAACTTGAATAATTTAGTTATTCAAGGAGGTTACGCTGGTATATTTTTGGACACACTAATAATAATAATAATGCTGGACAATCTACACAGCATCATCTAGCCCCAAGCTAAACAGAGCTTGTGTTATGGGTACTAGATGACTGATGTAGGTACTTAATACAATACATTACATGCATAGTTATTTTTATTCTACATAGAACACCCGAATTAAACATTTGGAAGTCGTACAAACATTTATCCCAAGGCGGGAATCGAACCCGCAACCTCCTGCGTGGCCGGCGGATATTCACCCGCCGCGCCACATTGGTCGAATTAAAACAATGCATATTGAAGTGTAGAGGCTAAGAAAGGAATTCCCAAATGTCAACCCCTATGGGTACAGCGAGGGTTGATGTTTGTATGAAAATAATATCATACGGACGCAGTCATGTGCGATACGCTAGTTGAAAATAAGCAGGAAACTATATTTTTTTAATAATAATAGCAGCATTAACAAACAACTTTAGAATATCTCATTCGGAAGCTCCAGAATCCATTTAAAGCTAGTTTCATACAGGAAATAAATAAAAGAAAACCTCTAGTGGGAATATTATAAAAGTGAACTGCCTCATAAAAGGTGAAAAATAACTCGAAGGCGGAAAAGCTTCAAAGAGAGCTATTATGAAAAATCGTAACGCGTTTACTGGGCGGACTCCGTTGCATTATTCATGAACGTACCTGTACCGTTATTTATATCGTTTACGGTACGATAGGTACGATATTATTAGGGTGCAGGCCCCGCCCTCGTGTAGGTTTTCTAATACATGATTTATTAGAAAACAGTGTTAGGTCTCGTTCGATTTGCACTCGATCTTTCTCTTTGACACGCTTTGACACGAAGGTCAGTGTAGAAACTATACTAGTCTCAGGTTTTGGTAGATCGGGTTAAATATAACACACATATTCCCCGTGGAAATGCAAAAGGTAATTCTAGGTTAGTACGTTAGAAGAACTTTCTATAATCCGTGCTTTTAACGGGCATTTTGCTATACCTTATGGGAAACTGTGTCTGTGTGTCTGTTACGCTTTCACGGGTAAACCGCCAACCCGATCTCAATGAAGTAAGTACGGTGGAAGGCATCGTGAGGAAACCCATGCCTTAGATAGCTCCAACTGAGGATTAGGCCGACTAAGCTGTGAGGATGGTTATAGGTGCTGGTCAAGCCTACTTTATCTTAAATCCTCTCCCTCGGCCTACAGCGGCTCATGGGGCATGCATGAGTGTAAAAATCATCGACAATACCAAGTGCATTTTATAAGATCGTACACTTTTGGCACCTTATAATCTATCGCATGGTAGCAATCAAAAACGTTCCGTTTGAATATCAAGACCGTTTGAAAATTAGTCGCCGTGAAAACCGTGCAATTGGGCCCCAGGTTTGAATCCCGACGATTCAATGATTTCAGCAAGCATTTTCAAGGTAAATGAAACAAAAAATTAGATAACAAACTCATTTCTATTCCAAACAAAATTTCCAAATTCAAATCATCTGAGACACACTTCTATTAAACGAGAAACAGAATATAAGTTAACATTCCTGCTTGTTAAAACATAAATGAGAAAATTTGCGTCGGGCAGAAAGTAGACGTATTCACGAATCCAATCTTGCGCTTCCCCAGGCGCCATAGTAATTGCTTAAGAGAGAAATCCAAATGAAAAATGAAAAAGGATTCCCTTTTCAGAGGAAAAATTATATAATTGAATATCTTCTCCGTAAGTATTATGAGGTATAAAATATGATAATTGAGTTTTTGCTCACGGCGAGCGTGGCTTGTTATTTTCATCTTTATGCCGGGCTCGGTTTGAGTAACGTTAATGAACACGCTGCGGTTTCAACTAAGATATTGTGTTACTCGTTTTTGCATTTAGACAACACATGTTTTGGAATTGAAATGAATGAACTTTGCATACTCTGCTTATGACGCTTCGAGAACAGAAATATTTTTTAAATTTTTATAGAGTTTAAGCCTGTAACCTCGAAATAGTAGGTTCTTACCCAGCGTCCACCCCCTTAAGACCACCTGGGTGAGCCACTGAAAGTTTTTTTTACAACGGTTGGTTTCACGGTAGGTATGGGTAAGAACCGGAAATAGTTACATCATGTTTTGTCTCTTTCGATCTAATTTGAAACTATTACTTCAATAGCCTTCCGGATCATCCTTTTATGGTAGTACCGTTAATTAAAAAATACTATTCTTCTTTCCTAAGTTTCTTTCTTTCTTAAGTTGAAGTGGCAGTGGGCAGGCCATATAGCTCGTAGAACCGATAACCGTTGGGGAATAAAGGTTCTCGAATGGCGACCACGAACCGGAAGACGAAGCGTAGGACGTCCGCCTACCCGATGGACTGACGACATTGTTAGGACCGCGGGAAGTCGATGGATGGAAAGGGCTCAGAATCGTTCTTCCTGGAAACGTGTGGGGGAGGCCTATGTCCAGCAGTGGACTTCTACAGGCTGATGATGATGATGATGATTCTTCTTTCCATGACCTTTTTTAAGCCATTAATAAGAAATACCTTGAAATGTCTTTTTATTTAGTTACAATCTGTCCAAAACTATCCAAAGTGCCAATCATAGCTAAATCTCTCTCTAGAACCCAATCTAGAACTCCCAAAATCAAATTTCCCGTGTCGGTGTCGCGTCGGAGTCGTTAGCAATCAGTATTTGCTATGTAACAAGGTTAGTCGCGACGACATCGGAGCGTGACCGGCTTGCTTTATCATCACTTTGTAAGACACCATTTCTCTGGGGTTGAAAGTGTTTGGAATCAATATTGTTTGAGGGAGTTTTTCTTTACGCTTGTCTGAAATCTTATCTTCAATCGATGACCGTAGCATTGTTTCAAATGTGATGAGATTGCGGTCAAACGTTTACCAATCTTCAGCCACTACCCACGTAAAAAACTAGGTTACATTTCAAGAACACCTATTCACTAATATTTATCCATATAACATGATGTTGACAGTTATGTCTTATGGAGTTTCCTCTGCTAATTTAACTTTATAGCACTCGAAATTTGATTGTCATTTACAACTAAGCAATAAGAACGGCTGAAAAAATATGATGGATATTGCAATAACAAAATTGGCATCAGTTGCAAACACCACAGTGTAATACACAAATAATCTAGTTTGTCGGAAAATTGAAACACATAATTCGACCAAAAGTTACATTCAAATACATTTGCGTAAGTTTGAGTTAAATTTGTCTCATTATAATCGAACAAGCGAAGTTTGAGGGCCGCTCAAGCGGCTCCGAATTCGATTCGCCAGATCGGATTCTGAACTCCGTAATTTCATCGCGGCGCGACGGGTGCGCACCAACACAAATTATTCCTACCGAAACTCAGTAACTTCGTCAACCCTATAAAGTCAGTGGAGGTAGAACAAAGCGGAACCACAATTGGCCGTACCTGACTCGATGGAACTTTTAAAAATGGCTGCTCTTTGATAGCAAACTCGATAAGGCCTCGCCCGCGGGACACGTAAATTTAATTTTGCCGGAATCGGTCGTGCCTTTGACGTCGTGTGTCGTTTGAAGATTTGCCTGTTTGTCCGATTTGATCGCATTTCTCTCAAGTAAATATCTCAAGCTCACCTTGCAAATGAATTTCTTGACACACGAGTGTAATTTTATGGAAAAATAGACATGTGCCGGTTACGTTATATGTATAGCCTAGCACTGGCTCCACTTAGATACATTAATAATATACATAAAAAATGTCTGGGGGTCATAGCTATGGTTATATTTTATTGGGCTTATCAATTTGGAAAATACTTTCTGTATCTATAGGAATATAAATAATTAATAACATTTTTAGTTAAATGTATAAGTTAAGCCTCGTCTCCCATTTTTATAATATTTTTTTATCAAAGTGTGTTGTTTGGTAAGATGTTATATAAAGTTTTATGAAAACTGTTAGAAACCTATCATATTATTATATATTTAAAAAAAAATCGAAGTCTTTTGTCTGACTCGATACGTTTTACAAAAAACGCTAACTAGACAACGCAACGCAATGTAAGATCTTATATATTTCCAGTATAAAATCACTTCAATATACAGTCGCCAACTTGCAACATGCAAATTGCACGAAATGCAATGATAGAGCGACTCCTATACCAAATTACTCGACGAATATTTTAATTACTTATTTGTATCCGTTGCAATTCATTCTACGAAACTCTACGGCGTAGCAATGACGTAGCGAATTATGCTACGAGGACATACTCGTTCAGACGCGACTTTGGAAAAATCGTCTTCGACATTTAGAATAAAATAGAATAGAATATATTTTATTTGAAACACGCACGAATCTAAAAAACAACACTGCTATGGAAATAAATAGGTACCTACAGTTTAAATTTAGAAACAAATACAGCAGGTCTACTCTTAGAAACGATAAACGAAGATTCGTATTGTCGTTGAGTTACACTACGCGGCATGTCAGGCAGCGTCAATTTGACTGTTGAACGGCTACCGAATTGCCCCGCAATGTAGTACAAAACGACAATACGAAACTTCGTTTATCGTCTCTAGGACTCTATTACCTGCCGTATTTAACACTCAATAAATAGGACCCTAACCATGGTGCTGCAAAATGGAACCTAACTCAGCATAATGCGGGATGCATATCCACGCTGGTATGTTAGGGCCGATTTCAATAAGCGGACATGTTACTGATACTTCTCTTTTCAACTTAATCATACTAATATTATAAAGAGGAAAACTTTGTTTGTTTGTATTGAATAGGCTCCAAAACTACTGGACCGATTTGAATAATTATTTCACCGTTGGGAAGCTACACTATCCCCGGGTGACATAGGTTATATTACATTTTCAAAAAATTAGGGATCCTTACTAAAACCCGTGCGAAGCCGGGACGGACCGCTAGTTAGTTATAAATCGAATACTAACTGTAGGTGGTGGGTTCGATCCCCACCGAGAACAAACATTTGTGTGATGAAGATGTTTGTTCCGTGTTTTGGTGTTCTAAGTATGTATTTACAAAAAAGTATATAATAAGTCGCGACTAAAAGTCGTGTCATAGGAAATAGCTTTTTAATAAGCTCTTAATTTTTGAGATTTACAGACATCGTGGAGATAATGACTTTCGTAAATATTAATGAAAGTAAACATTGTCTAATTTTTGAAAGTTGGCTCGAGGTATTTGTTATAACTTGTAGCATTTTTATAATTTGCTTTTCACTTAAGATTAAATAAAAATTATTCTACTAAGTGGTAGAATTACCTTGAAACCTACCATTACCTTGAAAAATCTTAAGCAGGTCCTTGATACTAAGAGATTGGAGGGGATATTTACCGTACCTACTTAAGGATTAAAGTTATTTCTTTCTTTTTTTCTCTTTATTACAAGCTAGCATCCAACCAAAGAAAAGAAAAGTAAGTACTAAGTACGATATTCCCGAGATTTGCCAGGATATCTAAAGGGGGTAGTTAGAGGTAAGTCCAGACATTACATTAGGTCCATACCCGCATTTTGCTTCAGTTTTAGTATTCTATACGTTACAGGTTACAAGCCTATCGTCGCTGCTAGAATAGTAACTGTTCTGGTAGAATTTTATTCCATTATTTTTCTATTTCAAAAATCAAAAGTCAAAAGTCAAAAAGCATTTATTCAGTAATATCCGCAGGGATCATCTTGAAACGTCTTAAATCTAGGTGAATCTAAGCGCCAGTTCCTCGCGACCAAGCCTAGAAGAACCGGCAAGAAACTTACGGCTTGGTTCCTACCGTTTTTTTGTATGATCCTGTTACAAAATAATAATAATGTAAATAATGAAGCTCCAGTGTGGTGCCAATCTAACTGAATGCAAGACATGAAACATTTACCAATGCAATCTATCTTTAAGCCAATTATTAAATTCTTTGTCGTGACTGACTAACATATAGACAATGGTTCATTCGTCTTGTTATTGATGAACTAAGAAAATAATTACCGAAATTCAGCCTGTAAACGGGTACATCGGGGGTTGAAATTGATATGAAATAAATATAAGAGGGTAAAGTTGCGCGCGTTTAGCTAGTCGTGACATATTAATAAAAAAACAAATCTCACTAAACATAATTAACCCATTCCCAGTTCCCACCCGCATGGTGGTTAGTAGCTTAACATAAAGCCCCGTCACACTCGATCTTTCCGCGCCGGCGATCTGTGTTCACTTGATTTATTTTTTATGGCCACTGTATGCAGGCGTAACTAACACTGAATGGGTTAAATCGCGGTTGTTACGCCTGATTAGAAGTAAGGGTCAAAATAGGACAGTGTGAGAAGTTCCTGAAATGCTCAAAATGGAAATTGAGAATGTTTAGGGGTAAAAAATTTGAATTAAAAAGTTTGCTTTGATTTAAAAGTGAAAATTGTTCGTATACACATTATTTTGTAGCAGGCTGACATATAGATAACGCACAACCTAAACAACTAGTCGTAGAAAATTTACATTAATAGAGTAGGTTTATCCCAGTGCGTACTAAGAAATTCAACCCTTATTTAGGGTTAGAAAATTTGTATGAAAATAGCTTCACGTCGAAGTCCCATGCGCTTACACCAATAGTATATAAACGCGCTCTAAGAGTTAGCAGACGCCGGCTGCTCTGAATATCCATTAATAACCTGTATAGTCTAGGTAACAATGTTCAAATTCCTATCAAGCGGCAAATCTTCCGCACCGCTAAACGCGTCCTTACTGGTACGATTTTAGGTTTGCAAGACTAGCAATACAACTGACATAAATCGTTGTTTTTTACGTTGTTATTTTTTATGTTGTTATTTCCGTCGTAAAGCAGTAGTGAGGATTGCAGCGACACGTGCGCCTCATATTATCGCACAATATTGTGAGGCGCCCGCGGCGAGACTCGGCGGGCGGCCAATATTCCACGCACGCCTTGTTACCCGTGGTTAGTGTTCAAATAACGTAAATGAATCGAAAACGATAGCCCCTATGTTATGCGCCTAATAGACGGTGAAAAGTCAAAGGGTTGGTGGTTAAATGAAATACTTGTATAACATTTGAAAAAAGTTTTGAGTACCTACTGACGTTGGAAGTTCAATGACACTAAAGACCCACTTGCGCAACAATCTGATTTTAATTTTATTTAGGTAATCATGTTTACCAAGATAAACATGTTTGGCGACAATGCCAGAATATACTTTCATTTTAATTGCTCACATATTGTATCTTAAAATGCCACTGAAATTACACAGCAGAACTTAAAATAACATTAGAAAAACAATTAAAATAAAAAATTTATGTTGCTTGCCAAGATGAAACGACGTTTTATTACTACTGACGTTACTTTGAATATGATATATTGTGTATGTTATTTATTGATACCTTGACATTTAACGCCAATCTTGATCATTAAAATCAGATCTATCGTGTTAAATGATTCATCAAACGTAATTCAGCAACAAAATCAAGATCCAATTACGGTACATTTAGCATCAATAGCTCCACTTGAGCCCACGCTCGGGACGCGTGTCGAACCTCTTTGTTTATCCAGAATCGAGGCAATTTACCGTTAAGCGATCGCCTGGTCCAACGTAGGGTGACACACCCCACACACGGAATAAATAAATAGTTACTTCACCCTGCGGGTATTTTTTTCTTAATCGCGACGGGTCGTCGTGTCGCGCGATTATTTACGGACAGTGTGTACGCGCCCTATTGTTTGATTTCTTGATTGGAATCAGTTCCGCTAAAGCACGGTTAAATATTTTGAGTCATTTTTATTTTATTTTTATGGCCGGGTTATGGTGTTTCGATTTAGTGACGATGGGTTTTAATGGGTGAAGTGTGACCAACTAACAGATAATAATAGAGATAAAATGTTTTATTGAAGTCAACGGCAGTTCTTTCTCTAATAATTTTCAGTTTATAAACTAAAAATATTCAAGGCATTGTCAATAAAAAAGTTAGCAATTTATCACTTTCATGTTACTAGCGAAAAAACCCGCGACTTTGTCTGCAATGCATGAAGTTATTTTCATACAAACTTCAACCCTTGTTGTACCCTTTTAGGGGTTACGCACCAAGACAAATATACCCTTAAAAATTTAAAGTTTCAGTCTAGTGGTTTAGACTGTGCGTTGTCTATATGTCAGTCAGTCAAGACAAAGATTCTTATTATTGGTAGCTTTGTCTAGCAACTCGAAACAGCAATAGGCTGGTCATATAGCTTGTAGAACCGAAAACCGCTGGGGAACTCAGGTTCAAACCACGAACCGGAACACTAAGGCTCAGACGCCTTCTCATTCGATAGACCGTTGCCTTTTTTAGGATCGCGGGAAATTTGTAGATGGAAAATGCTCAAAATCATTTTTCCTGGAAACTTATAGTCGAGATCTATATTTAGCAGTGGATTTCTACAGGCTAATGAATGAATGAATGAATGAAAAATTGCTAATGCGTCTTATTGTGTTGGTCCTTGATGACGTCAACATAGCCAACTGTAGAACACAAAGCGTTGAGTCACACAGCGGCTCATGCGCGGTGTTCATTAATTACATTAATTAATGTTTAATTGAGCCAAATAGATACTCAATTTAGCGGACGCCAATTGGATCATGTAGCCGCGAACCCGTTCATTTGAACCGTCGGTATTTTCCATTTAGGTATATATGTATATACAGCAATGTTTTGTACCATTGAAATCAACTACAAAAACTGAAACTCATTAACAACTGATAATGACGACCGATGTGGCGCGGCGGGCGAATGTCCGCCTACGACGCAGGAGGTTGTGGGTTCGATTCCCGCCTTGGGATACATGTTTGTATGATCTGCATCATCATGTTTGTATAATAAAAAATATCTGTGTATGTAGTATATTGTATTAAGTATATCAGTCATCTAGTACCCATAACACAAGCTCTGCTTAGCTTGGGGCTAGATGATGCTGCGTGGATTGTCTTGCAATATTATTATTATTATAAATACAGTTCCCTTACAGCTCTTATAGCACGGTTGCAAAATGACAAAAACGACACCAAAATTGCCGTTGCTATCATGCTTGACAGAATTGTTTTCCATTACTTGTATTAAGTAACGGATTCGGATTTGCTCGGGCATGTTCAGGTTGGTTCGAGCCGTAGTTGCACATGTCCGGAATCCGTTACTGAAAGTTCATGATGTGAAATGATTGCCTTCTAGTACATAAAAATATAAAACAATCATTTTTGACAGTTTGCAATCGTGTTATAAAAGAGGCCGCTACTGAGTGTTGATTTTAGTTTACACGATAAACTATCCATATGTATAAGTAAAAATGTGTAGTATACATGTATACTACACTGATATAAGCTCAAATAATGGAAGCCTATTCTTTTAGGCTATATTTCGGGGGATAAGGTGATCAACAATAAAAACAACTTTTCTATTGAACCCACACTGTCAACGAAAAAATTTTATCAGGTGTTTTTTACTCACGGTATTATATTTTACTACTTACTCGGAGTAAAGATTATAAGTAAAAAATACAGACTTTTCAAAAAATGTTGTTGTTTCAGGGTTTGGGCCTATTGTCGTGGCAGGAAGCCACAACGACCGAGCGTCTCAACAGTTCCATTAACCACATTAATTAGCGCTGAATTGACTTAAATAGCGCAATTAGTTATGCGAGTGTCCGCCGCAAGTCGCTAGTGGACAAGTGCCTTAATAATTGGTAGCAATTCCTAATAGGTACCTACATTTGCAATTATAATAATTGTGCTTCGTAACTTCGTAATTATAATAATTCTTCTATCAAGTCTTTTTTTAATTTTCAAATTAGGAACACAACTTTTGGGAGTGTTACGAGTGCATGGCCAGTAATACCAAAACAATCAGTTCGATATTTGAATTCAGCCGTAGTAAACTTGTACCGTGGTTGTTATTGTATACTCTATGGTGTAGGAGGTGACTCGAATACATCACGTTCTAAATTCAAATAATAAGTTGACCGATAAAAGCGAAAACAAAATCTATCGCAAACAGAATCCTGACATTTAGACATTTGAACAAAACATGCGCTCGGCAAGATGGCGGCGCGTCCGGTTCGACCGGAAGTGCCTCTAATGCGATATACAGCTTATCGCGCCGACACGTGCGATCATCCAGGATTGTGTGTGCCTTTAGATAATCAGAGGAATGGGGAAACATGGGAATTCTGTATCTTGGTATTTTGGTGATACTTTGTTTATTACTGTGAAAAGTTGATTAAAGTGGCATAGTGACGATATAGTCTTTATTTTATGCTACTGCTGTTGGAGCAAGCATATGGCCAGGCCAACCTGATGTTAAGTGGCATCCCCTATAAAAAACATTGCTTTGTAGGTCAAGCACGTCAGGTACCTGCCCTACAATGCACTGCTCAGCGTCCATCAACCTGAGGCATACAGGTGTTAAGCTTCATGTGCCTGTAATCTCACCGGCACCCACACCCTCAATCAGAACACAGGAATGCGAGCATATAAACAAATCCTTTAGAGTAGGCATCGCATCAAAAACGCCTCCAGCATTGTTCATGTTTATTGGCGACGGTGATCACTTATTATCACAGGTGGGCCGTAAGCCAGGGTGCCTGGTTGTTTTTAAATAAATAAAAAAACTTAGCTTTACTATTTCAATATATTCATTTTTAACTTTTACTTATCAACTTAGCTGTATGTCAAAACACAGTCAAGTTTGATCAACTTATGTCAGTAACTGCGACAAAATTTAATGACAATCAAATAAGGTATGCTGACCTCATTGCTGTCCCAATAACAATAGATTCTTGTAGCGCCAACATTACGCCAATAGCACGTCAGTTGGCGCGTGCGCACGATACGTGTAATGAAATAGTATAACAGTAATTTATTAAACCTTACAATAGAGCTACTTTATTTCAAACGAAGCGTAGGACATCCTACCCGATGGACTGACGACATTGTTAGTACAAGTCGTCAGTCAAGTTGTCGCTGTCTGACATATAATAATAATAATAATGCTGGACAATCCACACAGCATCATCTAGCCCCAAGCTAAGCAGAGCTTGTGTTATGGGTACTAGATGACTGATATACATAATACAATAAATACATTACATAAATAGATAATTTTTATTATACATAGAAACACCCAGAACACCCGGAATAAATATTTGCAGATTGTACAAACATTTATCCCAAGGCGGGAATCGAACCCGCAACCTCTGCGTCGCAGGCGGACATTCGCCCGCCGCGCCACATCGGTCGTCATCATACCCAACTAGCAAAAAATGGTGTTATATAAACGCCCAATGCGCTTTGGTCAAGATCTATTGGATAGTAATTTAGCCATGTCAAAACACAGTTTTCTTTCTTTCTTTTCTTTCTATATGGTGTTGTAGTGTTGTAAACGACCCGATTTGGGCACAAATCGCGGAACTAATAGTTCTATATCAAGAACTATAACAGTGTTGTAAGCTGCATTTTAGTCGTATTTATGTCATAAAACGCACTTATTTGCGCTAATAATCTTCAAATGTGCCGAACTATGACAGTAATGAGACCCAGGTTCCTGCCGTGGTCCCGTACTTCGCGAATTGAGGAGATTCGTTGTTTGTTTTTCATAGAGTTGCTGCGCTCGTGAAATATGGTACTTTATTTATGATAAAAGTGTATAGTGTTTAGCGTGTAACTCAAAACGACAATACGAAACTTCGTTCATCATTTTCAAGTGTAAACCTTACCATCATTATTTAAATATCAAATATGTATTTCACATAATAGTCTTAAAATATTCGCATTAAATTACATTAGATTAGCATACGAAATTCCGTTGAAATTAGCGCGAATTTCATTTGTAGAGACAGAAACATATTTCGTTCGTCTGTTCTGTAAAGTGGTTTTACTCCACATCTTAAATTACACATTTCTGCATATTTAAAGGCACACGAGTAAATAAACAGTACAGTAAACATGCCATAAGTTTTATACATTTTTCTATTGATAGGGTGCAGGAAAGAAGCCTCCTCGCGGCGCATCTCGGAAACAGCTAGGGCACGGTAACGCAGTGTCCTAGGCTGGCTAAACCGGCATTGACAGTAGCTTCATTGATAAAAAAACATTTATTCCTCTCACAAAGGTTCTTTTTAAGAACCTCTCACAAAGGTTCTTTTTAAGAACCTTTGTGAGAGGAATAAATGTTTTATCATCATTCACCTTTTTCTATTCCAAACAGCATGCTTTGTTCCGGTTTGAAGGGTGCCAGTGACATTACAGTCACATGAGCCTTAACACCTGTATGCTTTAGGTGGATGGACGCTGAGCAGTGCGCAGGACACGCTCCTAACGAAAGTGACTTACGGACCTGGTAACCACTTAGAATCAGGTGGGCCATCTGCACGTTGCATCAGCAAGTCATAAAATAAATTATTTTTGTGACAAAAATATTGACACGAATATTTGACAGATACTAATAAAGAGTTCAAAGGTTTGTTGCAAGAAAACTCTTTTTAGGGTTTGGCTCGCCTTTTTGTTATCACTGTTTTGCAAATACTTCTGTGTATATTATAGCATTTAAGAAGAGGTTTACCTACCTAAAAACCATTCTGTATAAGTTTTGTATATTCTGTTTATTGATAACATACTCTTGTGGTCAACGAATTTGTGAGCAATGAATTATCATGATAAATGTATCATGTCTAGAGTCGCGCCGGCAATTTGTAAACTGAATTGTTATTAAATTACGTAACTGAATTGAGAGACTGAAAAATGTTGAATCGTAGTGCGTCGTCGCACAGAAAAATGATTAGAAATGTTTATATACGTCAATACAAGTTTCTTACTATTTTGTTTTTTTTTATTTATTTGACAGAATTGCTGGCTTAGGTTTTAAATTAACAAAGAGTCTAAACAATTTTGACGACCGATGTGGCGCGGCGGGCGAATGTCCGCCTGCGACGCAGGAGGTTGCGGATTCGATTCCCGCCTTGGGATAAATGTTTGTACGATCTGCAAATATTTATTCCGGGTGTTCTGGGTATTTTCTATGTATAATAAAAAAATATCTATGCATGTAATATATTGTATTAAGTATATCAGTCATTTAGTACCCATAACACAAGCTCTGCTTAGCTTGGGGCTAGATGATCTTGTGTGGATTGTCCAGTATTATTATTATTATTATTATTATAATGTTTATTTGCTTCGAACTGATTCTACTTCTACATTCGTTTACGCACTAATCACTACACATTCTACTAGCAAATCGCGCGCTTCTTCGTCCGCGTGAAGTTATTTTCATACAAACTTCAACTACTTCATTTTAGTACCACTACGTACTAAGGCAAATATACGACTAGCCAGTCTCTACGACCAGCGATTTAGGTTGTACGTTGTCTCTAAGTCAGTCAGTCAGGACATATATTTTTATAATTGGATCGCAAGTTTATCCGGTCGTGTACGGATCTTTTTATTCGTGAGTGTACTCTCAAATAGTAAACAAAAAAACATACGCGCCGATTTGAGAACCTCCTCCGTTTTTTTGTCGGTTAAAAAAAGGAAACCCATGGCTTAGGCACATAATTGCCATGGGTTTTCAGAGGATTAAGCGATCTATGGCTTGGTCTATAACTAGAGAAAAGTTAGAAAATTTATCAGCATATTCAACCCTCATATCAATCTCTCATAATTCCCAAAAATAGCGTGTGATATAATGAAATGTAATTGACTTACACAATTCATCAATTAAGCTGTACTCTCATTACGGTCATTAATTCAACACCATTTTGGATTCGCTATCGGAGAATCAAATTAAAGCGTCGATTAAAACCACATTATATGTACAGACGCGTACATCATCTAAAGAAAGAAAAAAACATTGATTTATGACGGTAACAATTAACATACAATATAAGACAAAGCATAGAAACAAAAATAATACAGTGATAAAAAACTAAAGAAAATATTACAAAAAAGAGAAAAGATTAACTTAATGAGTAGTGCCCAAGCCTATTAGGGTACGATGGGGCTGTCATACCATGTAGGTAAAAGTCTCAAAAAAAAAAACCTAAGCCGCCTAGATTAAAGCATTAACATATAGGTTTCCGCTTCTCCCGAAAGAAACTAAGAAACCACGTGAAAAAAGAAAACAAAAATCTTTAGAGAAAAAGAGCTTTAAATGTTATCAAAGCAAAGTATCTAATTACTGATGACATTAACATTACCTCCACGCGGGCAAAACGACGACGAACGGCTGCTAGTGAAATGCTACATAAACTCGCCCACGAAAACATGGTTTTGTTCATCGAGTTCTCTCTTCAACAGTACATCAGTAGGTACAGTCGTGCGAGTAATTGGTCGGTGTAACGAACCCGAGTTTCGCGTCAACCCTTGTGCCCGCATGCCGGCCTAATTGTCCGCATTAATATGACAAATAGATTACGGAGCCTGTTGTACCCGCGATGTGATCCTAAAGGGTTATTTACGATTCGCGTACTGTATTTGATGCTCAAACATTCTTGGTCTCTACATTTACATTTGTTTGTTGCTTTATTTATAACAACAGATCACTAGTCAACAGTCTGAATGAGTCCACTAATCGGCATAACCTAGGGAAATAAGACGTAGTCACCAGGCTTGGCAGGCGGTGTGGTGATTGCAGTGCGTTAAGCATATATACTCTTGAGTATATACTCAAGATAACCCCAAGTGGACTACGAATAGTAAATCTTCGCACACTCATCCCAGACGGTGGAAAGCGGGAATCCCCTTATCCTAAGGCGGGAATCGAACTCGCAACTTCCTGCATCGCAGGCGGACATTTGCCTGCCGCGCCACATCGGACAGCGGAAGCGGTTTTTTTAATATTATCTAAACTCCCAAAACCCTCCTTGTTTACAGACTTTAATTCATTTAATTTCCCCAATTTCCCAAAAACAAAGTCAGAAATCCCAAAGCAAGCCTAATCCAGTGACATTAACCCGAGTGCTCACAGCCGATTGTCGCGTCGACACATAAATTCGTTACGCGACCATTTTGTCGACGCGCACTAATCCGTAGTGTGACTTAATCCTTACAGCAAATTGTATTGTTACTGTTTGTACTGGATGTTATAACATTTTCATGCACTATTGGGTTAGTAGTGTCAGTGAAATCAATTATGGGCCAATTAAGCTTTATACGAACGAACTTCATGCGATTTTAGTTGAACCGGGTAATTAAACACTGTAGAGGTTTTTTGAGTTCATTTATTTAACCATCGTAACATTTAAGGTGATGGAAAACATTGTTTACAAACTAGTTTAGTACACTTACAGCTGCTTTAGGCTTGTAGTCTGTCACGTATGGCATTCAATGCGTGACGCAAGTATTGCAAAATATAGGTATATGTCAAATAGGTACCATATTTGGACGTACATCTGACTACCTCCTTAGACATCTCCAAATAATCTTAAACGAGTATTCGTTATTAAAATCGTGAAGCTTTAAAATTTTTCAATACATTTTTGCAACAACGTAACTTTTCCAGTATATTTACTTAATTATTTCAGTAAGTACCGTCAAAATACATCACTTTTAATACTTAATTACTTGCCAAAGTCAAACGAAAACCGAGACTCAATCATAATTAAGAGGATCGATACTTAGCCAATTAAAGTTAGTAAGTTTAAAGTTAATTTGCAAAGTGGGTTTAACCTCGGTATTGACAATTAAACTTCCCTTGATTCGATTACGGAGAATCTTCAGACTTGAGCGACGAATAAAGACTAACGCAAACTGGCGCGAGTATCTTTCAAGATGAAATAAAATAGCTTCTCGACTTTAATTTCCAGGCATGGTAGGTATCCCCTCAGATATTTTAATACGAATAACCTACTCTAGGTTCTTTGAGAATGTCTAAGGGTATGAGGTACGTCTAAATATTTCGTTTGGTACATACCCACAATTTGCAGTAGTTGGTATTATATAATGTGTCGGATTGCAAGCCCATCGCCGTTGCTAAAACACTAAATGGTTTCCTTCAGATTTTTTCCTACACCATTTGAGAGCGTTGGCATTGTGCACACAATTTTGTCGATAGAAAAATGTAGCAGCAGCAATAGGGTTGGAACCTGTCACATAACTGCTGCAAATTGTAGTTATATACTAGACGCACTATCAGGACGCACCCCTGACTACCACCCCCCTTAGACATCCTCGAAGAATCCCGAGTAGGTACTCGGTACTAATAGATCGGTGAGGATACCTGCCGTGCTTGGGGATTAAAGTCGTGATGCTATTTCTTTTTACATCCTGCAGTTAAAAAGATCTTTACTACCTCTCCACTGCACGACGTAGGTTATTGATGATGATGATTTCCATGACAATTAAAATGATATTCAATAAAATGTTTACGAGTTACAAATAAAATGGCTGGCCTAAATACTTCAGCGCTGGTAAATTATAGTAAATTGAGAGCATTAAATCATTGTCAATCAATGCTGGGCGCGATACTCAACCGATTTGTTTCAATAAATAACGCAGGTTGCATTATTGTTTACTGTAGTCCCACTAGTACTAGTACATCTATTTATATCTGTACTAATAGTCATAGTCATTTCTTCATAAGATTTCAGGTACATAGGGATCTTAAAAACTAATTTGCTTCGGCTAAAACCTGCCTTTAAAAAACATAGAGGTAAAGTTTGTGAGCTTGTCGTTGTAGGGGTAATATCTAGATCTACTGAACCAATTTTGAAAATTCTTTTACCAATAGAAAGCCACGTTATCTGTGAGTGACATAGGCTATATATATATTAACCGGAAAGTTTGAATTAAATATGTTGTAACGAGTCAGGACGAAGCTAGACTCGTCACTATTCACAATTATTACAAAAAAACATTTAATTAATTTTATGAGAACTTTAAAGAGACTATTTTGTAGACTTTGATGGGCGATGAATATTTATTGCGCGCCAAAAATGTGGCGGAAGACATACGTTCTAATAATTATTACTTATGGATTAATACTAATTACACAGTGGGATTTTTATTCATCAAAATATTTAGAGGTTTTTATGTTTATCTAATCTCTAAAAATCATTTGCACCACTTTAGAAATATAGTCGAGTTTTAGAGTTTACTGATATAACTTTAATTTATGACTTCCACTGCGATACGGTAATTTATTGTTTCTGTCGTTGAAGTGCAACTAATGAAGAATCCTTGATTGCACGTCGTCACGATCAGGGATATGAAACTGAATATTGTAATGGGTCGGTTACAAGATCTTAGTTGTGTTGAAGGGATTTATTTCATAAAATTATGCGCTTTCTCATTTTACCTGGAAAGTCTTAATTCATTATTAACCATGGATTTTAGCACATAATACTTTGCAACGAGAGAAGTCTTTATACGGCAAACACATTGAATGTGGGTTTAAAATACTTGGAAGCGAGCGGGCCGGGAGTTTTATATGACTACTTTAGACCACTTAGGCGAATCGACAACAGATTTTAGCTAGTCCGTGAGAAACCATTTTTGGAAATCCCCGATACATATAAGTATTATGTTTAGAAACTGTAAAATTAAATGTTCGTTTAGATGGGACAAGTTATCGTTTAAATAATGCAAGTATCGTAAGAATACCTGATGAGAAAGCAGTATTTGAAATACACATTAATTAGGATAGATACTATCAAATCTAAATATTAGGATAAACTTAATTAATAACACTCGTAGTAAGTTTCACTTTCCAAACTATTCCAACTAAATTATGTGATACTCGTATGAAACTGAAAATATCATACAAGAGCATGTTTCCAAAGTCAAGTAACTGTAAATAAGTATTGACTTACTCCGTAGCATGTATTGTCAAAAATATGATAATATTGACAACTATTAGTATGGCATGAGATTATAATCATGAATTACAATTTATTATTTCATATTTAGTTAACATCTACGGTAAATACACGTACATTCTCGTCACACAACGAGCGAGAAGCTCTTTGCGTGTAAATGCGCCTTAAAACACGCGGGACTAGCTAGTAAAGAAGAAATTCAGGGACTTCCCTGAATTTACACTTGAAATCTGAAAGCATAAAGGACAGTTGGGCCGGGGGTCGGGATCAGTTTTGTTTGGGTTCGCGCGTGAGACGCTGAGGGAGCGTTTGTAACTTCGTTTTATTTTCGTTGAATAAAGTAGTTTTTGTGTTAAAGATATATTATAATTTAAAGTAAGTACTAAGTGTTAAATTCAAATTTAAATTACTAATTTTGTTTCATTATTAGGAGTGTTGTTTAAATTGTTAGATTCAGTTTTGCTAAGGTAGTTATTATTCTAAAAAACAGTGTTTTATAGATTTAGTATATTATAATAAAGAATTTAGTGTAAACTTTAAAGTAGAGCACATAGTTTAACTTCAGTTTTAGTGAAACAGGTAAGTAGGAAGCAGATAAAGTAGCAGTTTAGGGTGAGTGCTATTTATAGTTACATAGCAGTCTAGGACAGGCTTGATGATGATGTTTAAGAATCGAATTATACTCAATCGAACTTATTTAGTTTAGAATTATAGAACAGATTGAATTGAGTAAATTGATTAAGCGGCAAACTAAAGGATTATTATTTCTGCTTACAAAGCGGTCTTGGACAGACTTGATGATGGAGTTTAAGAGTTTGAATCGAACTCATTCGAACCTATTTAGTTCTTAGATTTTATTGAACACATAGAATTAAGTAAATTAATTAAGCAATGGGCTAAGGGGTTGTCATCCCTATTTACAATGCAGTCTTGGACAGACTTGATGATGGAGTTTAAGAGTTTGAATCGAACTCAATCGAACCTATTTAGTTCTTAAATTTTATTAAATCAATTAAATTGATTAAGTGGCGGACTAAAGGATTGTTATTCCTATTTACAAAGCAGTCTTGGACAGACTTGGTGATGTTTTAGAGTTGTATCAAAACTCAATCAAACGTATTTCGTTCTTAGATTTTATACAATATACTGTATCAAGTAAATTGATTAAACAATGGACTAAAGGATAGTTATTCCCAATTAAATTACAGTCTTGGACAGACTTTACATTATTTTAGAGTTTATTAAACTCTTTAGAACTTATTTAGTTCTTGGCTTTTAGGCCTGACTACTGATTGAATCAACCTATGTTCTTGAAAGAATGTATTGAAGCAAAGCCTATCTACAGATTCTATTTGCCGTGTGGATACTAATGTTCATACTCTAGAGCGTGTGTCTCGTAATTGTACTAAACCTTAAGTAAGGGGATGTGCATTACATTAGAGTATTATGATATATTATATTCATACAGATGTTTATTATTTACCAAGAGGTACATTCGGTCAAAACTATTGACACAGTAGTTGTCGAGCTTATCCCAAGTTTATGGAAAAATGAGGGAGGTTCATTTCTTAGTTTATTGACCAATATACTTCAATTACGTTTACTAAATGAGAATGTTCTCAAGGTTTTGATTTTGATCATCTGGAAAGACAGAGTTTGACTAAATCAGATAGATTAAGGCAATTACTCATTGCACTTATTGCAAGTAACTAATAGGGGCTGCCTTCACTCTTATAGTGAATGTAGTTCCGCAGATAACAGGTGGTGATGGATGGAGGAGACTGACCAGTCCTGAGTTGACAGTCACTGTTTGGTGCGGGGTGGGGTGCCGATCCTAATACAGTATATACAGTATTAGCCATTTCATGACCTTATATAATTTTAATAGTTTTATTATTTCATGATTAATTATATCTATTCAGAAAATAAAAGTAATAATATTGTAACGTAACTAATCCAAATGTGTTACCAATCTATGTCCAGAATTTAATCATATTTATTAGGTACGTATACATTTTCCTAGGATGTATTTATTTACAGGTGCTTTATCTAGGAACATTCTGATTACTACGAGTATCATTTCTATTTCTATAAAACAAATTGAATAGCTATTGGTAGGTAAAGTAATCATACGTCGTAAAGTTAGGTTAGTGTAAATTATAGGCTTTTCTATTAAAACAAAAATAGGGTTGTTTTAAATATAAATAATTAAATCTCAACATAATTCCTTCAAAGGTTCTGAGTTACTATGACGATCATAACGTAGGTTCCTAATAAACCGCTAGACATCACAAGGCCAAAACGTATATTATTTATTTATTTATTTATTCTAGATTTATATATTATATTTAGGAGGGTAGTATTATTATTGTAGGGGGGGGGGCGGTTACAATTTAGTGCCGAAATGACCAGGATATGAACTTGTATTACTACGGTGTATTTAATTCTTAGATCTACTTCCATTATTTTAATCAAATTATTCTAGTGCGATTAAATTCGCACAATTTGTTGTCGTATAAAAAGGATGAGGTTTTATGTTGAGATTTCTGTAAAAAAAAAATAGTTAAAAAAATTTTATCTAAAAATAAAACTTTTAATTTTTTAGTTAATTAATTTTAGGTAATAACTTAGCGCAATATAAAATTTATTATAGGTTACTAAAGTTTGGATAATATTCAAATAATTGAATTGAATTTGAAGTTTCTAATAGTATGTAAAACATAATTTGTGTTGTCACGAATAACAACCCAATTGAATATAAACATTAGGCGGCGTAGAATGGGATTACAAGTATGGTATTTTTTAGTTGTACAATCCGAGGGTCGCGAAATTTTCATATAATTTAAATAGAGGTATTTTAGCTGTATTAACTGGGGGTCGCATGTGACTTTATTGAAAGTTGCATAATTTTGTGAAGTAATTAGGTAGAAGTCTTATAGTTATATAAATAGAGGGTCGCAAGTAACACGATTTATTTTAAATATTATCCCAACATTTATATATATATACATATTATATGTGCATGTGTGTTCCTTTTGTATGTAGGTACATGTTGAACTAGATTTTAGATTATTTATTAGTCCAAAATAACCTGGATGCTCTTCGAGGTTGGTCGCAGTTCAAGGTATGTCTACATGTTTATTTACTTAGAATTTGAACAAATTATTTTTACAGAAATAAGTTTTGGAGTCGGGAGCCTCTTTCAGAGTAGTTTAGTCCACTAAATACGTATTCTTCATTCGTGCGTACATGTACAATGTGTAGGCATATCGGTAATCGTAAAGCTGTTACATTTACTAAGGAAGATGGAGGACGATTACCAGGGGTCATATACTATAATCACTAATGTAGTTACAGGTGTTATAAGTTTGTTTATGAAATATATTATATATATAAAAAAAGTATACGTAGTGTAATCTGCGACGCGGGGGGTTGCGGGTTCGATTCCCGCCTTCGGATGAATGTTTGCGCGATCTGCAAGTGGTTGTTCCTGGTGTTCTGGGTGTTTACTATGTTTAATGGAAGGGGATGTCTATGTATGTAATGTATTGTGATTTGGTGCCCATGGCACGGGCTCTGCTCGGCTTGGGGTTGATGGTGCAGTGTGGATTGTCCAGCATTATTATTATTATTATTTTAATAAGTAATTAGAAAATGTAATACTATTAAAATATATAGAGCTCGTATTGGTAGGTATAATCTATTATAATTATGGTAAAGAGAAGTCGGTGTCCAGTAGGTAGAGTTGGACTGTGGATGATGATGATTAACGAAGTTATGTTATTACAATTAGTAACCATGATATAAACGGATTGAGGCTAGCTTAGGCAAATATTAAAATCTTACATGGAAAACATCGTTAGTTTAAATCTTTTAGTCTATTTTTATTCTAAAATAAATTAGGTATAGTGAAATAAACTAAAATAATAACCAAAAGTTATCACTTAGGATAAACATCGCTGCATAACTTATAACATTTTTGAGTACAAGGACTTGAGAACCCTTGAGTGACACATACTCAAAACACAAGTTTAGGCAATAAATTAGTCGATAATTCTTTTAACGTAAAAATTCTTTCAGAATTTATGGGGCACTTGAGAAACACTTAAAGGTTGAGTAGACAACGTCAACAACAACTCCAAACACTTAATTAGTTAACTATGATAACGGTTTCATTTTTTGTTAGTTTGACATCGTGAGAAATGTATTCTTAAAACAAAAACAATATTAGGTATACTTTTTTTAATGGAGGGTCGGTCAATAAAAATAAATAGTTGTTCAAGTCAGGGTAACTTTATATTATGAGAACCACTGATTTATCAGTTAAGTCAGCAATTACTTTGCATTGGGTTCGATTCCCTTTCAAAAACGGGGCGGTTGCTCTATGTAATAGTGATGTATTGTAAGTAGGTATGTATTTGCAAGAAGGAAAGTGGTTCCGATATTCTTTTTGATATACAACACTGATTGGCATTAGGTCAAAATATAAAAATATTTTTTTAACTATTACAGCTTTTGGCAGTGGGGTCAATTTAAAGTCTATAAATTAGTCTGTGAGTTATTGTAACGCGATTACGTAATTAAACAATTTAATGACAAAAAAATTAACGGTTAAGAAAGTTTGTGGAATTCAAAAGTAATAATAGTTTCCTTATTTTGAGTTTTATCAAAATGGTGATTTCCTTTTGTACCTATTGGGAATTATAATACTTATAAGGGCATAAACGAATAGTTATCATTTAAACATAATTGTGTTAATTGCATTAGATATGGTACAAATATTTCTTAGTCTTACTTCTAAAATGATCTGATGGGTTTGCGAGTATAATGTTTCGCTGCGTAATAGTATAATGATAGTAGCATGTGCAAGCGATGGATGAATTTTTAAAGTAGTGATTGGTGAAAGGAATGAATGATAGATGGAATGAAATAATTATGAAATTAATAACAGAATAAGGGGCTCGAGGATTCAACAGAACCTTGGAATAAGACATTTTTGTTGGTTTTAAAGATCAGATAAACATACACTTACAAATAATTCGTACGAAGGAGATTTGGTGCTAGGCTAAGTCAGAAGACATCATCAGTATAAGCTGATTTCGTATGAATTATTACTACACAAAAACCCAGAACTGAGCACACTGTACACTCTCCGATTTATAGATCAGTTATTAATTTGAGTAAGATTTCAAGTTGGATGACGTAGACATGAAAGATTCAAGCCCGGACGCCATCTGAGAAATCTAGACTGTGAAGGATGATGATTGATTTCAAATCCAAATTGCGGTAGTTAATATTGGTTGAAATGAATCATTGTACCACTAGGGTTGACTTGCCTCACAAACAAGTTTCCTTACTCAGGTTAGATTATTTCTGCGAAAGGAGTCTGGTCTTTAATGTTTACTCGTTTATAGCAAGAAGTTAAACTCAGAGCAATTGCGGTTTATAACATTGGTTTAAATACACATCACATTATTATTTATATATGTATTGATGTACACTGCATATTGAAAGATGTGCATATCACACAATTAACTATTATTTGAAATTAAAGATCAACAAAAAAAAATGTACCTTGTGTTAAAGGGGTTATTTAATTTTCATTATAATAATTGTGAATTTTATTGAGAGTAAAAATTTACTACGGTTTCAAAGGTTAATCACCTGCGTAAATTTTGAGGGTCGACTGTAACGAGTCAGGACGAAGCTAGACTCGTCACTATTCACAATTATTACAAAAAAACATTTAATTAATTTTATGAGAACTTTAAAGAGACTATTTTGTAGACTTTGATGGGCGATGAATATTTATTGCGCGCCAAAAATGTGGCGGAAGACATACGTTCTAATAATTATTACTTATGGATTAATACTAATTACACAGTGGGATTTTTATTCATCAAAATATTTAGAGGTTTTTATGTTTATCTAATCTCTAAAAATCATTTGCACCACTTTAGAAATATAGTCGAGTTTTAGAGTTTACTGATATAACTTTAATTTATGACTTCCACTGCGATACGGTAATTTATTGTTTCTGTCGTTGAAGTGCAACTAATGAAGAATCCTTGATTGCACGTCGTCACGATCAGGGATATGAAACTGAATATTGTAATGGGTCGGTTACAAGATCTTAGTTGTGTTGAAGGGATTTATTTCATAAAATTATGCGCTTTCTCATTTTACCTGGAAAGTCTTAATTCATTATTAACCATGGATTTTAGCACATAATACTTTGCAACGAGAGAAGTCTTTATACGGCAAACACATTGAATGTGGGTTTAAAATACTTGGAAGCGAGCGGGCCGGGAGTTTTATATGACTACTTTAGACCACTTAGGCGAATCGACAACAGATTTTAGCTAGTCCGTGAGAAACCATTTTTGGAAATCCCCGATACATATAAGTATTATGTTTAGAAACTGTAAAATTAAATGTTCGTTTAGATGGGACAAGTTATCGTTTAAATAATGCAAGTATCGTAAGAATACCTGATGAGAAAGCAGTATTTGAAATACACATTAATTAGGATAGATACTATCAAATCTAAATATTAGGATAAACTTAATTAATAACACTCGTAGTAAGTTTCACTTTCCAAACTATTCCAACTAAATTATGTGATACTCGTATGAAACTGAAAATATCATACAAGAGCATGTTTCCAAAGTCAAGTAACTGTAAATAAGTATTGACTTACTCCGTAGCATGTATTGTCAAAAATATGATAATATTGACAACTATTAGTATGGCATGAGATTATAATCATGAATTACAATTTATTATTTCATATTTAGTTAACATCTACGGTAAATACACGTACATTCTCGTCACACAACGAGCGAGAAGCTCTTTGCGTGTAAATGCGCCTTAAAACACGCGGGACTAGCTAGTAAAGAAGAAATTCAGGGACTTCCCTGAATTTACACTTGAAATCTGAAAGCATAAAGGACAGTTGGGCCGGGGGTCGGGATCAGTTTTGTTTGGGTTCGCGCGTGAGACGCTGAGGGAGCGTTTGTAACTTCGTTTTATTTTCGTTGAATAAAGTAGTTTTTGTGTTAAAGATATATTATAATTTAAAGTAAGTACTAAGTGTTAAATTCAAATTTAAATTACTAATTTTGTTTCATTATTAGGAGTGTTGTTTAAATTGTTAGATTCAGTTTTGCTAAGGTAGTTATTATTCTAAAAAACAGTGTTTTATAGATTTAGTATATTATAATAAAGAATTTAGTGTAAACTTTAAAGTAGAGCACATAGTTTAACTTCAGTTTTAGTGAAACAGGTAAGTAGGAAGCAGATAAAGTAGCAGTTTAGGGTGAGTGCTATTTATAGTTACATAGCAGTCTAGGACAGGCTTGATGATGATGTTTAAGAATCGAATTATACTCAATCGAACTTATTTAGTTTAGAATTATAGAACAGATTGAATTGAGTAAATTGATTAAGCGGCAAACTAAAGGATTATTATTTCTGCTTACAAAGCGGTCTTGGACAGACTTGATGATGGAGTTTAAGAGTTTGAATCGAACTCATTCGAACCTATTTAGTTCTTAGATTTTATTGAACACATAGAATTAAGTAAATTAATTAAGCAATGGGCTAAGGGGTTGTCATCCCTATTTACAATGCAGTCTTGGACAGACTTGATGATGGAGTTTAAGAGTTTGAATCGAACTCAATCGAACCTATTTAGTTCTTAAATTTTATTAAATCAATTAAATTGATTAAGTGGCGGACTAAAGGATTGTTATTCCTATTTACAAAGCAGTCTTGGACAGACTTGGTGATGTTTTAGAGTTGTATCAAAACTCAATCAAACGTATTTCGTTCTTAGATTTTATACAATATACTGTATCAAGTAAATTGATTAAACAATGGACTAAAGGATAGTTATTCCCAATTAAATTACAGTCTTGGACAGACTTTACATTATTTTAGAGTTTATTAAACTCTTTAGAACTTATTTAGTTCTTGGCTTTTAGGCCTGACTACTGATTGAATCAACCTATGTTCTTGAAAGAATGTATTGAAGCAAAGCCTATCTACAGATTCTATTTGCCGTGTGGATACTAATGTTCATACTCTAGAGCGTGTGTCTCGTAATTGTACTAAACCTTAAGTAAGGGGATGTGCATTACATTAGAGTATTATGATATATTATATTCATACAGATGTTTATTATTTACCAAGAGGTACATTCGGTCAAAACTATTGACACAGTAGTTGTCGAGCTTATCCCAAGTTTATGGAAAAATGAGGGAGGTTCATTTCTTAGTTTATTGACCAATATACTTCAATTACGTTTACTAAATGAGAATGTTCTCAAGGTTTTGATTTTGATCATCTGGAAAGACAGAGTTTGACTAAATCAGATAGATTAAGGCAATTACTCATTGCACTTATTGCAAGTAACTAATAGGGGCTGCCTTCACTCTTATAGTGAATGTAGTTCCGCAGATAACAGGTGGTGATGGATGGAGGAGACTGACCAGTCCTGAGTTGACAGTCACTGTTTGGTGCGGGGTGGGGTGCCGATCCTAATACAGTATATACAGTATTAGCCATTTCATGACCTTATATAATTTTAATAGTTTTATTATTTCATGATTAATTATATCTATTCAGAAAATAAAAGTAATAATATTGTAACGTAACTAATCCAAATGTGTTACCAATCTATGTCCAGAATTTAATCATATTTATTAGGTACGTATACATTTTCCTAGGATGTATTTATTTACAGGTGCTTTATCTAGGAACATTCTGATTACTACGAGTATCATTTCTATTTCTATAAAACAAATTGAATAGCTATTGGTAGGTAAAGTAATCATACGTCGTAAAGTTAGGTTAGTGTAAATTATAGGCTTTTCTATTAAAACAAAAATAGGGTTGTTTTAAATATAAATAATTAAATCTCAACATAATTCCTTCAAAGGTTCTGAGTTACTATGACGATCATAACGTAGGTTCCTAATCAACCGCTAGACATCACAAGGCCAAACGTACATTGTAGATTTATTTATTTATTCTAGATTTTTATATATTATTATTATTATTGTAGGGGGGGGGGGCGGTTACAATGTTTACCGCCCAACGAAGTAGACACGGGTCAATTATAAGAATCTTTGTCATGGCTGACTAATGATATAGTAACATAGATAAAGCACAGCCTAAACCACTGACAGTAGAGATTTGAATTTTCAGGTTATATTTGTCTAAATGCGTAAAGGTGTACAAGAATGGAATTCCCGAAATGTAACCCCTATAAGGGTACAGCGGGGTTGAAGTTTGTTTTCGACTTTATCAATCGTGCGTCTATTTACGGGACGCTATAGTGCTTGGGACAGAATTTTAGACGGAGTAGGCTTGCCCACCACTAAATTGAGCTAAGAAGTCAAAAAATATGGTCGAGTACCGGGTTTCTACCATCCTTTTGAAATTGAAACCTAGCATCAAACCCTAGTGGTAACAAGGTTGAAAATACCGTACATCTTTCAAGTCTGTCATATTCAGTCTCATTTTCCAAACGAATAGAGAGCGCAATATAATTACCGCTGATGAGTCGGGCCTTAAATGGCCTAATCGAGTAATTGCCATAAGCTCACATCTTCGCTACTGTATGACGACACACTAATAAACTTCATTATGATTGGGGTTGCCTGATAGCCGACTTTATACCCAAGTCCGGTTAATTTTAGTGACGTAAAACATTATTAGACCCACGCGCCTACGCCCAGATGCCCAATATGTTTTTGGAGTTGAGCCGAGATCAAAACTTGAATTTGATTATTAAAATTGTCTGAAATGTCAGTTTTGAAGAATACCACTTTGAGATTGACGCGATCGTAACTTGAATTTAATTATATCTCGATACGAGAGTTGGAGAGACCCAACTCTACAAGTTTAGGTTTTGGGAATTCCTTTCTAAGTACACCTCTACGCACCACGACGAATATACTCTGAAAATTTCAAGTCTCTACGACCAATGGTTTAGACTATGCGTTGTCTATATCCCAGTCCCAGTATAGATATAGATTAATATCAATAATATTAATATTGCTAAACAATCCACACAGCATCATCTAGTCCCAAGCTAAGCAGAGCTTGTGTTATGGGTACTAGATGACTGATATACTTATTTAAATACATTACATACATAATTATTTTTTATTATACATAGCAAACACCCAGAACACCCGGAATAAATATTTGCAGATTGTACAAACATTTATCCCAAGGCGGGAATCGAACCCGCAACCTCTGCGTCGCAGGCGGACATTCGCCCGCCGCGCCACATCGGTCGTCGATTTTCGAGATTTATACATTTGATTTCTTCAGAACCATGATGATGATCCAACTCTACATATTTCATGTCGTTATGGCAACACTGATTGTGATTCGCTTATTAAATGCACGGTTGTTTGTGGTAAGAATTAGAAGAGGCCTCATATTAATTAAGAATGAGATGGTGTGAGTTTTGTAGTTCAATTGATTTTATGAGTGGTATTAAAACACCAAAAACTTACGCAAGTCTTACTTACACGTATACTTAAGAGATACGATACTTTTGGTACAATAGCTGTTTACTCGATCCTAAATATTGGTACAAGAAAGACCAATAATACAACAAGTTAGAATCTACACTTTACTTATAATAATAAAATTAAAAAGAGGAAGGAATTGATTGTTTGTTTGTTTGCTTCATAGGCTTCGAAAATACTAAACCGATTTGAAAAATTCCTTTACCGTTAGTAAGCTACACTATCCCTAAGTGGCATAGGCTATATTATATTTTCTAAAAATTAGGGATCCTTACTAAATCCCGTGTGAAGCCAGGACGAGCCGCTAGCCATTTAAAAGATCAATGGAGTATGAAATTAAAAAAAAATTAAGGTACTCACTGGTCAAAAGGCGAGAAGATATTGTGCGTAGGCCGTTGTTCTGGGCCAGCGTCTCTCGAACCCACACTGCCGACAGAGGGCGCGGGAGACGCACAGCTTGTTTCAGACCTGCTGGTAACATTATAAAATAAGATAAACAGACAAACTTAAAATAAATGAGACGCACGGAACCCTTTGGTAACAGATTATTTGATGATATCAGAGGTACGTTCAAATATTTGCTGATTGATTGCAGTATCTGGTAAACGACAAGGGTTGCAAACCCATCACCACTGCTAAAACGCATTGTCATTTGCATACATTTTCGAATATAATAGTTTTACCGGACTCACTCCCATTGAACCAGAGGGTCTACTGGGAATCTCCTAGTAGACCACCGGTACTGTTATTCAATGTAAAATAAGAAAAAACGTTAGAATGCCCTTACACCCGATGAACCGACGATATTTTAAGGATCGCGGAAAGTCGGTCTTTTGGTAAAAACTGAATCGGACGTCTTCAACCCCTGCAGGGTTTGTGTATCTGTAGAGTGTTCACTTTGCCCGAAATGGTTCAGGGGATTGCTTCCGCTGACGGAATTTCGTCATCGGAATCACCAAGGATAAGAATCCGTCTGCGGAGAAATCATAAAAAATGTTTACCCATGTGTTCCTTATAACTAATACCTCTCGTGCCTAGGTGAGCGATTTGGCGAGCGATTTGGTGAGCGGTGGGGCGAGCGGCGCGGCGAGCCAGGCGTGACAGGCGGAGAGCCCCTAGGCGACCCTCCTCCCGATACAGGTGACGCCTCTGCTGAGCCTCGAGACATACCACATTCTGATGAACCCTGTGTAAATGAGAAAGGTTGTATTGCTCAGTGCTATTGCAATTGTATCGTAACTTACTTGGTCATTCATTACCGATCGACTAAGCAACGTTCAGGGCAGTCATTATTTGGATGGGTGACCGCAAATGACATTATCTTATGTTATAATATTTACTAATTAGCGGAACACGTGAGGTTGAATTTCGGAAATTCCTTAGTACACCTAAATACCAAAACTACGTACCAAAACGAAAATATACCATGAAAATGTCAAGTATTTACGACCACGACGCGTCTCTACGACAAACCGGGCTGATGGGAATAAACAAAACTTATTTTTCAGATGTCAAATTTACATAAGCATAATAAAAACCACCCTAGCATTTATATGTGTTTGTTATAACAGACCCTCGCGTGTGTGTATACGAAAAACTCACTTTATCATCAGATGGGTCTCTTTTAGTCACCATATCAACGCCTTCTCTCTTTCTCTGCTCTTCTTTTAACCTCTCCGCTTTTCTCCATTTCGCTCGTCGGTTTTGGAACCAAACCTGCCAAAAAACACGACTAAATGAATCAAACCAAGATCTAAATTACATTCTATTTATCTACAAACGAATAAATAAAATCGAATGTCTATTTATAATGCTAAAATAACAGTATATTACTTATAATGTAATAATCGACAGCCATCACAGCTCAGTTTGTAGTAGCCCTGCCTTCTGTGCTGTAGGGGGTGGGTTCGATCCCCACCGAGAACAAACATTTGTGTGATGAACATAGATGTTTGTTCTGTGTCTGGGTGTTGTACCTATTGTATTCTATGTATGTATTTACAAAAAAAAGTATGTAAGTATTCTTACAGTCATCTGGTTCCCATAGTACAAGCTATGCTTAGTTTGGGGCTAGATGATGTTGTGTAAAAAATGTCCTGACATATTTATTATTATTTATTAATTTGCCTCGTGTACCTAATACAGTCTGACCATCTTAATGTCCATTATCTTGGTAGCATTTGAGGTGAAAGCTATCGAGCATGTGAATGTGTGCTTACGGTGTAGAACCCAGGTCTCAGAATAGTATAAAGGATTAGGTAGTACTACTGGCTTGTACACACTAACTTTAGTTGCGAGTTTCGTAAATAAAAAACATTGAAAAAATCAATTAGAGTTTTAGTAGTGACGATGGATTGCAACCTGACACAAACAGAACTAACTTACTGAAAATTCTTATCATGGTCCAACGTTCTTAATGTTTGAACGTGCCTCTAATAGTACGTACGTAGATATCTGAAGCGATATCTACCGTTTCCGTCTAATCCTTCTTTCAGATCGATGCCCTATGTGCACAACAGTGTGTCTGTGATACAAATATTCCTGACAAGTATGGCAACACTATCATCAAATATTAAACTATAACTACAGTAATCCTCACGAGCTGTCAACACTGCTGGTCGTAACATCCCATCATTAGCCCCCTCCTCGTTACAACTCCAAGATTACAAATCATTCACCACACTAAGGGTTGCCAAACCAAAATTTCCCGACCTGGCTCCCGGAGTATTTTCCACCAAGCTTTATACCAATGTATACTGGTTAGATCACACCAATATCCAAAAACTCAAGAGCTCTTGGCTAGTAGCAAACTTAAGGTATGAGAGCTCTAGTGAGTTTGGATTATAGTAAGCCGGTTAGGCAAGTACAGGGCCACATTTGCACTGCAATTTTCGCAATTTGGTTTTAATAAGCCCTCTGGTGAGAGAGCTACGAAAATGTTAGTAATATAGAATAGAAAGTTAGAAATCGCACAGATAAGACATTTGCTATCTACATATATTATAATACATAATTTTACCTAGAGGTTTACTATGAAGTGTAAATTATTTAAAGTAAGGTAGATACGAAGATAATGTACCTACATTGTACATAAGTGTCTTTTACATGACAAAAAAGTAGTTGTTTTTACATTCTTAGGTTTCTATACCCAAAGGGTAAAACGGGACCCTATTACTAAGACTCCACTGTCTGTCTGTCTGTCCGTCTGTCACCAAGCTATATCTCAATTACCGTGATAGTTGAATAAAAAGCTTTTCTTTCTTTCTTTCTTTCTTTGAATAGAGAGTTGAAATTTCATAGATGATATATTTCTGTTGCCGTTATAAAAATTAATGTTTAAGGGGGCTCTCATACAACAAACGTGATTTTTTTGCGATTTTTATTATAGCTAATGGTACTTTGTGCGCGAGTCCGACTCGCACTTGACCAGTTTTTTTTAAATCACACTCTATTTTAGGTAATTCATCTAGTTCATCTGTTTTGTAGATACTCTTTGACCTTAGGGTCCACACGGTCCCTCGCCGATACTAAGCTAATTTTGTTAAAACAATAATCCACCGTAATCCTACCCTAATAGTTTTTATCTTACAAGGGTAGAATTAATATTTGAGTGCGTTGAGAGAACCGCTCCCCAGCCTACCCCGCTGATGTAACGATGATTTTATTCTTTATTTTTTGAAGGCTTCGAATACATGTACTTATTTCACCGCTTTTATTTTGGTATTTTCTGGATTAAAGGAATTAGAAATAGCATCACGTAAATCTCCAAGCACGGCAAATATCTCTTAGATCTTCCAATTGAGCTATGTTCTTAAAGAGTAATACTTTCTCTTTAACCATAGATCTCTAAGTAGCAAGTCTAAAGGGGTAGTCAGAGGTACGTCTAGATATTACATTTGGTACCTACATTTTACTGAGGATTAAAGTTGTGGTGTTATTTATTTATTTATTTACATTTAAAAGTAATTGCAAACTGGTTGTTATTGATTTATTTGTGTGTTTAATATCTATGGACTTCCGCAAATTAAGTATCTTAACTTTGTGTCTGAATCAATAAATGAATTTAATCTAATAACCGACCATTGCTAAGATTGCAGGAAGTAGGTGAATGGAAAAGTCTCAAAATAGTCAATAATATACAGCAAATGACTTCTAAAGGCTGATGATGATGATGATTATGACTGTTTAATGGTATATAATACAGGTACAACCTTATCTATTTAGGCCAGTATTTTTTAACTCTTTTGAATTTGCAACTTTATAACTTATTAAAAAAATAATTTACAAACTTTATCACGTCACGTCTAAAAAAAAGTTTTATAAAAGGGCTTAGTGCTAGACAGCAGTTTCTACCAGTCAACCTTGACAGGTATGAAACATAGAGGTTAACATTCTAATTGATTGATTAATGAGTTAGTGAGTTCTAAGCGATTTGCAAAACTTCATTTAAATTGCAACTATCGCTCAATTATTTAGTTATACCAAACCCCTTCTTAAACCGACAAGATTGTTACTCAAGAACAATAGATGACAACTTGAAACTTTGTCACTGAATCTATTCGACTATTATAAGCAGAGCTAACCCCACTTCGATAGTGTTTTGGAAACTTATTGAATAAGGGCTCTTCAGATATTTGTCACTACATTGGCTTGTTATAAGGGGTGTAACAGGGTTGATGACGATTATATAAATTGGAAAATAATTATGAAATAGCAGATTGTTGCTAAGGGAATTAAGGTTTGTATTATTGTTGTTATAGTCAGGTTGTTAGGTTGTCATATTGAATCTAGAGCGAAAAAAAATATCTAGTAGAATAATAATAATAATGCTGGACAATCCACACAGCATCATCCCCATGACTGATATACTTCATATAGTACATTACATACATAGATATAGGTATATATTTTTTTATTATACATAGAAAATACCCAGAACACCCGGAATAAGTATTTGTAGACCGTACAAACATTTATCCCAAGGCGGGAATCGAACCCGCAACCTCCTACGTCGCAGGCGGACATTCGCCCGCCGCGCCACATCGGTCGTCAAATCTTGAGCATCCGTGAGGGATTCGAATAGTATCGCGAGGGATCCACTCGTCCGAGTTGAAAATAAGTTTTGAAGAAGATTTACGTAACACAAGTAACGAGTAAAAAGAAAACAGAGTCTACTTTTAACTATGCTAACACTTTTTAAGAAAACATATTTTTAAAAAAGTATGTGTACTTGTATATAATTTAACTATGTCGAAATTATATTCTCTGTAGATAAAATATTCATGTTATGATTCATCACTCTTGGTCAATGTTTTATGAATCCTTATTTTTTGATATCCAAATTATGTTAAATGTAATACCAAAGTGACAACCCTAGGGCCGAAACAATCACCGTAGTCGCTGTTTGCATTGCCACAGCGAGTGCACTCGGGTTAAATAGTAGCAAATATTGTTTGGTGTGAAGTGCATAACACTACTTAGCAGGCGGTCGGGTAATTACCTTCTTTGTTGCGAAATAAAAGCTCAAAGGTACTGTGGTGTTTTGTATTTTATAGTAATAACAATTACTTAGGTGAACTTTCGTTAAGCAAAATATATTTATGGGTGTGATATTTTTGTGAGTTGTTTTTTTTACCATAAAATGTAGAGATAGAAGATAGAAGCTAGATAAAAATAAATAAATAAATAATACTGGACAATCCACCCAGCATCATCTAGCCCCAAGCTAAGCAGAGCTTGTGTTATGGGTACTAGATGACTATGGGTACAAAAATGTGGTATAAAAATAATACATGAAACAAGAGAACCCGATAAAAAAATACGATTTCTGGTGAAAAGAAATCGTGTATATCACACACTGGAGTGGTGGTATGAGTGAACCCGCCTTCGTTCGAATCCAGTCGTGTACCAATGGATTTATCTATCGAAAAAAGTATATGCGCACTGCCAGTGTTCTTAAACGGTGAAGGAAAGCATCGTGAGGAAGTAAGTATTCTAACAGCGGTTTGCAACCCGTCACGTATGGAATACCAACTACTGCAAAAGTGTGGGCATGTAAAATCTGGACATACTGTTGACTGATGCTGTCTACCTCTGACTAATACTATAAGGATAGGATGTCTACGGAAACCTCCACCTCGAAGAATCTTGAGTAGGTACTTGGTACTAAGAGATCTAATGGGATATCTACCGTCCCTGGAGATGAAAGTCGTCATATTGTGTGTGTAGGGGTGTGTGTGTATATGTATATATCACTTTTGTTCTTGACCTTCATGTCAACTAGAAAGTAGCATTTTATATTTTAGTTGACATTTTTACACAACATCATCTAGCCCCAAACTAAGCAAAGCTTGTACTAGAGGATCCAGATGACTAATAGAATCATTACATAAGTTTTTTTTGTAAACATACTTCGAATAAAATATATACCTAACCACCCTACCTATATGTATATAACTTGGGAGTCTTCAAGTCAAGAGTGAACAAGTGGATTATAGCTAAGCGTGCTCCACCTTAGGCTGCATCTACACTTTCCATCAGGTGTGATGGCAGTCAAACGCTTAGGTATCTAAAAGTAAAAAAAAAAAAATACAAATAAAAATAGACTTCCCCCTATTATTTAAATACAGAGAATACAATTACGAGCATTCTGATTTTATCACTTTTTAAACTCGTCACATAAGCTACGACACACGCCGAGTGAAACCCATTTAAAAGCCTTCAACCACCACCACGCAAAAGCTCACTGACTGGAAAATTGAGTCTCTTCCCATATATTAAAAGCTTCTTAACCTGTCCTTGCTGAAACATTCTGCTATTAATGTTGGTATTGGAATGCGGTAACCAGCACAAAACGGCCGTAATGTTGAGGTGGTTGTCTGACTAGAAAAGTTTATTCCGTCTAAAACCCTGTCCTAAGAACTACAGTATCCTATGTTTTTGAAAGATTTACGCTAAAGCTGAATGAGTCATCTACAAAATATGCAGTCTTTTTTTTCTCTACCTAACTTCGGCTTTACCTGTCTTTTTGTGTAATTAATAATTCATTTATTTGCTTCAATATGGTATATATGTACATCAATCCTTAATAACCAATTCAGAGCCCCATAACATCTGGGATGCAAACATAAAAATAATTAAGCTTAAATATCCATTTTTCACGGTTGACATTTCATTGTCACTCAGCGTCTACTTAAAATTTAAGAAAATAAAACAAAACATTATTGAATATGACGAAAATACGAGTATTTCAAAATTTATGAAACTGATTGTAAAAATATTTAAACCTTAATCAATGATCTAAGGAGTATTTTCCTGTAATATTTTTTTTACCACATGGCCGACACCTTGACAATGTGACGGTGGCCGCTCTTTAAGAAACTTCAACTTAACGTTTACTTTAACGTTAGCTCCGTATGAAAATGTTTTACTCGTAATTAGGTGAGTGATAAGTTAGCTTTTTAACTTTAAGTTGAAGTGGTGAGTTTAAGTTTAACTTGGCCTGAGTTTCGGAATTATACGTGAGTTGCTTACTTCATTTTGAATATGTTATTTTCAGATGCAATGTTTTAATAACTTTATGACTTTGCACATGCTCACGGTATTATATTAAAGGCGCTTCGTCTGGTAGTATTTAAAAATAAATTAATAAATATTGAAATAGATGATAATTCTGTGATATGAGAATCGGAGGCCCAATTCTTGTAACATCAAATCAATATATCATCAAATTCAAGTTTCAATCGTATCAAAATAGTAATCTTTAAAATTAACGTCAAGGTCAAAGTCAAAGTCAAAAAGCATTTATTCAGTCATATCCGCAGGGATCATCTTGAAACGTGTTAAATCTAGGTGAATCTAAGCGCCAGTTCCTCGCGACCAAGCCTAGAAGAACCGGCAAGAAACTTACGGCTTGGTTCCTACCGTTTTTTTGTATGATCCTGTTACGTATCAGACAGACCCATTTTGACAATGAAATATTACATTGACACACGTATATTTAGCAGTAGTTGGTACACCATCCGTGACAGATTGAAAACCCACCACCATTGCTAGAATACTAACTGATTTCTTTACATAACATTTATACGCACATATATTTTTCGAAAGAAAGAAATCATCAGGTCCTTCTAGACCATCGGTGAGGTAAAAAAGAAGACAGTATTAGTAGTAGTAAAGCTCTTTGTGTAGGGCTCGTCCGGGGAAGTACTACCACCATGCCTTTTTCTGCCGCCAAGCAGTATGCTGTGTTCCGGTTTGAAGGGTGTGGGTGCCGGTGTAATTACAGATACATGAGGCTTAACACCTGTATGCCTCAGGTTGATGGACGCTGAGCAGTGTATTGTGGGCACTTTTCTAACAAACATGGTCGAAAGACACTTTGTTATAGGTGACGACCGGTGTGGCGCGGCAGGCGAATGTCCGCCTGCGACGCAGGAGGTTGCGGGTTCGATTCCTGCCTTAGGGTAAATGTTTGTACAAAATGCAAATATTTATTCCGGGTGTTCTGGGTATTTTCTATGTACAATAAAAATATCTATGTATGTAATGTAATGTATTAAGTATATCAGTCATCTAGTACCCATAACACAAGCTCTGCTTAGCTTGGGGCTAGATGATGCTAGAATTGTCCAGCATCATTATTATTATTATTATGGTAACCACTTAACATCAAGTGAACCATATGCTAGTTCAATAAGCAATTTCATAACAAAAATTATGACCAGGCTGGACCACCGGTAAAAGAAAACCGCTTAAATAATTTTACCCTCATATAAAATGCTGTGAAAGGAACCACTTACCCAGTCTCTACTTAATTAACCAGCATTGTACAAGACGTTTTAAAGCCGTAACACACGGCGCAAGTGTCATGAGAGTTTATTAAAAGACCCTAATGGATTCGTGTGCTTACGGTAATTTAACCGTAACTTTTTAATTTTTTTATGCTGACGTGGGTGGCTTCGTTAAAAAATAAATTTTGTTAAATTGCTTATAGCAATGTTTTAAACATCGTGACTACTTTGATAGAACATAGGTATTTTAAAGATAAATAAATATTTGTGGACATTTTTACACAACATCATCTAGCCCCAAACTAAGCATAGCTTGTACTATGGGAACCAGATGACTAATAGAATACTTATATACTTTTTTTTTTAAAATACATACTTAGAATACAATATAACACCCAGACACAGAACAAACATCTATGTTCATCACACAAATGTTTGTTCTCGGTGGGAATCGAACCCACCACCTACAGCGCAAAAGGCAGGGCTACTACAAACTGAGCTGTGACGGTGAAAGATGTTTTTAGGTTTCCGTACACAAAGTGTAAAACGAGACTCCGCTGTCTGTCTGTCTGTCTGTTTGTCTATATGTTTATCTGTCCGTCTGTCACCAGGCTCGATCTCACTAACCGTGATAGTTAGAGAGTTGAAATTTTCACAGATGATGAATTTCTGTTACCGCTATAACAACAAATACTAAAACACAGTATTAAATAAATATTTAAGGGGGCTCTGTAGACAGCTCAACTGTTTCTATAACTCAATAACTCAACCTACTGACCTATTTATTGATTTGGTATTGTTTCTGGCTTTCGAGCTTTTACTAATTTAATTAATGTAATTGTTGTGTAACCGTTAATTAAATGTAAATAAATAAATAAAATAAATACATCTGTAAACATAAGAACAAATTTACCCTAACCTAGTTAAGTTAAACAGTTATTTATTAACTAATTGCTATACACTCCCAAAAGAGATTAGACTCAAGTAGCTGTCATAAATTATGTATGAGAAGGATAGACTGCGGCGTTAAGTTTTTCATCACATGATTAGGGGCAAATTGCGCCCCCTTACACCCCCGCGGGAACGGGGATGAACGGAGCCCGACTTAGATCCTAGCTTTCTTAGTGAGGTAGTAAGAAGTTTTGAGGTGGTATTGGAAGAGTTTTTTAGCAGCGGCGATGGGCTTGCGACTTGACACGTATGATACGTAATTACTTAACCTCGTCCGGTATTTTAGTGCTGATGAATAACATGTGTAATAATTTAAAAAAAAACTGCAAAATGTAGGTATGTGCTACATGGTTTTTTTTTAGCCCCCCCCCTAGCTAAGCAGAGCTTTTGTTATGGGTATCTTGTATTGGGCTCCTGTATACGCATTTAGACTCAAGAATGGTCCATTATGCATGTTTTGTTATGGGTACTAGATGACTGATATACTTAATACAATACATAATATGCGTAGATATTTTTTATTACACAGAAAATACCCAGAACACCCGGAACAAATCTTTGCAGATCGTACAAACATTTATCCCAAGGTGGGAATCAAGCCCGCAACTTCCTGCGTCGCAGGCGGACATTTGCCCGCCGCGCCACATCGGCCGCTGGAATATTTGGACGTACCTCTGACTACGCCAATGATCTGACTAATCAATTCAAATAAGTAAATACAAAAATAGTAAACTATGCTACGATTGCTACGCCGAGTGCTACGCCGTAGCACAAACCACAGTTTTCGTTTATCAACGAGAACTGTGGTTTGTTGAACCCAAACCGAACCGAACAAGACCGAACATGATAAGTTAACATGAAACAAAACATTGTGAGGAAACCAGTTAGTATTCTAGCAGCAGCGATGGTTTTGCCACCTGTCACGTATGGAATATCAACTATTGCAAAAAGTATGTGATAAATGTAATCTGGACGTACCTCTGACTACACCTTAGCCATCCTCAAAGAATTTCATGCAGGTATTTGGACTCGGAGATCTATTTTTCAAACAAAAAATCTATTGGTGCACAACCTAATTCGAACCCACGACCTTAGGAGGCTCTTCTAGGCTTAGTCGCCAGGAACTAGACCCACCTAGATTTAAGACGTTTCAAGATAACCCCTGCGGATATTACTGAATAAATGTTTTTTTGGACTTTGACTTTGACTTTAGGATCAGAAGGCGGGGTCACTCCCACTAGACCTCCAGTAAATAAAGGTATCAAAAGGTTCAAGGTATCAACATTTTATAGTAGATATGAACAAAGATCCAAAATTCTTCTTACATCCAAACCGCGAAGTAATTAGATTCCACGTCGAGAGTGGTGTAATTCATCGAAGACGTATCGTATTTAACGTGTTTACAGGAAATTATGTTCTCGTGCTCTTGTGAGGCAAACGAAATCCTTTCGCCACACTAGTTTTATAGTTCATAAGTTGTTAGTTTATAAAGTACTTACCTGCATTTAATGAAATTACAAAGATATTATATTGTCCCAAAAATTATTTCCTCAAGTCGGTTATCAAGCATATATTGCAACCACGGTCGCTAAAGTACCGTATTTAAAACATCCCAAGGCTTATTTCACTCGGGTTGTTTGAACTCTCGATAGCACAGTTGGATGGTGCATCCCCGTATCAAGGGGAGGGTCGTGGGTTCAAATCTCACTCGAGTGAATAGTTTTTGGGATAATATAAAATCTTTGAATTTTATAGTTATCCATTTATCATAGTATATCTTGTAAGTTATAGAAAATGTTTAAAGTAACGCAGCGTGTTCTATAAATGTATCGTTATCTGTCTATACCAATTATAAGAATCTTTGTTCTGACTGAATTACTGATACATAGATGGCAAAAATTTAGCTATATATTAGTGAAAACTGAGGCATAGTGGAGAAAAGTTGAGGCAAAGCGCTTGGTGCGGGTGGAAGGGATAACAAACTTTTCAAAAGAAACAACAGAGAAAAAGCAATTGATAAACGGGACCTGCTTGTTGAAAAGGAAAATACAAAAATTCAGAATCAATATCAAAGAGAGGGCAACAATCGTGGCAGAAGTGACACCTCGTCTCACCCCTGATTTAATTCACGCAATGATTGATATAGAGCGACTGAGTGCCCGAACTGTAGGGTTGCTACCTTGCTACTGAATAAAAAACAATGTGAAAACATACAATATTCTATCCGGTCCTAAATTAGGAAAAAAAATAGCATCACGACTTCAATCTCCAAGCATGGTAAATATCTACCTAGCTCTCTTTGTACTAAGTAGTATTAACTCAAGATTATTTTAAGGATGTCTAAAGGGGCTAGTCAGAGGTACAGTCAGCTGCACTGAAAGTGCACAATTTGTTACGTTCAAAATGGTTTCACAGCGGTAATAAAAATATTTACACGACAATTACTTATTCAAAAAATAAGTAGGTGTAGGAGTTCATTGTTTTGCTGTAATACTGTTGTGAAAGTTACAAATTGTATACAATCTAGTGCAGCTGATTGTAAATATATTCAATATGTGACACGTTGCAAGCTTATTACTGCTGTTAAAATACTAACTGGTGACCTCACGATGTTTTCTTCTTTAATATACGAAACGTAACTGGCTATGAGAGAAAGAGAGTGCTTACCCCCTTACATACCCCCTCCATAGTAGTGTTAAACGTTTAGCACAACCTTGTTGGAAATCGCATTAGAAGTATTCAAAAATATACCTCCGTATGTTTTCCAATTTTCCCTCCACTTGCGAGTGAACAAGAGTTCGATATGACGCGTCGTTAGAGTTGTCGCACGCTGGTAGGGTTACCACTCAAGGGATTAATAATTGGTTTACAAACAAATATTCCTATTTAATTGGGAAAGTGTAATAAAACTATAGCAAATACACGCTTTTAGTAAAGATATTGTTTTTCCGCTTGCATGATCATCCTCAGCCCGACCAAACAATTTTTTTTTATACATCTTGCTGATGGAACAAGCAGATGTCCCACCTGGATGTTAAGTGGTTACCATCGCCTATAACAAAGTACGTTAGGACATTCGTAACGTACTTTGTTATAGGCGATGGATACTGATTACAAAGGTTCATTATTTAAAATATGATACGGTTGCATTACCCGGTTATAAAATAAGCAACATGGCTAAGTAACAAAACTTATTATATCTAGACTTATTTATTAGTAAGTACGACCTTTTTGCTTGAGTTCACTAACCACTTATAAATACAACAAATAAATCATCAACAAACAATTACATATTCTTCACAGCCCTATTTTATAGGGCTGTGACAACGACAAGTGTCGTTGTTCGCGCTTTGTTTGTTTGACAGCCCTATTGTTTTAGCACTCTGAAGGATCTCTTGTCAATGTCAAATTGGGGGAATTGTTTAAGGTTTTTGTTTTACACACTTGAAGATAAGTGTTTTTGAGATTAAACTAAATAGAGTGCGTAAACATTGTTAAAATTAATTGATGTTTGCTTTAATATTATTTTATGACTACCATTAATAGAAGAGTGTCCAACTATCTCCGCTTAGATTAGTCACGTCGCCTTTTTTTTATATAACTTGCTGATGGACCAAGCAGATGACACCTGATGTTAAATGGTTGCCATCGCCTATAGCAAAGTATTAACCTCGTAAATTACGCTCGTGAGGAACGTGCCTTACGATGCACTGATCTGCGTCCATCAACCTGAGGCATACAGGTGTTAAGTCTCATGTGCTTGTAATTACACCGGCACCCACACCCTTTAAGCCGGTACACAACAAGCTGCTTGGCGGCAGGAATAGGCATGGTGGTGTGGTAGTACATCCCCGGACGGACAAGCCGGAGACTACTACTACTAAGTACTAAGTTTTATTGGTAACTCATACAGTTCGTCGAAGTAAATGTACAACTACACTAAAATTTATATAAAATTCGTAATTGTTAAAGTGGTATTATGTCTCAGGTTGTTGGACGTAGAGTAGAGCATCGTAGCTTTGCCAAAGGTAATGGTAACCATTTAACAACTACATGTTTTATAAGCAAATTCGTTAAAAAAAAAACAAATTTTAGTTTATAAATTATTCTCTAACATTTTGGCTATATTGATATTTTTTTTTCGAGAACTATTTAGTTTTTACTCCGCAATTTTTCAATAAAATTGTATCCTCAAATCATATTTCAATTCAACGAGGCATGTTCCACGTAGCGGTCTATAGCGAGTAATCCAATATGTCTGACAGCTCCTGTATCTTCCTTTTATATTTTTCGGGCGAATTATCACCGACACTTCTCGGCTGGACGGGATGCGAATCAAATTGAAAGCCGACTCAATTATATTATGGCTCTTAAGGGCTGCCGGGTTTGGTTTGGATTGAAGGGATGATCTATGACAAAATACCTCTTAAGTCCTCTGTTTTTCTATGAAAAAAGTGTCACTACACATGATGACTCATTAATTTAGCAGTCTATATGTCTGTAAACAATAGTTGGAGAATAAAGATTCACTAACCAGAAGACAGCGTAGAACACGCTTGCTCCCAATGAACCGACAACATTGCTAGAATCCCCAGGAAGTCGGTGGATGGAAATGGCTAAAAAACGTTCTTGCAAACGTTTATAGAAGTCCTATGCTCAAAAACGGACTTTTACAGGCGAATGATGGTGAATATAACCATAACAATTGTATAATATAACAGACGATGTCCATTAAGAACGTGTCCTTTTGGTATTGCACTGCGTTCATTCTAAAACGTATATGTCAGTCAGTCAGTCGACATCCTTATAATTAGTAGGTTACAGAAGGGATTTGAATTTGGATAAAAATATAAATCATTTTTGAAAGCAAGACATGTCAGATCGTTAGATATAAGGTAATTTACACTTTGCTGCATTGGAAAAAATCGAAAGATATTGCAATCGCGAATTGCATTATTCTAGTTTTAGGGGAGATGTGGGTAATGGGGATCACTTAAGCGGAAATTGAAATAAAACCAAAACTATAAGTCAACTATTTATTAATTAGCCTTATATCAAAACTTTAATTATTTAACTTTTCATTGAGATCATCTTTAATCACTTTGGCGTAATACTGTAGGAACTATAATCATCTAAAAATAAAACAGGTTTGATCACCATTGTCCACATCGGTTGGCAATAGTGATCACCGTGTTGACAATGAGAATCAACACATGTCACATACATAATTGCGGGCTGAGTCCCACCCAGTGCAATCTGCATGAGCCCAAAGCCCAAAATTTGCTTCTTTATTTTTTAAGGACCCACCTTCTGTGGCTTGCTTTTCTTTCCTATGCCTTTTCCCTTGCCTTTTACAGCTTTATTCTTCTTTTTGTTTTCTTTTTCGACAAGTGCGTCCTTTAATGGTGTTGAAGTCAAAATCGTAGCATGCTGCTTTTTTCTTCCTTGTCTTGTCTTGAGGACAGGTGTTTTCTTAGGCATCTGGATGAAATTTTGGATTCTTGGCTGGTTTTCAGAATTCGATGGCGTTCTTTCAGGAGTTGTTGGATACAATTGCCCGGAATTGCTTGGTATAGGGCTTGGTGCTGCAATGGGGACAGCAGCATCTTCAATTACTACAGTTTCTGATTGAAGGACTTCTGCTGCTATAAAGTCTTCGTCCATAAATACATTGGGATCTATGGGGAAAATTCCAGCTGCCCTGAAACCCGCTTCACCCTTGTTTATGGAAGCAACACTTGAGAATGCTTTTTTGACCAAGTATGCCACATCGTAAGGTGTTATCTTCTCAGCAAGACGGCTCTTCATGAAAAAGTCACATTCTCTTCTGTATGCAAACAAACAAAAATATTGTTTCATCAAAATAGGTAGTGTCGGCAATGGGAATCACCTGACTCCAATTGCCTACATCGGTAAATACAAGAAAATTAAATCCTGACAAAAAAAGTTGAATCAATAATAGCAAACCGAGAGTAAAATCACGTTTTATTATACTATAGTCTATACATATCACTAGAACAGAAAGAAACACAAAGTAATTTGAGACTTACCTTCAGATTTGTCCACACCAAAAATTAGATCAAAAAGGCGCTAGAGTTTCAAACGACCGTCACTCACTAATGCGTGGCGCTGACTGAGTGAGCCGGCGCGCCGGGCGCGTTACCGGCACTCTGCTAGCGAGTGAGTTCATTGACACCGCCCGCTCGCGTTCGGTTTTCGAGATAAAAGGGTGATCACCATTGCCAACTGATTCCAATTGCCCACTTCTCCCCTACTAGTTCACTGCATTTTGCAATAAAACTAAACATAATTGAGAAAGGGTAGTCAAATTTAGTATCCCATTTCGCAATCCAATTCAATTTTCAGTCTCAAACGTATCAAGTTCCCAAAACATATTAGTCAAAGTCACATACTACATGCAATTATAATAAACGAGAATCCAGAATTTCAACCCGCTCAGTGACACCCCTAATCCCTAAAGCACGTGCCTGAGGGGCGAGACGACAAGGGTGGACTGCCATACCTAGGTACATACCACAGCTTAAAAATACTTTGGGTTGGTTAGTTTATACAGAAATTTAATTTTTCCACAGAGTGTCTCCCTAATTTATGGTCTGTAGTTGTGAAATTAACTCGAACTCAAAATAAAAATAAAGGTTTTGAAATGATTATATAACCAATTATTTATTCAAAAAACATAAATAATTTACAAAATGGCATTTACCTGTAACTGAGGATAAATTAAAAATCACAAGGAAAGTAGTACCTACTCAAAACTTTTTGAAAAAATTCAAAACAAAAAGCTGACCATATTTAGTAGGATCGTAGGATTTACTATTACCATTGATTTATCATTTTAGAAACATGTATTTTTTGTAAGTTTGCAATCAGCCATAATTGACAAAAGACTTGAAATGCCAGTTCACCCGGAAAAACCTAAACCAATCACAACAAAGCTCATTTTACACTGCAAGCTTTACCGCAGAGAAATTTCTGGCCATTCCGTAATACCGCATTCCGAGATGAGCGACTTAAACACGTTACAGGCAACCATTTTAGATAGACCTCCATCTAAAAGATATCGGTTATAGCCAATAAGCGCACGGGGATCTGCCTTGATTGGCCACATGTGTCCAATTCTCAACCGTTTTGGCGGTTTTGACAACTAGAGTGGGTTTTGACAATGGATACGAGTTAACTAATGGAAGTGGAGTCGATGGAAGTAAATTGGATATTGTCTTAGTGCCATATCACATGTCTAAACGGTATCTATGCTGTAAATGCTGCTCCTACACGGCAAGTTTGAGGTTATGTGGCAGTTTAACCGTATACATGGGCAAAGGTTGATATGTCGGATAAGCGATTGGACCTATCTCGAAATGGGTGTTCAATTTCGGTGTTTGTTTGATAGGAATGTAATGGTTTTATTTTGAGTAAGTAATTTAATTTGTTCTTTGTTTAATGGAAAGAAAAAAGGAAGAAAGATTATTATTAATTTGCGACACAAAACTTTTACTACGTACAAATAATAATAATGCTAAAATAAGTTTAGCGCGTCGTAAAACAAACACTATCTCATAATTTGGTTGGGCTACAACCAACGCTGGTCTTCCATCAGAGCCGATGATACCACGGACAATCAGCTTGCTTCAAACAAGAATACAGCAATGTTAGTATCACTGCTTGGCGGCAGAAATAGGTACCGTGGTAATACTTCCCTGGCCATTTCACAAAGAGCTAAATACTATTAAATATAATGTATGAAAACAGCTTCAAACGGACGAAGTAGTACGCGTTCCGCTTGTATAATATGAAACAGATTGCCAAGCCATTATTCCGTTAGCGGCTACCGGCAACTCGATTGTTCGTCCGATATTTTCTTGATTAGTAATCCGTACCGTAAGCTTCCAAATGTCATGTATTTTGAGGTTTACGATACTTATGTTTTAATTGTTTTGATGATTCGTTTTCTGTCATCTTTGGAAGCAACGTTGTATTTTCATTTTAATTGTTTTTCTAGTGTTATTTTAAGTTCTTATGGGTAGTTTTGGTGGTATTTTAACCATCATTACTTGAGGTCTTAGCACAAGTGTGAACAATTGAAATAAAAGTGTGTTATGAGGCATCCTGATTTGAGAGTTATTCAACCCACCCACTTGACATTGGCAAAATTGTCCGCAAGACGGACAGATGCCACAAAAAAAAAAAAAATTGTTTTGATGCGTCCGAAATACAAAATTATTTCGAAACCCGAACAGGCTCGAGTAGACCCGAACATACCCGAACAATAGATGCGAAAGCATCTTCATATAAATTCGGAAGCCTGCTAAGTTTATGTTACGAAATTATTGTCTTCAAGTACAAAAATATCTAAAGCAATCATAGCTGTCGAACACAAAAGTTATGCGTCGTTTCGACATTTTGCAGTCATGCTATAAGAGCTCACGGTAGAGGACCTGCAATGTTATCACTTAGCTGATTTCCCCGCGTCGCTGTACATAACATATTGACACCACGCAGCGGTTGAATTGGCCATTTTTTATTTGCGCATAAATAAAACAGGCGCAATTTGCCTAAAACCTGGCGTATCGCGACTGTACGTGTGGTTCGTAGCTACAGTTATTATAGTACGTGGACGGCGAGTAAAGTTTATATTGTAACATTTAGTGGTGATCTTTGTTTCCTTGTTTGTTTTTGTATGTAAAAAAAGATATGAAGATGCTGTCTATTTATGTATAAAAAGTGGCATATTTTTTGTAAATGATTAGTACAACGTGAAAAACATCTTTACAATTAGATGTAGTTGGCTTGTCCAGCACCTAATTGCAAGCCCTTCGCTTGCAATAAGGTGCTAGAATACTAACTGGTTTTCTCACGATGTTTTCAAATGTTTCACATACATTAGTCAAAATCCATTGGTGCACGACCGGATTTGAACCCACGACCTTCACTCCCACAAGACCACTGGTGCACTATTTTAAATGAGAAATAACCCAACTTAACATCAAATTCCATCCATCGTTTAATATTCTCGAACTTAGCCTAGCTGTGCTTTGTTACCAAAGCACTTAAGCAGCTAACCAACTTGCAAACTGACAGGATTCTGGAACAGGTGACGTCTGCCACCTCGCATCGCCTCGCGGTATGTTACACCCTTAAGTTCCACTCGACAAGACATCGTAAAACATAACCTTTATTGCGTAAACTGTCAAACGTGCTCGTAAAATATTATGCATGATGATCAATTTTATGGGGGAAGTTGACGCAGGATTTTGAGAAGTAATTTTTACCGCTGATGGGAGTGAAAAATCTTTGCTAGCGTCGTATATACGAGTATATTAAATAATATAGTAAGTAGGTGGTATACTAATATACTTCGAAAGAAAACTAGCATTTTTTTATTCTTTTTTAATTATCAAGTCATAAAAAAGTTTACAATAGTTTAGAGGAAAATTTCGATCGTGCTATTTTCAAACATTTTTGACGTTCGAAATTCAAATAGAAGGATTTGGTTGCTTTTCATTTACTTATTTTCTCTACGGCATCTGTCCATCATACGACAGACAATTATGCCAGCGTTTTCAATAAATAGTTTTTAGTTAAAAAAAAAAGGCAAATCATCAAAAAAACTAGTAAAAACTAGTTTAGTCATGCAAATTCTGTAAGTCAAGTATGTAAGTGTATTGAACAAAAAAACTTTTAATTCAAATTCTTGGAAAAAAAATCATTTAAATCAGAATGCCATAATACATGCATTCTAATCGATCACCCAATGCGTTAAGACACAAGTAATTTTAGTTAATATACCACAGAAATTACACATCAGAACTTAAAATAACACTGAAAATCAATAAAAATGAAAAAGCTATGATGCTTTTAATGATGACGGAAAATAAACCAAATTTATTTGACGCATAATTGATTTCTGTTTTTGCTAATTTTTGAATTACCAGTCAAGTAACATAATGAGAATTAGTTGTAGCATACTTTACCATTTGGGTAACAGAATGAGAATAAAATAATTGCAGCTGATCAGACGCTAGTATAAACGTCTACATGGTTAGGAACTAACCTGGACTCTTGCCTCAGTCAGGTTGATCTTCAGCGCCAGGTCTTCTCGCGTGAATACATCAGGGTAGTGAGTCTGAGCGAATGCTGTCTCCAGCTCTTCCAACTGTAACAAAGAATATCATTTCTTGAATATATTTATTTTAGAGTATACATACTTACTTTACTGGGTAGCAGGGGTGATCCCGCCTTCTGATTTTAAAGTCGTGGGTTCAAATCCAATCGTGCACCGAGGGGTTTTTCTATTTGAAAGAATTATAATCAAATGGTGAAGGAAAACATCGTGAGGGCAACCTGGCGTGCAACCGTGTCACGTATGAAATACTTTCTTCTGCAAAATATGGGTAAGTGCCAAATGTAATATTTGGACGTACCTCTGATTACCCTCTTAGACGTCCTCATAGAACATTAGTTGTTGTTACTTGGTAGGACCAGAGATATCTGAGGAAATATCTATCGTTCCCGGGGATTGAAGTTGCGAGACTTTCTGTTTTTTTTTAATTACCTGTTCGGAAGACTGTTTCTATTTTTTTTTAAATTACCTGTTGCAATGTAAACGTAGTCCGATTCCGCCTCTGTTTCCGACGCACAAATGTGTCATCATGTATGGCCGGATGGTACGAGTAACTTGTATCTGTAACATAATAGTAATCATAAAAATCTGTCAAAAGATGAACAATGCTAGAAACCTTTTTTTTATGTGACTTGCTGATGGAACAAGCAGATTGCCCACCAGATGTTTAGTGGTTACCATTACCTATACGCTGTACTGTTATTAAATAGCTATAACATAATGACGTCACAACTATGGTGATCAATCATGGCGCGTTTATAGTCACGTGATTTTTTTCTAAATTTTATCAATTTTTTATTGTTTATTATAAATTGATTTTTTTTAAAGTTTTTTGCATTAAATATCAATATTATTAATAATAATGTGTTAAAATATATAAAAAAACAATATGCATGTGCATTGAATAGAAGGGAACTGCAATGACTTTGTTTTTCAAAGATCTATGAAAATGTCCGGACATTTGGACCATTAGGCACGAGTGCAGCCCTACGCTCTCTGTCGGAACCGCCAATGTCTATGGAAATTGATGAGGTGGAGACACCGTTTTGTAAGGGGACCATTATTTGTGACTAAAGGAAAAAATTATAGTCAAGTAAGTTAGTAATAAAATAAGTAAGAATAAGATAGTGTTTGTCATGCCAGTTCTAACAGAAGAATTTTTTTTTTCAATGTTTTTTATTTTTTACACATGTTGTAAATATAACATCTAACCCCAAACTAAGCCTAGCTTGTACTATAGGAACCAGGTGACCAACTTATAAACTTTTTGTAAATACATACTTAGAATACAATAGGACACAGACAGAGAACCAACATCTTTGTATAGCACATAAATATAAGTTATTCCATTATGCACTTTTTATTTATCTCGTCCTCATTCTGATGAGGGGAAAATTATTTTGGCGCTAGTAAAGTAAAAGTTGAGCAGACAAGTTGGTATTTGTACTTACTAACTTGCCTGTTCTGCAGGGAGGTTTTTAAAGTTTTTTCTCTCTTCGAAAATTACAATTTGTAAAACAAAAGTTAAAAAGCACGCACATCAACATTTATGAAAGAAAAACATGATTAAATAAATGATTATTTAATTGCCATTATCGCAGAGAAAAATTTTATCACACAAATAATTCAAGATAGATTTACTAATCCGAGCCAGACACAGTCAAATCCTTGTCACCCGAGTGACTTACTACTAATAGATTCAGTGACAAATGCTAGGGCTGGTCGCTGTCCCCTCTTTTCTATTATCTCGATAATGTCGTTCCATACATTACTGGCGAAAATTACCCCTAATAGCCAGTCTTGTGGATGTCATCGTCTGAATTATCCCTAATAGTCATTGGTTTGTTTTTAACGATTGATTGAAAATACTTCTTTATTATTTGTTAAAATCTTTGGTTTTTTTTTATTTGATCTGCGCTACGCCTGTTTTGGCTGTTTGTCTGTCAGTCAGTAAGACATGACAAATTAGTTTTTGTTGTTGTAATTTTTACAAACACTAGGTAGATTAGAAAAGAAAAAGATAACCCGACAAATTATTTAATGTATATTACATTAACTCAGTTTAAGATGGTTACTATATCTTATTATGTTATGGCTTTATCATACTATATTTTATTTTTATGGACAGTATTGAGTTAGCCTATCTAATCTTCAATTCACCTAGATTTAAGACGTTTCAAGATGATCCCTGCGGATATTACTGAATAAATGAGTTTTGACTTTGACTTTGAATCTCAGAAATAAACCAAAATTGACATAACAAAATCAATGCAATACGATATGACTGATGCCAATGAATTGGTCCAATTAACTCACTCCATTAGCTCGCTCGCTTTGAAGCGGAGAACGAATTGTATCGAGTGCTTTTATAATAACCTTTATTTACTCAACATCATCATTATCAGCCTGTAAGAGTCCGGAGGTCCAATCCTCGTATTTTTTTGGAGCTGAGACGAGATTGAAACTATAATTAGATTGTCATAATTGGGCCTGTCGGGAACGAAAGTTTTAAATAATACCATTTGGTGATTGACACGATCGAAATATAAAGTCAAAGTCAAAAAGCATTTATTCAGTAAAATCCGCAGGGATCATCTTGAAACGTCTTAAATCTAGGTGAATCTAAGCGCCAGTTCCTCGCGACCAAGCCTAGAAGAATAATAGGCTGTCCTTCGGCTATAATTTCACCTGGTGGTGAGTGATGATGAAGCAAGACGGTCTAGAAGACACCTTTCACCTTCAGGAAAACAGACGCTAGTAATGAATTCCACTCTTTACCAATTCGCATGAATTTGTATGAAAATTACTTAACGTTTCACGTTTCACTAGTGTTACTAAAAAAGTAACAGTTATCCTCTTTGTGAATTAAAAATACGTTTTTAATTCGTAAAGATTGTTGTTACACGCAAAGATTATTGTTCGTTTATAGACTTTCCGTTACTTCTGTAAAAAAAAAGAAATAGCATCACGACTTTATTCCCCAAGCACGGTAAATTTTCCCTCCAATCCCTTAGTACCAAGTACCTTCTCGAGAGTCTTCGAAGATGTCTAAGGTGGGTAGTCAGAGGTATGTCCAGATAGCACATTTGGTACATACCCACATTTTGCAGTAGGTAGTCAGTATTCCATACGTGACAGGTTGCAAGCCCATCGACGCTGCTAGAACACTAACTGGTTTCCTAACGATGTTTTCCTTCGCCATTTGAGCGCATTGGTATCTTAGGAAAGCACTTCTGTGACTCAGTTGTAATTTTTCTCGTAAACAAAATCTCAAATTAATTTTAAAAACCAGATTAAGACAAATCCTTTCTGATGAAGGCTTATAATTTACATTAATTGTACGTTAATAATTTAATGTCCATCAGCCTGTAGAAAAATCCCTCAGCGGAAATTAAAAAGTGCTCGGCTTCCGCCGGAAGTGGTCTGAGCTTGCAACGGAAAAAGTTGAACGAAACTGCGCGGATTAGCTAGTTTATTTAATGCAATGAAAGTTTCATGCTGCAATGTTATGAATAAACTAGCGACACGCGCGCGACTTCGTCTGCGAGAAGTCATTTTCATACAAACTTCAACCCTTGCTGTACCCGTGTAGGTGTTTTCTTTCAGGAATTTCTTAGTACACCTCTACGCAGCAAGACGAATATACTAGGAAAATTACAAGTTTCTACGTCAGTTGTTAGTCAGTGTATATAGAGACACCCGTACTACTACTACTAACGATACTATACTAACACTTTTAGGATATTGGAAGTCATAACCTGATTCTAATATTTTATTGTGATACTAGCTGACCCGTGCCCACTTCGTTGGGCGGTAAACATTTTTACTTACAAATCTTAACTGAAGTAGTGCTCGATGTCGCCAACAGATGGCGTTAATACGGCATAAAATAGCGGCCGTTCGCAGTTTCACCCGCGTGGCAGTTTTTTCGTTATTTTTTTGGGATAAAAAGTAGCCTAAGATACTCCTTGTTACATCAGCTATCTGCCAGTGAAAGTCACGTCGAAATCGGTCCAGCCGTTCCAGAGATTACCCGGAACAAACAGACAGACAAAAATTAAAAAAAATGCTATTTTGGTATATGTATCGCATATACATTCATATGCATGTAGACACTTCAATTTTATTTATTTGTATAGATATAAAGGACTTTGAGTCACTGAGCGACTATGGCAGCCCTGTAAAATCTACCTTATAAACTACCTACTGACATATTATAAACTAATGTGAAAAGTGTTTTAGCGGCCTCACCTACTTATTATAATCAAGGCCGGCTTAAAAACAAAAGAAGTAGAAATAGAAAAAAGAAAGAGAAAGAAATATTCTTATTTCAAATATCTTCGTTTCGTTTAAAATACAGTCCACTACACACGAGAGTCCAGCGTGCGATGCGGTGCGGCGGCGTTATTGTACGCTAATGAGCGACTACGCTACCGCCCGCCGGTGAGTGTTCCGACAGAGCCGCGAAATTACCTTATACATTTTTAATAGATTCGTTTAAGCCGCATTTTTATCCACTAGCTAACGGTTTTTTAAACTTCCACCCTAGGGGTGAGGGAGGGGAAAACTCCCGCAATACGTTAATAGATTTTAAAAATTAATACATTTACACAATTACTTCGCAAGCCTGTCACTTTGCGACGTTTCAAATAAAATTATAGCTAACTAACTTAATTCCTTTGATCGTTGTAAAAAAGCTACACTGAGAACCGAGGGACTAATCAAAAATGACGTGATACTTATTGAGTTAGTGAGAGTAACCGTGTTAAAGCGACCGGTGGCGGTGGCGTGACTCAAAAACTATTTTATGAATAATAGATGGCGCCGCCGGCGACCAATCCCGGGGGAGCACGCCCACACCCTCCCGCCGCGACGCACCCCGCGACACCCCCGCCCGCCCTCTCTATTCATTAGCACATTACCACCCCTTGGCCACGCGAGATGGGTTAACGTGAAAGAAACTGATTTTTGCCTTTCGAGGTTATTGTAACCCTTTGGGGTGTTTTTTTCATGGAATAGCTTTAGCTGATCCTTTTTGGCGGTTTTCGTAAAAATGTTGAATGGCACTTAAGACATGCATAACATAGCTCGTATATTGAGTCCTTAATAAGTAAAAAAAATTGTATATATCATTACTTTTGTTCGAGTTTAGAAAATAGCCACCACGGCCTGCTATGTGACCTTTTCACAGAGTAAATAACTCCAAAATGTACGAAATTACTGGCAATTTAGATGTTGTCTGTAGAGAGATCTACGCAAAGAGGTTTACTAGTAGGTACTACTCACTACTAAACATACGTTTCACAAGAAAATCCGTACCACGAGTCTGATTTTTTTTATACAACTTGCTGATGGAACAAGCAGATAAGTCCACATGATGTTAAGTGGTTACCATCACCTATCAGCGTCCATCAACCTGAGACATATAGGTATTAAGCCTCATGTGCCTGTAATTGCACCGGCACCCACACCCTTCAAACCGGACACAGTCAGCTGCTTGGCGGCAGGTATCCGATAGACTGATGACATTGTTATGGAGGCGGGAAGTTCATAGCTGAAAAGGGCTCAAAATGGTTGTTCCTGAAAACGAGGGAGGTCAGACTTCTACAGGTTGTTGATGATGATGAGTACTTTATACCGTCCAACAAATTGAGTTGCTCTACATAGCCCTGCTGTAATCTAGCCGAAGTAAAATAAGTTACATCACTTATCGGTCGGCAAACTTCTCTAACGTGGTTTGCAGAGCGCTCTGAAGCTAATTCTGTTACGATTCCCATATGCCTTCATGCAATCGTATTCTGTAGGTCTACTCTTAGAAACGATAAACGAAGTCTTGTATTGTCGTTTTGAGTTACGTTACGTGTCATGGCAGACAGAGTCAAGACTGAGAAACCTTGACTGAGTTGCCCCGTAGTTTATTTCAAAACGACACCACGAAACTTCGTTTATCGTTTCTGAGAGTAGACCTGCTGGTCATCATCATTATTATCAGTGGTTCTGTGAGAACAGTAGAGTCTTTATAACCATGCAATAACTGACACTTTTCCTTTTTACAGTATGCCTCAGGTTAATGGGCGCTGAGCAGTGCATCGTAGGGAACGTTTCAAAAGAGCGTGACCTACGATGCAATACTTTGTAATAGGTGATGGTAACCGCTTAAGGTGGGTCATCTGTTTGTTCCATCAGCAAAATGTATAAAACAAGGCGTCCTACTCTTTTTCCGGTTTGTGGTAGCCATTCGAGAACCTTTATTCCCCAGCGGTTGTCGGTTCTACGAGCTATATGGCCTGCCCATTACCACTTCAACTTGCTGATTCTGAGAGCTATGTCGGTGACCTTGGTTCTTCTACGGATTTCCTCATTTCTAATTCTATCCTGCACTGAAACTCCCAGCATCGCTCTCTCCATATTTGTCTCTACTAATATTATAAAGCGGAAAGATTTGATTCTTTGTTTGTGTTTTTGCATTGATTAGGCTCCGAAACTATACTGGACCAATTTGAAAAATTTTTTCAACGTTGGAAAGCTACACTATCCCCGGGTGACATAGGCTATACATATTATATTTTCAAAAAAAGCAGGGACCCTTACTAAAACACGTGCGAAGCCGGGACAGAGAGTAGAGAGATCTACTAAACTGATTTTGGAAATTAATTTACCAATAGAAAGTATAATACCACATTACTTGTGAGTGTCACAGGCTATAAATTAACACGAAAAATTTAAAGTAAAGATGTTTACCGCCCAACGAAGTGGGCACGGGTAAGCTAGTTTTAACTAATTTTATTTAAAGAAAAACCCTTCTAACTCAAGTTATATCACTGCCAAACAGTCACTGAAATTACTCTCTGTATAAATCATCTACAAGCATCTTTTCTTCAGGCTTACATGGATGCGAGGCGGTGAAAGGGTACTCCAGGGATGGCAGCCGATGCTGGTGTGGCGGCAGGCTCGGCGGGCAGTGGTAGCAGAACAGGCCACGGCCTCCGCCTCCACTGCTCGCCAGCTGAGGACAAACAAACACATTGCTTTTGAAATAATACTTCTAATGCGACTTCCAACAAGGTTGCGTTAAACGTTTAACACTACCATGGAGAGGAAATGAAAGCACTGTTCTGTCTCCCTTTCTCTCATAGCCAGTTACGTTTCGTATATAAAAGAAGTTTTACTTCAGTCGTGTGGTCTTAAAGCACACTCGTTTTTTTTTATTTGACTTGCTGATGACCCGCCATCTTAAGTGGTTACCATCACAAAGTATTGTCTCGTAGGTTACGTTCTCAAGAAGCGTACCCTACAATGCACTACTCTGCGTCTTTCAACCTGAGGCATACAGGTGTTAAGCCCCTTGTGCCTGTAATTACACCGGCCCCGACACGCTTCAAACCGGAACTCAGCAATCTGCTTGGCGGCAGAAATAGGCATGGTGGTAACTACCCTGGACGAGCCCTTCACTAAGAGCTCTACTACTAAGTACTAAGTTATTGATAACTCATACAGTTCGTCGAATTAAATACAACTACACTAAAATTTATACAATTCGTAATACTTAAAGTGGTTACGGTAACAGCTCTAAAATCAAGTTTTCAGTGACCCGAGGGCTGGTATTTCTGGCTCAGAGCATCAGAAGAGCTACCGGCAACTCGGTTGTTCGTTCGAATTTCTTGATTAGTTAATCGTGCCTCAAGCTTCCAAATGTCATGTATTTGGAGGTTTGCGGTACGAATGTTTTGATTATTTTGATGCGTTCGAAATACAAAATTACAAGTGCGGAGTTGACTATACCACGGATTTCTTCACGATGTTTTTCTTCACCATTTGAGAGCGTTAGCAATACCACTACGCACATAAATTTTTCGAACAGAAAATCCGTTGGTGCACGACCGGATTTGAACCCACGACTTTAGGATCAGAAGGCGGGGTCACTACCAGTAGACTCCCGGTGCTCTCATAGTAACTAGTAACATTACTTTTAAACATACTTATTAATAAAACTGGAGCAACACAACCCTGTACCGTCTATTATAAAACGATTACAGAAAACAGCAATGACAATCTAATGCTATCTCGTATTTGCATTGAAATGAGACCGCTAATTATAAGGCGCTCTGAACAATCGACGCCAGTGCTTTACACTAGATGAATTTTAATCTATAGACGAGGCTAAGGCGCTCCGCAGATAGGGCAACAGTTGCCGCAACAGGCAGATTTTATAATTTATAACAGTTATATGATACTCTGCAGATGGAGCAAGAGTTGCGGTAACAGATTGCAGAATATCATATCTATACCAATTATAAGAATCTTTGTCCTGAGTGACTGACTGACTGACATATAGATAATACACAGCCTAAACCACTGGTCGAAGAGACTTGAAATTTTCAGAGTATATTCGTCTTGGTGCGTAGAAATGTACTAAGAAATGTATTTCAAAATTCAACCCGCAAATGGGTACTGTGGAGGTTGTAGTTTGTATAAAAATTACTTCGCGTAAAAAGTCGCGCGCGTTATTAATTTAATTTATAACAGTTATATCATACTCCGCAGATGGAGCAACTGTTGCGGCAATAGGCAACTTTACTAATTCATGACAATCATAAAAATCGTTGAACTTATTGACAAATTCTGACGTTTGTACTTTACGTTTTCCAAAGTACAAGAATTTTTAAATTTTTTCATACATTTTATAGACCGCAATCTTTTGACCTCAATTCTTTGGCTACAATCTCACCTGATAGAGTGATGATAAAGGCGACGATGAAGCAGGGCGGTCTAGAAGACAAATATTCACTTAAAGAGATCCGATTATAGTGGTCAGGACGAACGCTGGTATGAAGGGGTGATATGCTTACCAAGTAATAGTGGTACTGAGCCGTGCGTCAACTCGTCCTATGGTATTTAATTATTAATAATAATAATATCAAATGTCATTGCAAGGAATGAACAAACATAATAAATATTATGAGAACATGACAGTTGATAAATCTCGTCCAATGGTGTAAAATTATGAATAATAATATGGAATGTCATTCAAACACAATAATTTTACAAGAATATGACACACAAATCGTTTATCGCTAAAAAGTTGCGCAACAAAAGTATACCCGTGTACAAAAGCCTAATGCTGAGCTATTATGATCAGTGTCGTATGATCAAGGACCATAAAGGACCCAGATGATCATTACTCGTAAATCGACAGAATATTAAGTAGAATTTTATTTACAGGTTGATTGAGCGGCATATTTGTTGTGTTGTCAATTTGTAATTGTATTGTAACTTGTTGGTATCTATAGATCAATGAAGCCGTTATAGTCTCGGCTAAAATAGGACCCTTCCATCACCTCCTATGATGTCCTAGGAGGTGATTAAGAGAACGCACTGGGAGATAAATATTTCTGCCGCCAAGCAGTGGGATCTCATTGCTGTGTTCCGGTTTGAAGGGAGTGCATGTAAAATTACAGGCATAATGAGGATTAACACCAGTTTAAGTAGTGTAAGGTAGTGCTTCGTAGGGCACGTGTCTAACGTGAGTAAGCTACATGGCAATACTTTGTTATAGGTGATGAGTACCAGTTAACATCAGATGGGTTATATGCTTGTTCCCCCAGCAATACAATGAAAAACAAAATAAACCACTGGTGATGTAGTAGAAGTGACCCCGCCTTCTGATCCTAAAGTAGTGGGTTTGAATCCAGACTGCACCAATGGATTTTCTATATGAAAAAATTATGTGCGCTTTGCAGGTGTTGTCAAACTGTGAAGGAATATAAGTAAGTGTTCTAGCAGCGGCGATGGGCTTGCAACCTGTCACGTTTGGAATATTTACTACTACAAAATGTGGGTATGTGCCAAATGCAGTTTGGACGTACCTCTGACTACAGGGGTAGTCAGAGGTACGTCCAAACTGCATTTGGCACATACTGTAGTCAGAGGTACGTCCAAACTGCATTTGGCACATACCCACATTTTGTAGTAGTAAATATTCCAAACGTGACAGGTTGCAAGCCCATCGCCGCTGCTAGAACACTTACTTGGACATACTCAAGCCGACAAAAGCATTTTTGCCCTATCTCGACGCTCGGTCAACTAAATGACAATACAAAACATCGCTTATAGTTTTCAAGAGTAGACCGGTATACCTATCTTTATTAACACTTCATAGAAACAAGCAGCAAAGGACACGACAGATATAAATCAATTAATTTCGATGGATAAATTGTTAGATTGCGATACGGATGCATTTTACAATGCCACGCACATACCTACCTACTATACTATGTTCTGGGTATAATAAAAAGTATCTATGTACTAGAGGCCACTCGCAGCTTCGCCCGCGTGGTAGTTTTTTCCCGTTCCCGTTATTTTTTCGGGATAAAAAGTAGCCTATGTCCTATTCCAGATTACAATCTATGTTTATTCCAAATTTCATCCAAATCGGTCCACTGGTTAGAGCGTGAAAGAGGAACAAACATCCATCCATCCAAACATTCGCATTTATAATATAATTATGATGTAATGTATTGTATTAAGTATATCAGTCATCTAGTACCCATAACACAAGCTCTGCTTAGCTTGGGGCTAGATGATGCTGTGTGGATTGTCCAGCATTATTATTATTATTATGATGATACCTATTTGGTTTGGATACTAAACCCGCTTCCACAACGATCGCTAAATGTATTTAGCGAGCTCTTAAACGCATTTAGGAAAGAAAATTACGTCGCTATTACGTTTACGCTAAACATGTTTATCTTGGTAAACGTGATTAGCTATATAAAATTAAATCAGATCGTTGTGCAAGCGGGCCCAAGACTAACCCTATCTATACCAATTATAAGAATCTTGGTTCTGACTGACTGAAATCAAATGACCAAAAAAATTATATCTACAAATAAAAAAAATATAGACAAGGCAGTGACGTAACGTCTCGCTGCGCCCGCGCATCGTCCCGGCGATTCATGTTGCCATTAGCGTCATTTATACCGCACAACACGTGGGTCTGCTATCAATTGAATTCATTGCCATTTTCCTCTCACAAATAACATTAGACCGACGCGTCGTGAATGGATTGAGTCTCTGGTATTATTATGTTCATACAAGGCTCATTCAATGCATTTTTATTCATATTAGAAAAAAGAAAGAACCGACGTCTTTAATCTCTAGGCACGGTTGATATTCCCTCAGATATTTTTGTACAAAATAGTACCGACTTAAAATTCTTTGAGGATTTTTAATGGGGGTAGTGAGAGGTACGTCCGAATTACTGATCACATTGTGCACTGGACCACTGGATTCAAACTCACGCCGCTAAACAGTTTGCTGTGTTCCAGTTTGAAGGTAATTACAGGCACATTATTATCTGCAAGATAATGCTTTGTCATAGGTTATGGTAACCATTTAACATCAGGTGGGGCCATCTACTTGTTCTATCAGTAAGATGTATAAAAAGAAAAAATATAGTCAAATACTACGTAGGTTTCCAATAGCTTGTAACTGGAGTCCTTTAGAATTTCAACGGGATCAGTCGTAAGTAGTAGTAGAGCTCTTTATGAAGGGCTCATCCGGGGCAGTACTACCACCATACCTATTTCTGCCGCCAAGCAGCTTGCTGTGTTCCGGTTTGAAGGGTGTGGGTGCCGGTGAAATTACAGGCACAAGAGGCTTAACACCTGTATGCCTCAAGTTGATGGACGCTGAGTAATGCATTGTAGGTGACGTTCCTAACAAGCGTGACCAACGAGGCAATGCTTTGTTATAGGTGATGGTAACCACTTAACATCAGGTGGGCCATCTGCTTGTTTCATAAACAAGTTACATAAAAAAAAACCATCCTAAATAACTAGTGAGATTTTATTAGACCTCCAACGCATATTTATTTGCGAACAGCCGAGCGTATATTCGCGCGTCCTGTATGCACGCGTGGGGTCCCGATCTGGTTAATCCTATTTATATTATCGTGATTACCGCATTATGTCACCGGCGACCGCGTCCGCACTGCACCGACCTTCTGAATGAAACTCGGGGCCAATTGCGTGAATTTTGAACGATTTTTCATACTTTTTTTTTACACGGCTTGCTAGTAGACAAGTCTCTCTCTCTCTCTGCGTCCATCGAACTGAGCCATACCGGTCTTCAGCCTCATGTGACTCTAATTTCATCGGCACCCAAACTTCAAACCGGAACACTGTAAGCTGCTTATCGGTAGAAATAGGCTGGTAGTACTTCCTAGGACGAGCCTTCCGCTATTAATACTAATATACCTTAACTGTCATTTATATGGCGTAGTGTAAAATTTGTACCAGACAGCCGACTCCATAGATTGCATGCAGATAACACATTTCATGCTTCGTAATTTTTTTACCTTCACTGCTCAACTACCATATTACTATTTAGACGACCAACGCAGGCGATTGCAAGATCGATTCCCGCCTATGGATAAATGTTTGTACGATCTGCAAATATTTATTCCGGGTGTTTTGTGTATTTTGTAAGTATAATAAAAAAATATCTATGTATGTAATGTATTGTATCAAGTATATCAGTCATCTAGTACCCATAACACAAGCTCTGCTTAGCTTGGGGCTAGATGATGCTGTGTAGATTGTCCAGCATTATTATAAGTATTATATCAGTTAGTATATCAGTCATCTAGTACCCATGACACAAGCTCGGCTTAGCTTAGGGCTCGATGATGCTGTTTGGATTGTCCAGCATTATTATTATTGATAAAAAAATATAACTTCACTCTACAGTGGTATTAACTTAGCTGTTATAAATGGTGTAGTGTACAGACAGGCGACTCCATAGATTGCATGGAGATGGCACATTTTGTTCTTCCCTAATTTTTTTGCGATAGTAGTCCAAACCGTTTGAAATAGCACAATTGTGCTCAAGGCTGTAGACAAAGTTTGGACATCTGAGAGGATATCTACAGTTTATGAGGATCACGTCGAGATATACATTTTTCTGTGTATTTGAGTGTGTATTGTGCTTTAGCCATGTTCTCAAATCAAATCAGATAGAAATCCGCGCATTACTGGATTACATCGCCCACTGTCAACCCACAGTGCGGCGACAGTACTGGCCTTGGCTCTGAAAGTATAGATTTGTTCACGCTCTCACCAGAAAGATGCTGTTCATTCTGAGACCCAACCCTCGTATGTTTTTGGAGCTGAGACGACATTGAAGCTAGAATTTGATTGGGTCTGTCTAAAATTACTGTTACGAAGCATACCATTGCAGACTGACCTTTCGTTCGCCTCGCCCGATCACACTTTTCGTAACGTTCTCGTCACGCAATCACCAGCTTACTCCCCAAGTCAAGCGTGCTTAAAGAAATTTTACTTCAAAATACGTACATAAGACTATCAGTCATCGGGTTTCCATAGTTTATTCTATGCTTAGTTTGGCGCTAGATGGTGTTGTGTCAAAATGTCCATAAATATTTATTATATTTTTATTATGAACGTAAGTAAGTAATAAGTTTTTTAAATGCATGACTTTCGAGACCATGATTTGTGTAGGTGATGGTTACCAGAATAGATGGGATATCGCTTATACCATCAGCAAGTGGTACAATAAAACCTGTCGGCCTTGCACCTCTTCGACAATTTATTTTTAATTCTGCTAATATGATAGCCATCGATATTTCTTTTCAAAAACTATAAAAACGAATTATTCAATTTCATTAGCAAGAGACAGACTACAAAGCAGTCGAACCTTTACAAAACACACACTTGACCACTTTTTTATTTTTAAATAGCATGACAGGCGTGATTATTGTCGCCGGCACAACACTACGAGAGGAAGTGTGAGGGGTTTTAGTACTCCCGCAAAGTGTGGGAAAGATCGTAATCTGGCAACCCTATTCATAATTTATTATATTAAAAGCTTATTTAGTAAATCGCGAATGTTTTTGTTTATTTTGTGGTGGCATAATGTGTTGTTGGAATGACTAACGAAGTACCAATTGCGCGCTTTAAAATATTTTTGATTTGAAACACATTAAAATAATGATTTTGACCAAATACTCAACCTGAAAGATGACTGCCAGTAGTAGAACCTTACGCAATAAGTTAAAAATGTGTTTTCTCGATGGTAAAGAATTTAATAGTTCTATAATCACTTCGCTAGTTGTCGTGATCTTAATCTAGGTTTTTTTTCATGAAATACTCGTAATGTTTCATAGCATAAGTCGTAAGGTATAGTCAAACGATGGTGAACTTTTGTCTAACCTAAACCAGCAATCAGAGGTACAGTCAGCTGCACTAGAATGTATACAATTTGTAACTCTATGTGAAACCATTTTGAAAGTTACAAATTGTATACATTCTAGTGCAGCTGACTGTACGTCCAGGTAATACATTTGGTGCGTACCCACATTAATTTATTATAATTATTATTTATTAATATAATAGTCTTCCCTTCGAAGGTATAACAGTCAACCTACGAACTCTCATCCATAGGGATTACTGTCATTCAATTTCAATATATTTCATTCCGTTTACTTTAAAATGAAGTAGCAAGAAAAATAATCTCAAAGGTACTTTACCAAGCGAAGCCAATCACTAAAATCGAGTGATATTTAACAGGTTAATTTGACAGGCGAAATTAAATTAACAGATTTCAAGGCAAATTGAGTTTATGCGAGTGCTTCGTGTTTACTCGAAATCAAACCGAATCGAAATGGATTTCAAAGAGTAATATTTATGAATGTATATCATTTGTTTATCTTTAACGTAAATTAAAAATCGTTAAATGTGAGTAGGTCTTGCGCCCCGAGAGTTCAGTATAAATTGAATTACTTAAAAAAAATAGGGTAACTTAATCCCCAAGCACGGTAGATACCTACTTGAGATTCTAAGAGGATCTCTAAGGGAGGTAGTCAGAGGTACGTCTAGATACTATCTGGTACATATCCACGTTTTGTAGTTGTTGTTATTCTATAAGTGACAGGTCGCAAGCCTTACCGCTGCTAGAATACTAACCGGCTTCCTCATGGTGTTTGTCTTCACCGTTTGAGAACGCTTGCATTGCGCACATAAATCTTCGAACAGACACAAAAAAATACTTTCCTGCTGTCCCTATCGACTGACTGAACTCAGTGGAGACAGCGAGAATACTTCGATTGAACTGTCTCCGATAATAGTTAATTTAAATTGTTCAATTGATCTCCATTAGACTGTGTAAAACTCAGATATCGAATAGCTCTCTGATTAAATATTATTGATTGTTTAGTTAAAGTTTCGATACTAGAATAAATTGTTTGAAATTGTATTGAATGAATTTTGATTTAACATCGCCTGTTCCATTTTTGATTCATTAATTTATATTGGTTCTCACTTATGCTTTGTTAAGAGGTAGGAAAAACACCTGATAGGTACCAACTATAACTACTTTGAGTAAAAACTGAGATCATCATCATTCTTCTACCCTTAACCCACTTTATGTGGGATCGGTTTTTTCCTCCATATCTCTCCATCATCTCTGTAGTCACTCCATTCTTACCCATATCATCTTTCACACAATCCATCCATCTTTTCTTTGGTCTTCCTTTATTTTTATATCCATTCATATCTAATCTACTCTCTTTAAAAAGTACTATGATTTCTTAAATGGCGATTTATTTTATTTGGAAAACAAACAGAACAATAAATCAGTAAAAATAAAAACATATAAAACACAACCAGCCATAGAATAAAGTCCATATTCTTAGCAACCAGCAATGTTTACTTCTTTAAATAACACAGAGTAGTGTTGAACAGAAATAAAGGCTGAATGTGAAAGTAATACCTACTTCACCTTCACCTCACTCTCTTTGGTCACCATACGGTGACTTGGCAAGTATTTTAGAGTAAAAAACGCCCGGTTCCAATAGATTGTGTCCGTTAGTATCACTAAGAATGGTTGCTATAGTCAGATGAGTCTTCATCTAATTGGATAATGTTATAGTGACAGTTTTCACTGGCTAATGAGGAAAAAGTTTATCTGGGATTCGTTTTCTGTCATCTTTGGAAGCAACATTGTATTTGCATTTTAATTGTTTTTCTAGTGTTATTTTAAGTTCTGATGGGTAATTTTGGTGGTATTTTAACCATCATTCTTTGAGGTCTTAGCACAAGGTGAACAATTGAAATGAAAGTGTGTTATGAGGTATCCTGATTTGAACGAAAATGTTTCCCTTTGGTTTTGAAGAAAAACGCCATCTTTTTCTTCAAAACCGATGACGGCTGACTTTACTTTTTTTACCGACTCGACTTGACTAAAAATAATTTATTCAACCCACTTGACATTGGCAAAATTGTCCGCAAGACGGACAGATGCCACAAAAAAAAAACAAATCTGACAGGCAAGTACTACCGGGCATAAGTTTCACAGATGATTACCAATAGTCAACTTCAATTTCAATTTTAAATTTATTCCCTTATAAAATAGCATAGAACGAATTCCAAGGCGCTATCCTAGTTACACATTAAAAATAACTAGTCGGGGAGTGGGTGCGACTACGTATACCGGTAAACTATTGCGGATTAAATAAGACTACTACTAAAAAGGGGCTAGACAGTGTCATTATCAGTGCACCTCTTTTTCTATGATAAAAAACCTTTGGAAGTTGACTTATTACTCGCGGTAATCAAAGTCCAAGTTTCATTCACCAGTCCGGCCTTTAAACTTTTATATATTAGGTACTAGCGGCCGCTCGCAGCTTCGCCTGCGTGGCAGTTTTTTCCCGTTCCCGTTAAACTTTCATCCCCTTTTTTATCCCCTTGGAGGTAGAATTAATTAAAATCCTTTCCTAGCGGATGCCTACGTCATAACATCTACCTGCATGCCAAATTTCAGCCCGATCCGCCCAGTGGTTTGGGCTGTGCGTTGATAGATCACTATGTCAGTCAGTCAGTCAGTCACCTTTGTGTTATATATATTTAGATAATAATATTAAAAGGATGTTAGCTGCTTGAACGCGGGGCAACCCTGCTCCCACCTGTCATTCATCGTTTGTGTAACTGGGTATATCTGGCTTTTAATAGATTTAATGCGACGCCGTCTCTGCTTACATTTAAAATATCCTGGACTCAGCCAGTAGGCTTTACTGGCTCCTGTAATATCCTACACTGGACTAGGTAGGTATATTATGTAAACTTGATGAACATTTTGTAAACAAGCAGTCTTACGAGAATCTGTCAAAAGACAATGCTTAAAATATTTCCATCACTTACACAGTATTATACCTACACCAACAATGATAAAAAACGAAAATAATTATAAACTCATAGTTTATTAGTTTTTATAGTGCTTACCTGCACGGTCGCTACAGTACCGTATGAAAAACATTCCAAATCTTATTTTCGTCGAGTTATTTGAATCCTCGGTAGCGAAATTGGTTATCGCATCCCCGTATCAAGGGGAAGGTCGTGGGTTCAAATCTCACTCGAGGAAATAATTTTTGGGATGATATAAAATCTGCGTAATTATAAACTCGTTCTCTAGTAAAGTAGTCATGTCATTGTCAAGCCGTTCATGAGAACAGTTGAGACATGTCCTATGTGGAAGCTCCGCAGCCACACTGGACGGTAAATTGTCACGGTAATTTGGACTTATCTGAACTGGAGCTTCATTATTTACATTATTATTATTTTATAACAGGATCATAAAAACACGGTAGGAACCAAGAAGTAAGTTTCTTGCCGATTCTTCTAGGCTTGGTCGCGAGAAACTGGCGCTTAGATTCACCTAGATTTAGGACGTTTCAAGATGATCCCTGCGGATTTTACTGAATAAATGCTTTTTGACTTTGACTATCTGACAAGCAACAATTCTTAGCGGTACTAACGGACGCTTGTTATTGGAACTGCGGTTTAATCGTTTAGAAATGACAAAGCAAACTATACCTTAAGCGCTAGGTATAGCTAGATATTTCCATAAAACAAAATAATTGTTGATATAGCAATATCATCCAGTGTGCACCCTTTGCCCGGAGCAATTATAGCCAATTACACGGGCCTGCGCCGCGGCTCAATTGCCACACCGACTGTATTTGCTGCTAGCAGTTGTTATTACAGTCGCGTATGGAATACTAACTACTGCAAAATGTGGGTATGTACCAAACGCACTACCTGGACGTGACTCTGATTACGCCCTTTAGATATTCACGAATAATCTTGAGTAGGTGCTGGTACTAAAAGATTGGAGGGAATATCTACTTGGATTATAGTCGTGATGCTATTTTTTTTGGTTTCGATCACTTTGAATTGGACCATTATAAAATGAAACTAGGTGCCAATTCCTATACTAGTCTATATACTATTATTATAAAGATTTGATTGTTTGTTTGCATTGAATAGGCTCCGAAACTACTGGACCGATTTGAATAATTATTTTACCGTTGGGAAGCTACACTATCCCCGGGTGACATAGGCTATAATATATTTTCAAAAAATTAGAGATCCTTACTAGAACCCGTCTAAAGCTGGGAAGGACTGCTAGTCTTTATATATACAAAAGGCGTTTACTTAAAGTGGCGTGTATTGGCATTCTTGTCTTTATTAAGTGAATTGGCGTTCTATTACAATTCAAAATTGATGTAGCCAAGTGGCGAGCGCCGCACGTCACAGCGTGCAATCTCAATCAGTTGTAACACAATAAGGCCAATAAGCAGCGCGTCCAATAACTTCAATTACTTGCAAATATGTTTACATTGATATGCAATCGTATCGGCGCCCGCAGCAATTGTACCGGCACTGTGACGCTCAACAAACTTACTGTAGTACTTACCTACATATATTTGTCGTGATTAAATGTCGCAATCACTGTACCAGAAATCAATGAGAAAAATTGACAGCCGTCACAGCCCAGTTTTAGTAGCCCTGCCTTCTGCGCTGTAGGTAGGTAGCGTGTTTGATCGCACCGAGAACAAACATTTATGTAACTAATATAGATGTTTATTCTATACCTGGGTGTTATTTGTATTATAAGTATATATTTACAAAAAAAGAAGCATATAAGTATTGTATCAGCTATCTGGTTCCCATAGTACAAGCTTAGCTTAGTTTGGGGTTAGAAGACGTTGTGTGAATATGTGTCATAATATATTTGAACAAAAACAATTGTTTTTGCTTTGCAATTATTTTTGCGTTGTTATTATTCTTTTGAAGAATCTCGGGTAGATAGGTAATTAGATATTTGGGGAGATATCGACCATGCTTGGGGATCACAGTCGCGGTGCTACTATAACTTGTACTACTAAAATTGTGCCAGCAATAAGTCATAAAAAGTTCCTTACACAAACACCTTTACTAAAACCTACTATAACTACTTTACTATAACTTACCCTTAATATGTAGCATCCATCTGGGTAAACATACCCTGTGCCCGGATGAGCTACAAGAACTCACCCCCAAGAAAATCCTCCAGTTCCTAACAGCTGCAGGGTTCAGTGGTGAACTATGAACGCTCTAATGAGGAGTGATACCTTAACAAGTGACGATCACAATAGGCCATATGGCCGCAGTGATACCAAAGCCGCAAAAATATAATAAAAAAAATACCCTTAATATACTATTTAGTTATTAGTACCAGAACTATTCCAAACAACTCAATTTGAACTACTCTGCTATTCACAAAATGAAGTTTAATAATACCCTCCAAGTTTCGGGGTGCACATAATTCCATATAGTGTCCATTTTGCTTTAGGATTGAGTTTAAAGACTCGTGGAGTTAGAGTTTCTAACAGTAACTGCCTTAAGATGCTTTTTAGTTTATAATGATAGTAAGTGAAGAGCTACGGTGGTCTTATGAGAGTGTAACGGGATCTTCCAGTCGTGCGCCAATAGATTTTTCTATTAAAAAAAGTTATGTGTGTCATCCTAGTGTTTTCAAACGTTCAAAGTTAAAAAGCATTTATTCAGTAATATCCGCAAGATCATCTTGAAACGTCCTAAATCTAGGTGAATCTAAGCGCCAGTTCCTTGTGATCAAGCCTAGAAGAACCAGCAAGAAAGTTATGGTTAAAAAAAAAAACTTATACAAACCAGTTCCTACCTTTTTTGTATGATCCTGTTACAAAATAATAATAATGTCAATAGTGAAGCTGCAGTGTGGTGCCAATCTATACCAATTATAAAAATCTTTGTCCTGACTGACTGACTTGACTGGGATATAGGAAACGCACAGCCTAAGCCACTTATCGTAGAGACTTGAAATTTCCAAGGTATATTCGTCTTGGTGCGTAGAGGTGTACTAAGAAAGGAATTCATGAAATTCAATCCCAAAACGTGTATAGCGGGGGTTGAAGTTTGTATGAAAATAACTTTACGCAGACGAAGTCGCGCGCGTTTTGCTAACTTAATACGGTGAATACCAGACAGAAAACAAATTAAAGGAAATGACTCAGAAAGCATGTTTAAAGAAAACATCGTGAAACTTATTTGCAACGACAACCATTTCTTTCCTGTAGATTGACAAGTTGCCGACAAGTTAGGATGGTATATGCGCTGGGCAAGCATACTTCAACTAACATCTTGTACGTTCAGCGTTTCATAAAATGGGAATATTACAAAATCGATATTATCATCTCTAGCATGTTACAAAACAAGAAAATAAAGCTACGAAGGTGCTACGAACTTGCTACGCATCTACGGAAGTCGTAGCAATAGTATTACTTCGGATTGGTACGTACGAATTTTTTTCATGAGCATCTCTGAAAGAGAATTATGTAGCCTAATGTAAATAATAGTTTAATACCTTGTTATAGGTGACATCTTAGCCCTAAAGAACTGCAGTGTACTATCAGAAATCAGAGTCAAAGTCAAAAATCATTTATTCAGTGATATCCGCAGGGATCATCTTGAAACGTCTTAAATCTAGGTGAATCTAAGCGCTAGTTCCACGCGACCAAGCCTAGAAGAACCGGCAAGAAACTTACGGCTTGGTTCCTACCGTTTTTTTGTATGATCCTTTTACAAAGTAATAATAATGTAAATAATGAGTACCACTAAACCAACAGTAGGTCTACTCTCAGAAACGATAGACAAAGTTTATATTATCGTTTTGAAATACACTGCGGGGCAACTCAGTCAAAGTTCCTCAGTCAAGTTGACGCTGTCTGCCATGCAATGTAATGTAACTCAAAACAACAATACGAAACTTCGTCTATGATTTATAAGATCGACCTACGGTGCTCAACTGAGACTAACTAGAGGGTTAGTCAAACACTAAAGGGGATATGTGATTATAAATGTTGATATAGTAGTATATACCTGTCCCAATACAGCACAGGTGAAGTTGTAATTCGATCTACAACTTAGAACTCTAACTCGAATCGCCAACTCTGCTTCGAGTAAATTAATAAGTTAACTAACAGCTATCGGCTTAAGCCGCAGTTTGCTATAAACGGCAGACGTCAACACGGCCGTAATAAAACGGCAGCATACTTTTTAGGTCCGTATTATAAAACAACACTGAAACAGCCTACTTTAGCTTAAGTTTAGTTTTAGCCAGGCGTATTTTTTATACAAATTGCTGATTGAGAAAGCAAATAGTGAGTGGTTATTATAAACTATACGAAAACATTGCCATGCAGGTCACGCATGTTGCAAAAACGTGTCCTACGATGCACAGCTCTGCGTCCATCAATCTGAGGTGTTAAGCATCATGCGCCTGTAATTTTACCGGCGCCCACACCCTTCAAACATTTGCTTGATGACGGAAATAGGCATGGTAGGTATTTTTTCCTTGGATGAGCCCTTCACAAAGAGTTCTACTATAATAAAATAAAAGTTTTACAAATCAATTTTTTTTTAAACTAAGCATCGCTTGTATGTACCTACTAGGGAACCAGATGACTAATATAATACTTATAAACTTTTTTTTTGTAAATACTTAGAATAATAGGTACATACGAAATAAGTGTTTATGTTGCATAACTTTTTTTATATTTTCATAGTTCTTATATTAATTACTAGCTGACCCTCTCACGACTTCGTCCGCATAGTTACTGTAGTTTTTCATACAAACTTCATCCCCCTTTTTACACCCTTTTTAGGAATGACAGCTTAATGAAACCCTACTAAGTTTTAAGTTGAACTATTAAACTAACTAATTCTACAGATTGCATCAACATTAATTTAGCAATTTTTGCATGATGCGAGCACAAACAATTGCACAAGAATGAAAACCAATTTTATTTTTCCCTAAACTACACAAATTGCACACATGACATACAATTGTTTTTTTTTAATCACCAAGTTAATTTTATGCTACTTTTTTACTTTATATTTTAGGGTTTATATATATTATGTATGTTTAAATTTCAGACATTTATTTACAAAGAAAATTATAGCTAATACAAGTATTTCAGACTAGTTTGCTACTTTATATTTGAGGGCCAAATTAAAAAGATTTTTTTTCTTTAAAGATGACAAAAATGGTTGAATTATCAATATTTTCTTAATCAAATGTCAAAAGGTTACCTTCACGCTACCTTACTAATGTCAGATTTATTCATGCTAAGCGTCCTGTCTCTCTGTAATTAAATGGCAGATTACAAATGGAAAAGTACCTACATACCTACCACATATTGTATTAACACGCAGTATATTACTTACTTGTTGCTAGGTAAAATTTAAAATGAAAGAAACCAAAAAAATGCTAAATAAAAGGTTACCTAGGTACATGGTTTTACATTTTATTAAACATGGTTTGTCTTAAAATAACACTTAAATAGGTACACGTAGGAATTACACTGTTTTCGGCAGGTGCGTCGGCACATTCGGATATTTTCTCTATCACTTTATTTAAATGTAGTTATGTAGGAATAATATTTTAACTCACGGATAAATTTTTACGTTGTATCATAAATATTTAACATTGTTCATCAGTATTAAGTATCTATATAGCAACGTAACTTCAAGAAAATATGCATATTTTCCTTTTAATGAAAAATTAAACCTTACAAAATAGGTAGTAAAACGGGCACGATTACTCTTCCTTTTTGTTAAAAAAAAACTATAAAAATTACCTTATTAGCGTCCGAAAATATTTTGTTGTATTGTTGGCAGGAACTTTTCCCGCCGAACTCACGTGTAAAAATGCGCGTTTACCGCGCTGTCACTGTCATTCCGTTCGAAAACACGCGAGTCGCGAGTTGTCGCAAGCTGCGGCGCTGTGCGACTGTCGGACTCCGCGAGCACTACTGCCTGTACTCTACGTAGAGTCTAGTAATCGCTCCGAAACCGCCCTCGGCAAACAAAACCCCACCCGCCGTAAAGAGCATTTTAGCACGCGCGCCTCCCTCGCCCCGCGCCCTGATTTAATAGCGAACGCGGGCACTGATTCACTTAGCTGAACGCAACTACCTACTCCCTCTCCCTCGCTCCCGTGCAAACCGTTACCTACTCCGCGTCTTCTCTCTCGTTCGAATCCGTTCTGAAATCAAAAGTTGGAAAGAGACGGCCGCGGTCGCGGACACTTCTTTCTTCCAACTCGATTTGCATACGGGGGTCGCTCCGCAAACTTTATGTCCTCGTTTCGTAAATTATTTATACGTTTGGAAATACTTTTAACGGCATGCTTGGGCCTTCGAAAAGATTGGGTAAAACAACCTGAATTAAGTGAGCGGACCGGCTGGATTACTACGCGGGACGCGACTAATCACATTTTGATCCAGTCTCAGATTACTTTAGAAGGTACTTTTAAAAATTCAACTGCCATCTTTGATCAGTGCCACTTTTTTATTATTGTATCAACGTTTTTAATTGACAAAGTTTAGAGTTATAACAACTAATATGCAATGGAGTGGTTTGTTACTTTGGTGGGGTTTCCTTGATAGAACACACTTTGTAGGTACATTAGAATCTGGAAAAAATAAATAAATAACTTCACGACTTTAGGCACGGTAGATATCCCCTCAGATATCTTAAGCTTATTATATTTTTTCAACTTAATTCTTGGAGGATGTCTAAGAGAGGTAGTCAGAAGGACGTCCAGATATTACATTTGGCACAAACCTACATTTTGCAGAAGGTAGCTGGTATTACATACGTAACGGGTTGCAAGGAAATCGTCGCTGCTAGAATACTAACTGGTTTCCTGACAGTGTTTTCCTTCACCGTTTGAGACCACTGGCATTGTGCACATATATTTTTCGAACAGAAAAATCCTTTGATGCACAACTGGATTTGAACTCACTACCTTAGGATCAGAAAGTCGGGTCACTCCCACTAGACCACCGGTGCTAATTTCATCATTTTTAAGTTTTTACTGTTTAAGGTGGAACAAGTCCTTACTATTTCCATACAAACGCTGTAACTGAATATCTCTACTATTTATTAACGTGCGTCCGAAGTTAAGTTTGATACTGAATTAGTTTATTATAAGGTTTTGATACCGTTTTGAAAGTTACGAATTGTATACATTCTAGTGCAGCTGACTGTACATAATGTATTGTATTAAGTATATCCGTCATCTAGTACCCATAACACAAGCTCTGCTTAGCTTGGGGCTAGATGATGCTGTGTGGATTGTCCAGCATTATTATTATTAGCTTTTACAATCAAATTCTAATTTTAATATCGTCTCAGCCCTTTGAGCTGAGCTGTCTGAATTATCTATTGACTTTTGATTCAAGAAAAACTAAAAAAAACGTATCATATATTAGCAAAATAACTCTATTATCTTCACAAAACTTGGCAGATAATAAGAAATCTTTATTGAATAACGATCTCGACCAAATTGCTTAAACTGGGGACCACCTGATCCAGAGTTAACCTATCCAATTAACCGTCATTGTATTAGAGGAGGAAAGCTTCTGAGATCGTGACCTTTGTGCTAAGTTCGGTAGAGCAACTCTGTAGAGCACACAATTAATTGAGCGGTGTGAAACATAATAATCTGAAACATAATTCATGAAAATATGTTCAGCTTTAGGTCTAATATTTTATGAAAAGCATGAAATTTCTATTATATAAATTGTTAGTCCTATCTTTATCATTCATTTAATTTTATCTTCTATTGTTTTCAAAAGTTTGTGTAAGTAATAAACTCTTTGATTTTGTATAATTAAATGCAATCTATGCAAATGCCGTGTACAATATTAAGGTTTGCAAATATTCTTAGAATTTTGTTAACTTATGTTACTGTCTGTATTCTGATTTGCTAACTGTTTTTGTACCTTAAATAAATAAAATAAAATAAAAGTACCTACCATCGACGAAAAACCTGTGTTGAGGGCTAGTCTAGTTTATTTTAGATGAATGTTCCATAGTGCAAAGCTTTGTTAAACTGAAAACTGAAAAAGCCAACGGCTTCGTCCGCGTAAATTTTTCATACAAATTTTAAACCCCGTAATACCCGTTCAGGGGTTAAATTCACGGAATTCCTTTCTTACTTAGTGCACGCCCTGCATTTTTGTGCAATTTAAGTGGTTTAGGGATAAATAAATACATATTTTTTCCTTTCATCAAGACCATACTTACAGGAACATGACAAAACTATTTTTGAGATTTAATTATTTTTTCTCTATATGGTATTTGTCTGTCATTCGACAGTTACCAAGTGGTTAAACAAATAATTTATAGAAAAAAATTTTATATTCTAAGCAAATACGTCGGACTCATTTTTTTTAGTAACTCGACATGACTAAAAACTTCTATTCAACTACTTGACATTGGCAAAATTGTTTGTCGAATGACGGACTGATGCCACAAAGGAAAAAAAATTGCAAATAATTTATAGACTAGTCAATAAAAAAAAAGTAAAAGTGCTTTTTGACTTTTTAGCGGTCAAGAGTAAGTGACTCATGTTGTCATTAGGCATTGGGCATTGGGTTAAGTTTTAGAAAAAAAAATAATGAAAAGAACTTTACCCGTACTGAATAGCTCCAGAAGATTAGAAGAAAGCTCTGCAGAAGAACCATCACGACTGATAAATAAATTATACCTATAACTAGTACCTAAGTTGGTATCTGGTATTTTTCTGTTCCTGAAATCATTAAAATTAAAAAACAATAAAACAGAATTATCAAATATTCTCGGACAATCCAAAATAAGCGTCTTATCTTAATAATTTATAGGCAATCGTTTCAGCGTCTGATTCTTTAATCAGAGCGCTGATTCAAAATTTACTTGTCTTGTATACTTCTTCACCATGAAAACTTTGCGCCTTTCCGGAAACATTCAGCCTAAAATAGGCTCTGTGTCTACGGGCGTAAGCCAATGATTGCAGACAAGACATTTTCAGATGTAAACAAATCTTAGTCGAGGTGTAAGTGACAATAAAACGGGAGCTTAGCTCTCGGGGCCGTCTTCAAGTGGAACGGCAAAGGTGCGGGGGGAGTGAAAAGGAGGAGCATGCAGCCTGCAGTCGTCTCCTTCTACCGCGAGTCGCACTCATCCGTTTTATTTCTTGTTTGTCCGTAGCAGGGCGCCTTCCCGCTCACTACATAATTCATTTGAGCGGGCACACTTAAAAAATTGGTTGAGCCGCGTACGAGTTTAGGCGGCGAAATGGAGTTTGCGGATGAGGAGTGGGGGGATTACACGAAATGAAAATAATATGGTAAATGATTTCATTTGAATTGCCGTATTCGCCGGGTAATGGTCCGTGGCAGGTCCCGTTTCATTGTCCGTGCCGCTTTCATTTACGCGCTGAATTTATTTTGCTAGCTTTTATTGCCGCACTTGACTTTTATCGCCCTTTATACAGGCCCATACATATTCAATGGCTCCAAGAGCATCCTGTTTGGTATTTGAAAACTATTACGTTTGGTACACTGCCTACCACTTTGAGCTGTGTGCTTTATTAATGGCACGTGATATGATTTATTTTTAAGAGCTGTTTTTATTGTTCACTAGCGAAATTTGGCCATCGTGAAGTTGTTTTCATGCTAACTTCAACCCCTGCTGTATCCGTTTAGGGGTTAAATTTCGGGAATTCCTTTCTTAGTACACCTCAACGCACCAAGACAAAATTTCAAGTCTCTACGATCAGTGGTTTAGGCTGTGCATTGTCTAATGTCAATCAGCCAGGACAAAGATTCTTATAATTATTTCCCTGCCTTCTGTGCCTGGTGGTGGGTTCGATCCCCACCAAGAACAAACAATCGTGGGATGAACATAGTTTGTACTTTGTCTGGGTGTTATATTGTATTCTAAGTATATATTTACAAAAAAATCCATAGTACAAGCTATGCTTAGTTTGTCGACAAATATATAATTAAGTATTTATAGTAGGTACCTTAGTTATTACTACTACTTAAGTAGGTAAGTATTTAAGAGAAGATCTTTATATTATTTAACCCTTTTGAATACTATTAGGTACTCGTTTGATCAACTACCTATAAAATATTTATACATTACAACTAATTTTCTTTCAAACGCTCTACGCCAAGTTGCAATTTCTTAGTTTGTCATATAACACAAACTTAACAATGAATTAATGGAGCACAACCGGTAATGATCCGTTGAGCAACAAAGCGACCGCAAGGGTTTAAAAGCTTTCTTTAATAAATCACAAAGGGTGGGAAGCCCTCATTTTTTACAAAAGAGCCAAAAGATGAGGGTTGAGATACAATTACACAATCATTGATGTTGTTATTGCGGCCATTATATTGAGATCTTGCTTGTCACTGTGGCTAGAGATTTTTTTGTGGTGACTCGGTTCTTGGTACAAAACGGCTAAGATGTGCAACGCGACAAAATGTTGTCTCGTGCAATTAGAAATATCTCTATATATCTCTGTGCTAACATGGCAGTGCCAAAAAACTCTCTCGGTCCGTCAAATGAAGGCTGATAATGCTGTTTAGCTTATCTGCAGGTTTTTTATCTATAACTAGAGGCCACTCGGGCACTTGCAGCTTCGCCCGCGTGGCAGTTTTTTCCCGTTCTATTCCAGATTACAATCTATATTTATTCCAAATTTCATCCAAATCGGTCCACTGGTTAGAGCGTGAAAGAGGAACAAACATCCATCCATCCATCCAAACATTCGCATTTATAATATTAGTAGGACTTCTGAAATATCCACCCATCAATAGAAAAAGTATCTCGTGTCAAGCGCGACATACCTTGCGTTGCACATCTTAGCCCGGGAAGATAATATAACCACTATGTTATGATGCGAGACTTTCTTTTTACCAAATGACCAAACTGAATCGATAGTTTAATAAAATAAATATTGGTGGACATTTCTATAAAACATCATCTAGCCCTAAACTAAGCATGTGTACTACGGGGACCAAATTACCGATAAAATATAATAATCCTAAAGAAATGTGGAGCTAAAACCAAAAAAAATATAATAAAATGCTGGACCCCACAGCATCATCTAGCCCCAAGCTAAGCAGAGCTTGTGTTATGGGTACTAGATGACTGATATACTTAATACAAAACATTACACATACATATTTTTTATTATTCATAGAAAATACCTAGAACACTCGGAATAAATATTTGCGGATCGTACAAACATTTACCCCAAGGTGGGAATCGAACCCGCAACCTCGTACTTCCGAACACACGAACCCCTGGAATGGATATTTGAGGAATAGTGTCTGTCACCGCCATCTAGGAATTGATTAGGAAACATTATGACGACCGATGTGGCGCGGCGGGCGAATGTCCGCCTGCGACGCAGGGGTTGCGGGTTCGATTCCCGCCTTGGAATAAATGTTTGTACGATCTGCAAATATTTATTCCGGGTGTTCTGGGTATTTTCTATGTATAATAAAAAATATATATATATGTAATATAGTACTGTATTAAGTATATCAGTCATCTAGTACCCATAACACAAGCTCTGCTTAGCTTGGGGCTAGATGATGCTGTGTGGATTGTCCAGCATTATTTATTATTATTATTATTATTTGAGAAAAATCTATTGCTCACCCTAGAGAGGGCTAAAAAGCCATAATTGAGCAATCAATATAGCAATTCCCAGTACCTAGGTTTGGCAATTTCTTTAACGGGCCGGTTTTTGTATCACTTCTTGATGTAACAAGCAGAGCCCCTGAAAAGTCCCGACTTGGGTAGGTACACGGTTATTTTGTGAATTTGACTAGCAATTCAGTCCTAACGCCTCCCGACAGGGGCGCTTATTGTGCATCGATAAAAAATTACACACTAACCGTGTATATTGTATCTACCTACAATAAAAAACTTAGGCCTACTACTGATTTCGCTAGTAAAATTTACAAAAGAACCGTTATAACCAAGTCCAACAAACGTATAACGTAAACGTACGTAACGTAAAAAACGAAAAAACTCAGAATCCACCTACAAAGCCCCAAATCGGGGTTTTTTACGATGTAAACAGATACGAAGATGATATTGATGAGCTTACCAATAACATCAATTCATTCATTTGAAAAACTGCTAGATACATTATTATAAGAAAGAATCTATTCCTAGATGGCGTTGTACAAAAAGCAAACGAATGAACTGAAAATTGATCTACACGGGTACAATATCAAAATGTAAGTTATCCCAGTTATCCTATCATTTCCCAAATATTCTTTTTCTTTTATGTATGGCTTTTCTTTTCAGCCTTAAATATACTTCTTCCTCTTCTTTAGGGTATTTGTCTGTTACTGTATGACAAATTTGCAAGTCTTCTAAGTGAAAGTAAAAAGCTACGATGCATTCTATGGATGACAGAAAACCAATGTAAAAAATCCCTACCATAACTCAATAGCGTCATGTCAACTGAATGCCAGAAAAAAATTTTGAGTGTTCTTAGTACCTACCTAAAGATAGATGTCGCTCTAAATGCAATGAAATTCGAAAAGATTCGAAAACGATTGTTGTCGTGTCTGCCACGCACCGCCACGTATAATCATTATTATGACACTATAGAACAAGGGTAGAATGCAAAGAATACATTTATTTTTTTATAGTAACTGCTGAAACACAGATTATTCGGTTTCACATAATTATTACTAATTTAACTACAAAATCGTGGATGTCCAAAAAATCTGTAATATTACTAAATCAGTTTATTAAACGGATTGTTTAAAAACTACATAAAGGCAAATCGTTGCTAGTATGGAAACTTGCAACTTGGATTAGGTATGTGAAAATACCATTTTTTATAGTCTATACTTGCAAAACTGTTTCAAAATTTTCGTACATGTAGGTTTATTTGTTATCTGTCAAACGATTATACTGCCATCTATGAAAAAAGTTTAAGATCATTTACGTTTCAACGGCTCTGTCGGTTAAGCAATCTTAAAAATGTTAGCAGTTTTATTACTTTTAATGTTAAACTCAACATTATAATGTTAATTGTTTTCTTAAAAATCATATACTATTTTACTAGGAAATCTATTTTCATTTTATTTTAAATGACTTCCGAAAATAAGTATTTTCTAGTTTATTTATATTTACCGCCAGAGTTTAGTGGCATTTCAGCCATTTTGTGAACCCCGCGAGCGGAAGTGAGTTTTGTAGGTGCTACGCAGGCGCAAATTGACCTTTCGGTTGAAGAACCCGTCGGTCACATGTAAGTGTCGATAAATATCACAGTTTTACCGTGAATCCCGATTGTTTAGTTAAAAATACAGTTTTTGTAAGTATTTATTGTGGTGAACATAATTTGGTGATAATACGGTCAACCCGCAGTGTGGAATCTGTGTAAATATTGAAAAAGTTCATCTGCCGCGGCGCCGGCACGTTTGTCAAACTGCTAATTTTCAACTACTCCTGTCCGGATTACTGACCGTGTTATATTTTAGTACTGGTGCAATAAATGCGTGCTAATTACTATTTTGTGGGAAATTGAACTGATAGTGAGTTTATTGTGTGAGTTTATCTTGGACAATACATGCTCAAGATGTCTCTTAGCAGCCACATGTTCGGACACCACACCGTTGGTTCTGTGCTTTCTCCACTCATCATAAAGCCTTGTTTTAATTTTTTGACCCCAACTATCCATTAGTAATTCTGAAATAATATTAGACCGTATAGTTTGCTGTTTACCTACACGTAAGATGATTATATTATACTCCCACAAAGAATTGTATTCTTCACGCTTTGTAGGTGGGGTTAGGTTGAGTGAAAACTTCTTCCAATACCCTAATTTCTAGTAACATTCCTGTAGGTTATTGGTTTTATTCAGTAAACTTTGTTCCTCTTTATTCAGTTACCTGATTTATGTACCTATGACTTGACAATTTTGAGATTGACATATTGTTGCTCTTGTTGTATTCATGAACCTATATAACATATCGACGGCCCCACCGAATAAACGTGTAAAGTGAAAATCGCAATTTTACAGGAAAAATAAAAAACATAAAAAAAAATATAGCTCATTATTGATTAGATGTACGTCAATACAATGTATAGACAAATTAAAGGAAAAAAAATTATCTATATTTCGTTAAAAAAATCGATAAGCTAATATTAATGCTTTACGAGAAATTAATAAAAACCCCTTTTACATTTTTATTCTAGTAACAAAATTTTGGTATGCTATGTTTACACTATTATTCGTGGGAAAATATGTTATTACCTAAAAGTGTAACTTATTATACCTTTTTGTTCTATGGACATAATAGGATTTGTCAATGTTAGTATTAGGTAGTTACACATCGGCAAAACTCTTTACAGTTACAGTATTTTTTGAATTTCCGACGAATAATATTCTAAAGTAAGTTTGCATTAAATGTATAAGAGGAAACGGTGTGCAAAATCACATTGTTGCAATATTCGTGTGAGTTTAGTGTTTTTATTTTCCGTAGAATAAACATTCGAAGTACGCTTTTTTTGATTGTTTTCGTTAAATTTATTGGAAAATCTTTCTGAAAAAAATTTAGAAGGTGTATTTTAAATCGACACACCGAAAAACAAAAAAAAAAAAATTACGGTAAGAGCTCTTACACGTTTATTCGGTGGGGCCGTCGATATGTATATCTACAACACCTATTACTGGGCTTATTCTAATCTAATATTATTCCTAAAACTAATTGAAATTTTGGTGAACTTGAATGCTACCATACGTAGTGTATTTTTTTGATAAATCTTTGTTTTTGATATGACAACATTTTAACTATGAAAAACCTACTAAAACTATAGTCACTGCATTATAACTATGACAATATTTGTTTTTTATTGATCTAGTGACACTCATAATACTGATTTTCTTCTATAAAAGTATTTTTCATTGTTGTATTCGATTGTGTTAAAGTCTTCGATGGAATGAGTACAATATTATTGTGATGGTTTGGTTGAAATTATAAGAGTTGTTAACGTAATAAGGACCAGATTCACTTTCACCTTTCTCCATATTATGTATGATGACATTAATAGCTTTTCATAGCATATGGAACCAATATTCTATGCATGAACCATTCCTGATTATACTAGGTTTCCACATGGTATCATACCTAACCATAGAGGTCATTGACTTGGAGATCAACAGCCTTTGTCCCAAATTTTCTTTATGTGTAAATCAATATGTACAGTTATTGCCAAGGTTCTATTGGTTATAGAAATATCATAAAAATCAAACAAGTTCAAGGTGAAGCTGTAATCTTGAGTTTTATCTCCTAGTGTCTTCTTTAGAGACAGAAATCTTAAAATTGTATATTGTGCTCCATTTATATTTTGTGTGTGTTAGCAGCGAAAACCACAGCCTAAAAATAGAGGTTTATTTTATAAGATAATACATACAGTTGGTGTCAAAAGTTAACAAACTTATAACATTGGCTTAAATCAAAACATTTGATATTAACACTATGTAGAGATTTTACTTCTCAATCATAGTTTGAGAAATATCTGAAAATTGCTAGGTTTTATTCATACAACACTTATGAGATTGTCTGTTTATTATTTACTTGAAACTGACTGTATATCTACTTAGATGCGAGCCCATAGAGTCGCGGTGGCAGTCACATATTGCTACCGTGCTGCGGGTACTCGAACATAATATACCAGGCCCGACTATGCGTCTCACAACACAACTGTTTTGTGGGATCACCGTCCAGGGGCACATTTAAAATAAATTACTTTTCACTTCATGATACATTAATTACTAAGGCAGCTTTTGTAATAGGCAATGTTCAAATAGGACAAACACAGCTTACTTGAATTTCTGGTCAATTTACCAGAAGTCTATATTTTAACTTTTTTCACCCACAGATCACCTCTCGACCGTAGATTACGCTCTGCACAACCATGGGTGACATTGAGGATACACACTTTGAGACTGGGGACTCTGGTGCCTCGGCTACCTTCCCCATGCAATGCTCAGCCCTCCGCAAGAACGGTTTTGTCATGCTCAAGGGACGTCCTTGCAAGATAGTTGAAATGTCCACCTCAAAGACTGGAAAGCACGGCCACGCTAAAGTCCACATGGTTGGAATCGATATTTTCAATGGAAAGAAGTAAGTACATCTTGCATGTTACTCCTAGCTTTTTATTCGAGCGAGATGGGGCGAGTCGGATGAGGGAAATCTAAGTCTGGACTCAGTGGTGTCTTGTGGAAGCCCCTTTAGCCAGCAGTAAACTGAATAATAGTCATTTAATCATGTTCAAGATTTAACAGATATTTGTTCATCATTTACAAGTTCATAAGTTCAGTCAGAACATGTAAAGGTAAACAAATACCTATCTATAAGTAAAATGTCAAATTATCTTATCTAGCAATTTATCAATGTAATACCACATTCTATAATCTTTAGAAAGACACGTCGTTTAAGTAGAATCTTAAAAAAAATACGTTTTAAACGTGGTTGGTAGATAAACATTTAATGAACCTTTAAAGTGAATTGAATCTTTTAATCCCACTGATTCATTCCGGGCTTGATGACATGGAACTTCGACAAGTCTAGAAGCGCTTGTAGGCGTAGCTTGCTTGGAGATTTAACGATCGACTAGGTTATGCAAGGTTCTGCGCGGTCACCATTTGGATGAGTGGCTTCTACTGGCATTTACGAGCGCTTTCGTGCTTCGTAGGGCACGTTAGCCGCCGGTCGCCAAGCCATTGTGAAGGCTTTAAGATGGATTTAAAACTTCAACAGGAACTTCAACACCAGAGTTCCCAAGACAAATATGATCAGTATTTGCTACATTTGTATACGCAATATGAGTAGGTATGGTAAGACAAAAACTTAAAAATATGGGCACACGTGCACGATGTGTAGGTTTTTATCATAGTGGATGGATAGTTTGTTAAATTGGTTAAAGTAATGAGCTATCTATTTGAGGCAAGTATGGAGGTAGGATGCGAGCCCATAGAGTCGCGATGACATTTTCATATTGCCATCGTGCTGCGGGTACTCGAACATTATATACCAGGCCCGACTATGCGTCTCGCTGCACATCTGTGTGGCGGGATCACCGTCCAGGGGTACAATTTATCATAATTCTTAGGTTACCAGTAAACGCGGAAAATAACAAATTGCTTTCTTAACCTGCCTCACAGTTAGTAGTAGCTCTGCCTTCTGTGCTGTAGGTTGTGGGTTCGATTCCCACCAAGGACAATCATTTGGGTGATGAATATAAATGCCTGATTGTTGTCTGGGTGCCATATTGTATACTAAGCACTATCAGTCATCTGGTTCCCATCGTACAAGCTATGTATCTTATTCTATGCATTAATTTAATCCAAAGTCAAAGAACATTTATGTAATATCCAGGGATCATTTAGAATTGTTAAGCTAGGTGTGTAGGCGCCGCCAGTTGCTCTCGTTTAAGCCTAAGAGAACAACCAAGCAACTGATGGCTTGGTTCCTACCGTTTTTTTGTAATAAACCAAATGAAATTTTGTGTGAGTGACTGACTGACATTCAATGCAGTCTAAACTAGGTTCTGGGAGCATGTAGGTAGTTTACTTTCATGAACTCCAATCGAAAATGGTTAAACTAGTAAATCGCGCGCGACTTAACATCAGGTGGGCCATCTGCTTGTTTCATCAGCACGTTGTATAAAAAAAAAAAGACAGCGTGAGGTTATTTTCATACAAATTTCAACCCCTGTTATGGTGTGCCCTGGCTGAGCGTTGTCCATGTCAGTCACACAGTCAGAATAAAGAGTCTTATATTGGTATAGATAAAGCCACGCAACGAAATAAAAAAAACGCATAAAATATGTACAGCTCCAAATAGGGCAAGTGAAAGGAAACAAGTGATGTAATGTTGACGTCAAAAGTCATTGAGATATAGAAATGATAGTAAGCCAAGTATTTTGCGACTAAATTTAGGCACCTTTCTATAAGGCTAAAATTAGATTCTATAAGTATTGGCTTGCTTTGGTTCTGAAAAACTTATATGAGATACTTCACGTTATTGCTGCTATAACTAAGGTAGCTAAAGTTATTTCTTAGTAATAGAAGAATTCGCCATCAAAACACATGTTACCTACTGATTTGTTAACGACTTTGGCTCCAGTTAGATCACAAAATGTACAAATTAAATCTCTAGTCTAATTTTAAAATAAATAAACTCTACTTCATGAAATTTATTTAGTTCCCCGACGTGTCTTCAACATTTAAGTCGACCATAAAAAAAATATATACTATCGAAATGCGCGCGTCTTCATCCGCGTGACGTTGTTTTTATACAAACTTCAAATCCCGCTGTATGTACTCGATAAGTAGTTGAATTTTGCAAATTCCTTTCTTAGTACACCTCTACGCAAATTGGTATAGATAAGAGGCATATAGGCTTAACATTATTATTTTTATTTTTTTTTAAAGGGTTGGCAACGCGCTTGTGATTCCTTTGGTGTTGCAGGCGTCCATAGGCTACGGTAACCACTTTCCATCAGGTGGGCCGTAAGCTTGTTTGCCAACTTTGTTGTATAAAAAAAAAAAAGAAAAAAACATCTGTATGCCCCAGGTTGATAGACGCAGAGCAGTGTATCGGGGCATGTTCCTGACGAACGTGACCCACGAGACAATGCTTTGATATAGGTGATGATTACACTTAACGTAGGTTACACTCGTATAAAAAAATATATGCCAAAACTGCAATGTCTTCAATACTCTTGCACAACAAAAACCTAACGATTCTGTCACCTTTCCTTCAGATACGAAGATATCTGCCCCTCCACCCACAACATGGACGTGCCTCACGTGAAGCGCGAAGATTACCAGCTCACCGATATCTCTGACGACGGCTACCTGACCCTGATGGCTGACAACGGTGACTTGCGCGAAGACCTGAAGATACCCGATGGCGATCTTGGCGGACAGTTGCGCTCTGACTTCGACAGCGGCAAAGAGTTGTTGGTGAGTAGTTCAACTGTTTATGTAAATCACAAAATCACTTGACTTATTAATTTGCTGTCTGGGCAAGACATAATAGGCCGTTTATCATCTGGGGTCCATCTTCGAGTAACCACCTATCGCAAAAACAGAAACTTCCTCACAACTAAAATCCCCACTATATGTGTCGTATATCTTCAGAATTCAGTAATATCCAGGGATCTTAAAATAATCTTAAAGCTAGGTGAATCTAGGCGCCAGTTCCTCATTACCAAGGTTACAAGAATAGGCAAGACAACTTGGTTTAAATTTTTTTTTTGTAAAATTATATTAATGTATAAAAGAGCCATGTGACCATGCCTTAATTTTGAATATGTACTTGACTAACGTATTCAAGTATTCAAAATTAAGTCATGGTCAAACCAGTGCTTGGTTACTACCAATGGAAAGGTGCTTATGTATACCAGCCGAGGCGGGTGACGCATCCTCACATGTAGGTGAAACAACTGATCGCCACCGTTAGCTTAATAAGAATCAATTTGATAGAAAACCATTATGTACACCACAAAGATAAAACAAATTACATGAACAAACAAGAATGATAGTAAGCAAAGTTTCACGCGACGTACGATGTCTTCCTTTTCGCCCGCACAGTCGCGTTCCGTTGGTGAGCCATTTGCCTTTGTTTTAAATTGTCTGCATTAACATCATAAAATGTACAGTACTAAAATTTTGCAGTATAAGTACATTTCTGACCCAAAATAATTTGCTAAGTCTAGCTAACGAAAGAAATATCAGCGCGCACATATTCGTTACACGCGAGGTCAAATACCGTGACTTTTTTTAATTACACTTCAAATGGGTATAACGCGCCTTTTATTGAGTTATCATTTTATTTTGACGACGGACAAAATAACATGTCTTTGTGTCTAAGCCTGGGTAAGGAAACATACTAAAAAACAGTTTTTATAAATCAAATTAGTTACTTGCTAATAATGATTTTCTACTGCCAATAACACCATTGTCTACTAGCTGGCGTGTAGGTCCCTTTGTCAAATCTTGTGGACGTTGTAATATAGGTCCTAATCTTTATTACTCAGAAACTCTTGAGTATTAAAACCTATTTCTGAAACCAAAGAGCCTGTATTTCGGTTTGAAAAGTGTGGGTGCCGGCAATATTACAGGCACATGAGGCTTAACTGTATTCCTCAGGACTTCAGGTCGCAGGGCATTTACTACTGCGGGGCATCAAGCATGTCACTTTACACACAAGAGTAGGTCTATACCCAGCCCTAGACCCATACAGGTTGATGACAATGACTGCTAGACTTTTTGGTCAAACTCCAAGAAAATCTGTTATTGTTATGCAACCTTATCAATCTTATAATAATTAAGCTAGTCGAGTATAGAGTCTCTGACATGTCACAATGGTGTGTTGGTGCTAAATCCACTCGTACATAAAACCTCTGCCCATTACCTGGACTATGCACCATTGCTTGTCATATGGACATCATGGGATTTGAGGACATTCCTTTTTTTACACGAAGATACTAATTTTATGGTTTTAGTAAATATATTAGTGTAGCAATACTACATCAACATTTTTTTTGACAGCCATCACTGCTCAGTTTGTAGTAACCCTGTTTCCTGTGCCGTAGGTGGTGGGTTCGATCCCCACCGAGAACAAAAATTTGTGTGTTGAACATAGATGTTAGTTCTGTGTCTGGGTGTTATATTGTATTCTATGTATGTATTTATAAAAAAGTATATAAGTATTCTACCAGTTATCTGGTTCCCATAATAAGCTATGCTTAGTTTGGGGCTAGACAATGTTGTGTAAAAATGTCCTGAGATAAGTTGTTAATATTATTTCCATGTTCAGTGTCTTGAATTATGCTCCATGTATAATATTTGTTGAATAAAGTATTTTTCTGGCTAGATAGCTGTCTTGTCCAAGGGCAACTAGTACAGAGATCATTGAGCTTATTACAAAGTACAGTATCAGTTATTTGCGGCTTTATTGTTGCTACAATCCAACAAAGCTTTATATGCCTGAAATAAAATAAACAGAACTTTAATGTAAACATTTCTTCTGAAACTAGTATTTACATACTGTAACATATGGATTACCAATTACAGTAAAATGTGGGTATGTGCCAGATGTAACATTTGGATGTGCCTCTGACTACGTCCATTAAACATCCCCGGGAACTTGGTAACAAAAAATCAGAGGGGATATCTTCCATGTCTGGGGATAAACCTGTTTCTGTTTTTCTTAAATGTGATTTGTGTGCACAATTAATTGTAGATGTAAACAAAAAAAACTATATTAATCAGTTAAACATTAACATTGCAGTGAAGATAAATCGCATTGGCCTTTTAACTTTTCAATGCTAAGGTTAGATTGTGCATCATGATTCAGAATTATTTTAAATATAAAGGGTGGTGATGTCACCTAGGTGTTAGTAAAGGTGGCAGACTTAACAAGTTTCTCAGTTATAATGAATTTTATTTTATAATATTCCAAGTATGTATAATACATATGAACTTATATTTTGTAAATAATTATTATATAAATATTTATTGAATATGATTAGCACGGATTAAGAAACCAATAATACTAATTATTAAATAAACAAATTTACTATAAATATACACAAAATTAAGTAATTAAAAGGTCAAATTATGTGCACACTACATAGTCAAATACAGAAGTATATAACAAACTACACCCTGACAGACAATAAACATCTATATGCATCACACATATATATGTAAGGCTATAAATTATATAGCATGTGAATAACTGATTGGCTAAAGAGTTATATTCATTACCTCCGCCGTCTGATTCTGATCGTGGGTTTGAATCTGACCATGCGCAAGCAGTTCTATGCGAGAAATGTATGTCCGCAATTCCAGTACTCTCAAGCGGTGAAGGGAAACATCGTGAGGAAATCAGTCTAGGAGCTCCGCTGGGCTTGCAACCAAAGATAAGCATGTGCCAAATATTATTTTTGGACGTTAGTACATACTCCCAATTACTCACCACTAACCATCTTGAAAAAATCTTGAGTCAACTACTTAGTACTAAGAGATCTACCGTGACTAGAGATTAAAGTCGTGATGTTATTTCTTTGTATTGTATGTAACATAGTAATAACATTCTGTTTTGTATTGTTTCAGTGCACCGTGCTGAAATCTTGCGGTGAAGAGTGCGTGATCGCAGTAAAGGCAAACACAGCTCTCGACAAATAAACCAACACAGCATTTATAGGGTTATAACATCGTATATTTTTTTTTACAATCAAACACTCTTACATAAATGTAAAACATAATACTATGTACTATAATTTAACGTTAAATATAGGTGTCGCGGTACTCGCTCGCTCGCCTGATCTCGCCGTAACTCACGACGAACGCGCTGCCAATAATCGACGCATATCGACTGCTGTCGCAATGAAGTCTTCTGTTTTATGGAATTAATTTTCTATAATCGGGAGATCGCTGTGGGGTTCGACTGGCCCTCTAGTCCTTAAAGCAGTAAGCGTGCCAAAGCAGACCTGTTTATTGCACGACGATTGTTAGATTATTGTTCGCGACTATAAATCAATGAAAATAATAGTCAGCGCGAAGTTGCCATGCGCTAATGCATTAATTTATTTATTGTAAGTGTAATAGTATACGCGGGTTAGAACAGCGAGCGTCCGCCGCGGTGCCGCCGGAACTTCACGTTTGTTTTTGTTTTGTTTGTTCTCTTTTCGCTTCGACATCTAAACGTTAAGTTTAGGATGCGTTCTGCGCGGCGCTAGTTCGTCGATAGACAGAAATTCCTGTGGTGGATATTGTTTTATAGTGGTTCATATATCTGACGAAAAGGTGGACGCAAACTTGGAGTTATTACCATTATTTTAATGCTAAATTAATTAATACATACAAAAAATCGCGATAAAATGCAAAAAAAAAATAGAAATAAATGAAAATTCTTAAATGTGGTGTGTAATTTGGTCCTATTTTGGATGTGCGACGATTCGTCGGCGCTATCCGATGCCGCGCCCGCGTCGCGTCTGCGTCGCGCCCGGCTCGGCGTGTCCCTTCATGTGTAACACTTGCAAACTGTTCAAATTCACATTTTACATTACTCTGGGCTTTTACCACACTGCGTATTTCTGCATAATCTCGAATCACTCCGAGACATATCACCGAAAGACGCAGTACGGCGCTGCTCTGTGCAATCTAACACGATGAACTGATTCTATCATTTGAACTCGTGCTAAATCGTATGAAGACTGACTGTGGAAGCCTCCCGAGATTGATTCTAGGCGGAGACTGAAATTGCATTTTATAAAAAAGAAATGATTTATTAGTCACGTATATAGCCTTCCTTGCTCTCTTTATTTGCCCATTTGAACGCGTGCGATGTTACACATTCTCGAGTGGCTTACCTTTACCTAATTCCATGTTTGACTAGAATGAGAGGCCATTCCTTAGCAAGTGTTGCCTCCAGGGCTACGGTAGGATACCATACACTTGTGTGCTAATGGGCTTACCAATTTTCTAAAACATCAGATTGTCAAAGACGATGTGATATACGAAAATTATTGTAAGGACGTAAGGTAAGGCCCCCTTTGTGAGAGATATTTTTTTAAGCACTCAAAATTCTTACGTCGTCGCAGGTTGTAGAATACCTTAGGTTACCTGTTTTAGATACTGGCAAGGGCAACAGTTTTATGTTCTCTGAAGTGTACATTTTTTTTTCGAAATTGCATAATCGTTATTGTTGGTAAAGTTTTTATACATAGCAGCTTGTAATCAGGTTTTTATTTTATAAAAAAAAAACCTAAGTTATATTATGTAAAGACATCGGGAAGTGTATAATAAATACTTTAGTAATATATACTTTTTTTGTCTGAACTCTACATGCTATGATATCTTACCCAATGGTACCTTGATGTTATCTTTCCATGTGGCACTACTTGTTCAGTGACCGTTAGTTATAGTGAGGATTAATGTGACTTGTATTCGTAATAGTTAGCGCACCCAAGTAGTTATCATTAGGAATCGATCCTGTTGCACACGGTCTTTTTGCTTATTATAGTTATATCCATAGACATTGTGTAAAAATACATAGCGACGCAATATTGTAAGCTTTTTCGCGGATTAAATACGATTGCCAATTCAATTAAGGAACGTCAGTATGTGATCGAGTGAGGGGAAGGCGCAAGCCTTGTAGCTAAGAGGTGGCCAACATTGTTGTGCAAGGAATCAAAAATGGAGCGTAATAAGTTTAGGAAACTCGAAATTATTTTTTATATTGGGTCGTAGGGTCAGATCGGATAGCTGTGACGGTTAGAACTAATGATTTGTAAATAAAGAGCGTGATATGGTTGTGCAATGACTACAGGCAATTAATAGGAGGGAACTTGAATACCGCGCTTAATATGACCGCGCCCAGAAACTCCCAAGCCCTGTTATTGCACTTTTAAAAATTTCAGATTTCAAATTGGTAATGCTGACAAGTAACTTGTCGTATGTTATTGTGCAAACACTTTACCGAATTTAATAGTAATGGCCAATAAATGTAATTGCAGTAAAAGTATTTAACAGTCTGTCGAATTAAATCTGTACAAAACGAAATACCGTGACTTGTGATTCGTATTCGTAGTACCTTTTTACTTTTTGTTTTGTAGTTTGTTTACCCCTTTTCAGTTCAGAGGTTAATCTCAAAACAGTACCTAGGTAGTCTAGTCTTAGTGGCTCTAAGCGTGCCTGTCGCCTACGTACATAGTAGCCAGAAGCAGAGTCGCAGTCGCATCTTCAGCCGAGCTACGAAGATTCGTCGTGCGTGACCACTACACACAGCAGTGTTTATCAGCAACTATATGTAAAATTGGGTTGGCATTGCAGCATATATCAGCTTCAAATGTCGTTAGTAACGTTGTAAGCATGGGTGCCGAAAAAAAGATTAGCTGCACAGAAAAGTAAGTCATGTTTATATTTAGGGATATACTATCTAAAAGGCATCTTAATATCGTCGTGTGTCGAGACTTACAGCAGTACACTTGAGTTTCTACTCAAGTGTACTCTTGAGAGATGACGATAGTACCTACCCATAGAATAAGACCCCTACCTAATGTGATCGAATAGATGTGCGATGGGTATACATTTATAAAATGTGTATCTTAAATAATTTTATCAGTTTGTGAAAAAATGAAAGCTCAAGAGTCTTAATCTTAGACACTGTGTTAAAAGACCCCCTACATGCGTTGATTAAATCTTAGGTGGTAGGTACCTACCTACCTAGGTACCCGCTCTAGTCCTGTTTTAAATGTACGTTAATGGAATACACCGCCCGAGAACTTTCACAGCCATGAAATGCGCAGGCAGGAAAACTCAAAGAATTTGGACTAAAAGCAGGGAAAACTCAAGACTAAATGTACAACCATGGAATGTACGACCTGGCAATAGTTCAAACGAAAGCTCAACTTCGTTAAGTTGCCACTTAAAAAGTAAAATTGCCCATTCCTAGGTGTGTAAGTATGTAGGTATATACTTAAATGTAGGCAGCACAAACAACTTACGAGGCTGCCTCGCGTGCTATGTGCTTACCTAGCGCTTTCCATGGTTTTAAAATAACGGCACCCGGTACGCCATTAAACGACAGCCCGCGCAACTACACGACGCGGGTGTATTAGGCGCACTCGTTCGTGATTAACGCGAGTCGGGCCCAAGTGATTCTGCCAATAATCCTTGCTTGTGTGGGATACCAGTAGGTCCTTAACCATATTATTTCTTTACAAAGAAAGAAAAGATAGAAAGAAATAGCATCACAGTTCCCCAAGCACGGTTGATATCCTCTCAGATCTCTTAGTACTTACCTACCTACTCGAGATTCTTCGAGGATGTTAAGGGGGTTGTCAGAAGTATGTCCAGATATTAAGAAAAATTACAGCTAATACAAGTAAGTATTTATAATTAGTATTTACAAAACACATATGATACAGTTTATCGACCGGTCGGGTATCTATAGACCGTTGCAAACGATCTAAAGATAGCTCAACTGATCCAAAACAGTGCCAGTCGGAAGCGTCCCCAAAACAATGGCTGCATTGCCACGCTGAATGGCAACGCTAATTCGCAGTAACTAACGTAAGTAGGTATGCAATGTATATGGTGGTACAGTTAAAAGCATGATAATTTATAGATCAGTAGGAGCCTACTCGCCCCGTAGGCTCTAACAACCAACATACCTAATATAGCAGTTCGTTCGGACACAACTTATGTACCTATAGTATATATCTACAACATAGGTACAGAATACAGAATTATAATAATGAGTCGTTTAACGATATTCAACGACAGAAGATGGAAATTAGCGAGAGATATAACTAAATTCAGTGTGGGAGAGATTAAAATAGCAAACTGGTCAACCGTTTCATACTTCTCCGAACGAGCCCTTTCACTAAATACTTTACTGCTACTAAAACTAGTACCTGCATCAATATAAGTACATTAAGGCCCGGCGCCCTTCGATTAATGATACCCTACCCTAGATAATAGGGTCGGCGGCAAAAATTCCGTATCGATAAATAAGAGCTCACATCTCACTTCTTATCTAACTAATAAATAAACCAATTAAAAATGCTTCCATAGGTTATTCACACAAAATCTTCTGTTTGGTTTAATGTTTCTCTTCTTCAGCAAGAACTGCTATGAACTAGGTCCCAATCTACCATTATCCAGAATTATAATTGTTATTATTACTTTCAAAAAAATACTGTTGGTGGTCCAGTGGATGCGACATCGACTTCTGGTCGTCGGTTCGAATCGAGTCGTGCCCTATATACAGGACTATTATTGGCTATTTAGTATGATATCAGCAGCGATGGGCTTGCATTCTATCTCGTATACCAACTTTATAAAATGTGGGTAGGTATGTGCCAAATTTTAATTTGGACGTACCTATGACTACCCTTAGAAATCCACAGAAAACCTTAAGTACTTTGTACTAGGATATCTGAGAAGGTACTACACCACCGTGTCTATTTTTTTTATACCCCTTCGTCCTCTGATTCAGAGCTATCAGAAATCTCAATAACCAAGAAGGGGTCTTCAATATCGAAAATGGTTGCTGTAAAACCCTCCCCTAATTCTTCCAACATGCTAGGAATATCCAGACGTTCACGTTTGATATTACTTATATTATCCTTAATATCTAAATCAGTCGATGCATCTTTTGTTGATATCGAATCAGCTTCAACCATTTCTTTTCTGACGTCATTTTCAAATACTGTACTCATTTTTGTTGAATCCATTTTTCTGACGTCAAGTGAAGTAATCAATTTATTTGTGGATACCGAATCAGTTTCATCCATTTCTTTTCTGACGTCATTTTCAAATAATGTACTCATTTCTGTTGATAATTTAGCAGTTTTATCTATTTTTCTGACGTTATTTTCCAATGGACTTTTAGTTTCTGTTGATATTGTAGTTGCAACCATTTCTTTCTTGACACTATTTTCAATGTTCATTTGGTTATCAATAGTACTTTGTGTATTTAATTCTGAAGGTATACTTACCTCTGTTGGTGTGCTTTTATGTTTTGTAGAATGCGTGTAAATTTTGAAAGCACTGTGTTGCATATTCTCGCTTTCATTGTTTTTAAAACTTTTTGCAGGGTCATTCTTGTCCACTATTTTTACACCAAGATTAGTTGATTTAGCTACTGTATTGGTATATGAAGCAGAAGGGTTAATATTACCATTATTTGCAACTGATTGCTCTGATACCGGTTTGCAAAGATCAGTTGATTGAATGAAAACTGAATGAGAATGTGAACTCTGTGCAATTTGAGAACTGACATTATTTGTTACTACTGTTGGTAAGCTTGAACTTTGAGACGAGTTTATTTTCATATTAATATATTTGTTTTCTTTTATAACATAATTAGTGGGCGCAGCGTTTGCTTTTAACAAAAATCTTTTAAACTCTGATGTGTACAGCGTTACATCATCTTTAGGCGGAGATTCTAAATTATTCAAACCATATTTTATGGTTGGTTGTATAACTATATTACCGTCACTCACAGTCATGGTGCTGCCAAATTTAATTGTGCCAACAGTTTCTACACCGTACTCAGATGAATTATTACTTAAATTACTGAGCTTGAGTATATCTGGTTCCATAGAAGGGTTCGTAGTACGGATTTCATCACCAGTGCTTGGAGTTTGTACATCAGTATCTGTGCCACTGTCTTCTGATTGGCTGAACCTCAACTTGGGATCGGAGTGAGAGGTTAACCCGTGTTCTAATCTTACAAACCTGTAAAATAAAATTTCTTAGTCACTACAGAAAACGGTGTTGGTAAAACTATAGTTGTCCTTGTCTTATAAAGCTATTTCTGTTTATTATGATTGTGAGACAAAATGGCTGCTTGATATAGACAGACATCCATAATTGTTAGGTGTAAGTAAATATCACATGGACCCTGCAAACGCATACAGTATAGCAATAACATGAAGGCAGGTAGATCATTCAAACATAACAAGATAGATAGAATTCGTTTCTTAGCATATGCATTAAGACAAATATACCCTGAAAATTCAGTCTTTACGACCAGTGGTTTAAGCTGTATGCTGTCTACACCATTCAGGACAAATATTCTTATAATTATTACACTATACATATACAATGCTATGGTGCACCGACGATGACGAAGATGAGGGAGGTTAGTCGATGGAAAAGACTATTTTTTTTTTATACAATTTGCTGATGGAACAAGCATATGGCCCACCTGATGTTAAGTGGTTACCATAGCCTATAACAAAGCATTGTCTTGTAGGTCACGTTAGTTAGGAACATGCCCTACAATACACTGCTCTGCGTCCATCAACCTGAGGCATACAGGTGTTAAGCCTCATGTGCCTGTAATTACACCGGCACCCACACCTTTCAAACCGGAACACAGCAAGCTGCTTGGCGGCAGAAATAGGCATGGTGGTAACTACCCTGGACGAGGCCTTTACTAAGAGCTCTACCTACTACTAGCTAATCGTTATTTCTTGGAAACGTTAGGGGTAGCCTAAGTTCAACAATGGACTTCAGGTTGATGAGATACCTATAGCGTAAGTTACCTCTCCAACAGATCATGTTCCTTCTTCCTAGCGAGCCGCGTGTTAGCTTCTAGCCTCGCTGACAATGCTGGGTCCACATCAGCCGGATCTTGTACTTCTTGCTTCACCAGGCTGAGTAGATCCTTCCATTCGCGTTTCTGTCGCCGCTTTTGCATCTTACGCCCGAATTGAGTGAAAAGTGCTTGCCCTGGAAAATGCACATAACTGATATATAATTACTGTAGTAATTGACGACTGATGTGGCGCGGCGGGCGAATGTCCGCCTGCGTCGCAGGAGGTTGCGGGTTCGATTCCCGCCTTGGAATAAATGTTTGTAAGATCTGCAAATATTTATTCCGGGTGTTCTGGGTATTTTCTATGTATAATAAAAAGTATCTCTATATAATGTAATGTATTGTATGTAATTAAGTATATCAGTCATCTAGTACCCATAACACAAGCTCTGCTTAGCTTGGGGCTAGATGATGCTGTGTGGATTGTCCAGCATTATTAAAAAAGAGACTTATTAAACTTAGACTTGTTAAAACATATAAACAAGGTCTCTGTCTCAAACTTGATATGTATAATAAGTTACCTTTAACATTCACAAGGCTTCCTCTAAGCGAATTTAAAACGAAACAAAACTTTTTTTGAATGCCACCCTTTTTATCATATAACTGAATATCTTAGCTGTTCATTTTCTGATTTGCACGGATAGTATTTTAAGTATTTTGAGTATGTTAGTATAAGATTATAAACTGTACCAATTTGACATGCCAATGTTATGTGACTGTAACGCAATGGTTAAATAAATAAATATCTAAAAAAAAACTGCAAATTGATGGGCTATGGAAAGAGGTATGATAGGAAATTCAATACGTGATTGAATCAAAAATTAACAAATCTGTAAAAGAATCGTCATAGCTCTCAGAATCAGCAAGTTGACCTGGAAATGGGCAGTAGGTAAGTAAACAGGCCTTTTTGCGTCTATTGTTACATCTACGACTATACTAATATTTTAAAGAAGAAAGATTTGATTGTTTGTTTGGATTGAATAGGCTCCGAAACCACTGGACCGATTTGAAAAATTCTTTCAACGTTGGAAAGCTACACTATCCCCGGGTGACATAGGCTATATTATATTTTCAAAAAAATTAGGGATCCTTACTAAGCTCGTGCGAAGCCGGGACGCGCCGCTAGTAATTAATAGACTTTTTACCCCTCAACACTTATCTCTTCCCAACCACAAAACTCATACCCCTATGCATACATCATCTGTGAAAATTTCAACTCTCTAAGTATCACAGTTCATGAGATACAGCCTGGTGACAGACAGACAGACAGCGGAGCTTAGTAATAGGGTCCCGTTTTACTCTTTAGGTACGGAACCCTAAAAATCAAAGATGGCGCTGTGGCAAATTTTCGTTAGTATATTTATTTACCTTCAGCAATAATCTGCGCTCGCGTCCATTGCATTTTATATAGGTAGTTGGCTTTGTATACGCATTCCGTGACGTCATGCATATCCGGGAAGGGGGGATTGCCTTCCGCATCGATATTGTTGTTTAGAAACTCTTCAAGGCAGCGCACAGGACCTTCTGGATGACCTAGTATCAACACAGGAATATTTTTTAGTATAACATGAATATTTATTTCAAGTATAGTTCAAATAGTATAGTAAAAAATAAACGGAACCTTAAAAAACAGAATAAAATAAATATTCAACCAAGCTCTCATACAACAAACGTGATTTTTTGTGACTGGCATTGCGTAAATAATTTTTTCGAACAGAAAAATCCATTGGTGCACGCCCGGATTCGAACCGTCAACCTCAGACAACGGGGTCCTACTAGACCAGTGGTGCTCTTATAAACAAACTCTACTACTACTAAAAAGCGTATTAGATACCTGGAACAACTTGCAGCCTCACTTCATGACGTTTGTTGACTTCTGAACCAGTTATCTTGCACAGCTCCTTATAAAGATTCAAAATTGACGTTTTAATCCTGAAATTTTAGAAACATGCCTCTATTAGCAACAAATCCGGGCATAATCACAAATTGCTTGTATGCTTCAGGTTGATGGACGCAGAACAATACATTATAGGGCACGTACCTAACGAACAAGTTCCTACAAGGTAACTACTTAACATCGGGTGGACCATTTTCTTGTTACATTAGCAATAGCATAAAAAGTTGGTAAAATAAAATATACTTTACTTAAGTACTGTTTTAATATTGTCTCTATTGTTTTAGAAAAATCAACACAGTTTAAAATAAAATGTTATTTACATACAAAATCAAAGCCAAAAGCTGTCCGCATGAATATATACTTAGACAGTTACATTTGTTTACTTGATGTACATCTCACAAATGACAGACCCCGGGGATGTTACTGGGTTTGTGAATCTGGTTTATGGACACTAGTATATTAAACATTGGCTGAATTATGACATGTGGCTATTGTCACCAAAAAAGAAGTCAAATTACTTTTTGGACATTTTAGCTAAAAGAACCTTCGGCAGTTTATCATCATCTTCCTGCCCTTATCCTACACTAAGTGGGGTCGGCACAACAGGTTTTTTCTTTCACTCTCTGACTGACTGATAGAAATCAGTCGTCATCTCAGTGTTCACTCCTTTCTTGCTCATATGATCTTTCACACAATCCATTCATATTTTCTTAAATATATTTGATTTGATATGAACAATATAAATATTTGTAAACATTTTTACACAACATTATCTAGCCTCAAACTAAGAATAGCTTGTACTATAGGAACCAGATGACTAATAGAATACTTTTGTTTCTTCTTTGTAAAAATATATTTAGTATACAAAAAAACACCCAGACAGGGAACAAACATATATGTTCATCACACAAATGCATGATCTTAGTGGGATCGACCCCACCACTTACAGTGCAGAAGGCAGGGCTACTATGAACTAAGGTATGACAACTGTCAAAATCAAAACTTACTGTTCACACAGCAGATATGGGGACAGACTGCTATCTGTCATCACTTCAGTTACTTCTAAAGCTTCAAGCCGTTTCTTAAGAACAGCTATCCGAGTCTCAATATCTTTGATTTTCTCTTGATTAAACTCTGATGTATTAACTTCTACAGCACTTATAGGTTTTAATAGTACTCCTGGATCGGAAATTCTATCTATGTTAATATTTGTAATGTTAGTTTGGTTTTTTATTCTTTTCGTAAAGATATTATTTTGTATTCTGCAAGTGCCCTTACAAGTTAAATTTATTTTTCTGGGTCTACCTCTTTTCTTATGTGAGATACTGGTTTTAGTGCTATTAGACACATTTGACTTTCTTGATCTGCCTCTTTTTCTTTTTCCCTTTATCGTGTCTTGGATTGTAGATATAGAATTTTCTTTATTTGGGTTATTTTTATCTATTAAGATAAGATCATTATCATTGTCTTGATATAAAACATCTGAGCTGCTATCATCATCGATTTCTATAGTAGAATAGACTTTGCCTATTGGATGAAATTTCTTTCTCTGTTTGTCAGAACCCTGTATTTCCTTATGTTGACCATCACTGTTGGTATAGTCATCTAAATCAATGATTTCATCAAATTTTCTTCTCTTTGTTGGTATACAGCTAGTCGACTGTTCTGAAATATAAACAAGTCTTAGGTAAAAAATTCACACAGCGCTATTTAAGCAAGTGGTTCTGTGACAACAGTTGACTTTGCTGACCCATGTAAACTTTTGAGAAAAATAGGGGTATGACACATCACTTTTAGTTTATAGAATCTTGATCCTAGGAAGTAGTATCTGGTGTCTACGGATTTGTCTTGTGAAGGCAAAGAGGACTGCTTAGTCTGATTGGTGTAGGTAGGTATAAACTATCCGAAAATATAAAAAATTTAAAGCTACAGAAAACTTCCCCTTTTCCCTCCTCTAAAAAATTCAATGGGGAGTCCCATTGAATATTTTTCCGCAACATCTTTTGTACAATTAAAGCCTGAGTGCGCCTTTTTGATTGAAATCCGTCGATATATAACACTACAGCAAACTTCCCCTCTTTTTTCCCCCTGTCTATAAGACTTTGTTAAAGAAAAATAAACAGCTTATAAGCAATAGCATGGTCGATTATTATTATAACTGACGATTTACCTCTGTCTTCTTTATCTCCCAATGTAATAAATGGTACTCTTTTTTTGGTTTGGTGCAATTTTAACTCATTGCATAAATTTTTTATGTGAGAAAATTTTTTTTCAGGCTCAACATCTAACCGCATTATGGTTTTAGTGAGAATTTTTTTTAATACTTCCGAGTTTTTGTACTCCTCATCAACATCTCTATAAATGACTAGCAAGGTTCTGTTTATGACTCTTGTCATTCCGTCTGGGTTTTCCATATCTAAACACTTTTCTACCAGCTCCAGTAATAATGGATTATCTTTGTATATTTCATTGTGTTCAAACCGTTTTTTTATTTTTACTGTATTTGGTTCTACTATACTGCAGTCAGTATCTTTTTCAACATCTATTATTTGATTATTAGGTGTGGGTAGATTTTCAGAAGATTTATTAATTTCGTCATCATCTAATATTATGGTGCTTACATTATCTCTCTTGTTTTCATCTAGAAGTATCACATCTGAATCAGTTCTGTTTCCATCTAAAAGTTCAACATCTTTGATTTTTGGTTCATCTACATCTATTGCAGTTTCGGCCACTTTCATATTTCTGTCTGCTATAGCCAATTGTAAATTTTTCTCATAATCATTTTCTGAATCTATTCTAGGTTCATCTAAAGGTTTAACATTTTCAATCTGCGTTTTTTCTGTATCTATTGCTAAATCACTCTGCATTAGTGCAGCTGAATTGTTTGTCTTGGTTTCCTCCACATCAATTATAATTTCTTCTAGATTGTTATTGTTTGTTTTGGCTTTGTTATCAATAACTGAATTTTTTTCTGATATTGTATCATTTATAACTATTACATCATCTATTTCAAACAAACTGTTGTTTGTGTTTGGATCTGTTACAGTGTTCAATGGCTCTATACTTTTAGATTCATTGATAATTAAAGTTCCAGAATTTATTTTATTAATAACATTTTTATCTGTTTCATCAAAATTAATAGAAACATGAGAAACTTCTACTAGATTGTTAGTATCAATTTTCACTTTATCATCAATCTCTAAAGTTTTTTCTGTAATTATATCATCTGTTATTGGTATTGCACTATCTATTTCAATCAAAATGCTGTGTCTGTTTGTATCATTGTCTACAGTTTCTACCTTTATACTGTCCGTCTTATCGATAACTATAGTTCCTGAATATGTTCTGGATAAATCATCTTCACTAGCTGTGTCAGTTTCCAAGTCTACATTGTCAGCAGCCACAGTATTAGTTACATACGAGATATCAACGGCATTACTTGCTTCAAGCTTGAGATTAGTGATTGGGACTTCGAAAATAAACTCCTGAAAAAAAATTCAGTATGGATTGAAAAATAGACAATGTTAGGTTTAATTACTTAAATAGTTATTGAATAAATCGAGAGATGAGATACAGATAGTTTTTTTATGCTCTAGTATAGTTATACCTGCTAATGCTGATCTAAATATTGTCCCAGGTATTAGCCTTTTGCTAGACCACTTATGGCTACAATGTTCTTAGCCTAGTTGTCTTTATTCGCACCAAATACAGTCAATATGAGCAGAGCTGCTAACTAAACTACTGCAACTATTAGGCTGGGGCTGAAACCTACCAGTTTCAGAAGAGAACTCACAGAAAATGAATTTTTAAACTTTTTGCAATGTGAGCACTAACCTTTTTTTCAGACATCATGATAAAAAAAAACAGCCTGAATAAAAATTTTTGCATATATACCAAGATCATAGTTTAGTGCCCCAACCAGGCGTTATGAAAACAGTTTATGGCTTCATATTCCTACTAAATCTACCCTGAAACAGGCTCTTATTTTTTATCTCAAACCACAGGGGTAGTCTAACCTCTGGAGTTGAAGCCAAGGTAATATTTTAGTTTGAGAAGCTCTTCCATTTTCCCTCGCCAGGGAAGATTATCTATATATCTAATCCTAATCGTTGGTAATAAGGTAGTAAACTTGAATCCCACGCATTCAAAATTAGTAGGCACGTAAAACAGTCTTACCCAATGATGTTTTACTCATAGAGATTATAATAATAGTGGTCTTACCCCTGTTGAGCTGTCATCAGCTCGAGGTATAGGATCCATTATTTGTAGAATAGAGCTAACTCATTTAAACGTCGATGGTACTACATAGTGTAAGTAAATTAATGAACTACAAAACACATAAAAAATACAAAATAGGTAGGTACACACTCCACGAAACGAAAACAAGGTTTTTTTTTCTTGTTTTGACAGCGTAATCGAATCAGTGTTACCAGCTTATTTTTCAAAATGATATTTTTTTTTTAAAACTACTAGATTACCTACATAGATTCTTGCAGCGATTTTCACTTCATAGTTCAACAAAGCATGTTGAACTAACTGAAGTGAAAATAACCACTTTACACAGTGCTCTTTAATGGTATATACATATATGTGGTGTAATTATGAAAAGATATGTAAACCGATTGAAGACCGCTAACTAACATGCAGTAGTTTTTTATAAGTAGTACCTATTAGGATTCAGAATGCTCACACTTGTTGTCAGCACACTAATCGTTTGATGTAGAGGTTTGCTTAGAACTGTATGAATTAAATGAGTTGCAGGTAATCCTGCTAGTTTAGCGGTTTCCTGTTGTATTTGGTAGCACTCAACCGAATTAAACTCGACTGAGCCAACCAAAAAAGAACATAATGAAAGGATAGAAAGCTTCTATAATGATTTAAACACAGCAACACAACTAGCATACAAAAATATTATAGTAATGGGACATTTCAATGGCCAAATTGGAGCATGCAACCCCGGAGAAGAGCAAGTAAAAAAAACGGAAGAGATTAGAGGCGGCCTACGTCGACAGGCAAACTATGCTAAGGGATTAGTGTATATACCTACTAGTATAATAATGTACCTTTACCATTACCCAAAGCAAAGAAATAAAGGCTTTTATTATTATTATTATAACCGAATTAAAGTAACGCGCGCGATATTTGTGTATATAAGAAGACTGTTCAAAAAATAAATTATTTTAATAAATTAACTCGACTCACTCGACAAGTTTGGACTTAGGTACACGAGCAACGATTCCGAGTAGGTAATATGAGCTATCTATCGAGTGCAAAAAAATATAGCACTCTCAACGAAAGAATAGAACCGAACACAAATACATGTTTTTGAATGCAGCGTGAAGAGCTAATAAAATCTATGAACCCTCCTGCATAAGGAATGCTCTATGGTTGCAAGATGTAAGAGAAGCAAAAAAAAATGAAATCTCGACGACTGCCTGCGGCTGTATGAAAATAAAAACGAAACAGACCGACATATTAAAATAGAGATTAGAATCTTCTTAGAATAGAAGGTTGAACCTCATGACTTTGCCAAGGCTTTCAACCTTTGAACATTGAACCCCCCTAGCGTAGTGAGTAATATTGGGGTCACCAATTCGTCTGCTAAGCGTGATCACTATGGCAAACCGCCACGTATGTGGAAGGCCTATGTTCATTATTCAGCGTGGATTCATTCAGGATGACGATAATTACATTAAACTAAGAGTAAAAAACACATTCAGATAAATATACCTTTATTTAGAGAGGCCAATATAACTACTGTTAATTATAAAATAAAAATATTGCAACCTCGGCGAAGTCGCTGTACTGAAACATAATTATTTAAATCTCTTATCAATATTACAGTATCTTAATTTAAAAATACAAATTTAAATCTACAATACGTAAACATACTAAGCAAATCAAAATGCAAATTAAAATGAGATGGATAATAAATGGGCTAGTTTATACATAAAAAGGGCACTTTACAGAAATTTACAAGTGATTAGATATCAAATAATTTAATATGAAGACATCAATTATAAATTAGTAAATATATTTATCTGTTCAAGCACCAAATGGCCGCGCTGTAGTAACTAATTTTAATAAACTAGATGAGAAATACTTTTCTATTCTTCATAAGTTTCGAAAATATTTTAACTATAATAATTAATTACACTGCACAAATGCGTTCCTTGTATTATCTTACGTTAGCACTAGGTAGTTACCCAAATATATCCAACTCACCTGAAAACAGAAAAATATATAAGGAGGTACATTTCGATAACAGAGCCGGTGGTCCAGTGATCACCAATGGATTTTTCCGTTCTAAAAAATTATGTGCGCATTGCCAGTGTTCTCAAACGGTGAAGGAAAACATCATGCGGAAATCAGTTAGTATTCTAGCAGCGGCGATGGGCTTGCAACCTGTCACGTATGGAATACTAACTATAGTTTGTTTTAAATGTGCGTATGTACCAAATGTACTATCTGGACGTACCTCTGACAACCCCCCTTAGACATCCTCGAAGAATCTGAAGTACTTGGTACTAAGTTACAATCATTTATTAATCAATTATGGCAAGGCCCTTGTACAGCCGCTAAAGTACAGTGTAACCTAAAAAAACCAATTGTCCCCTGTGTTCCAATGGTAAACAAATTATATGAACTACTAGCGGCCGCTCGCAGTTTCGCCTGCGTGGCAGTTTTTTCCCGTTCCCGTTATTTTTTCGGGATAAAATCATCATAATAGCTTTATGCATGCAAAGTCTCAGCCCGATCGGTTTAAAATTTTCAAAGTTTCATACAAACTTTCATCCCCTTGGGGTAGAATTAATCAAAATCCTTTCTTAGCGGATGCCTACGTCATAACATCTACCTGCACGTCAAATATCAGCCCGATCCGTCCAGTGGTTTGGGCTGTACGTTGATAGATCACTATGTCAGTCAACTTTGAGTTATATTTAGATGAACTAAGAGATTGATGGGGACATCTACCGTGTTTGGGGAATAAAGTCGTCATGCTATTTCATTCTATGGTAGGTGATGGAAGTGTCCTTCAAGCCAAGAGTAGTACAGCGTGTTGGGCTCACCTATGCCTAAATGCGTAGCTCAATCGTCGCGAGGCACGCGGCGACGTTGCAGCTCGGACGCCAGGTCGTGTTGCAAGGCGTTACGTTGGCGCGCCACATCCGCTGGGACCACGGACCGGAGACCGTTCACAATATCTTTTGTTTTACCTGGAATTTATTAAAATCATAAGTAGAATTAATTAGCGAAACGCGCCGCCCGCGTGAATTTATTTTTATACAAACTTCAACCCTCGCGGTGCTTGTTTAGGGGTTGAATTTCGGGAATTTCTTTCTTAGTACACCTGTACGCAACAAGACGAATATACTTATACATATAAGGCTGTATGTTGTCTGTATGTCAGTCAGTCAGTAAAAAAATTGTTGATAAGTACTTTTATTATTCTACATAATAACAATTAAGTTAGAATTTGCTAATCAGTATGATTTCAAATACAGTAAACATGGGCTGATAAGAATTTAGAGCTAGCAACTGAATTAACCGGAGTTTCAAAATATATTATTTTGTAAAACAATAGTAGCAGGGAAGAACACTTGAGACGACAAATTTACTTATTTTCATAAGAATTCATAACTATTGATAATATGACCGATAAACATGACCTTGCTATCTAAATTATTTTTCTAATATTAAAAACTTAGACGAGTGAACCAGATTAAAAACTACTTTGTGTGACTTAAGTAAATATTAAGACATATACTGTCGCTGACTATTTTGTATGTAGCAAGATATTATCTCTCATAGTTAAGGCAGCGCTCGTAATAAACATTTTCGTTCAACCGTTTTTTCTCCAACTCACTTTGCAATTCCGACTAGTTTCGTACTTACCAAAGTAGATATCATTGAGTGTGTTCCTAATTTTATTTTCCATGTCTTCAACCATGCGGCCGATGTTGGCAATGTGAGGCGTTACGTCGCTGACTGCGGAGTCTTGCTCAGCCTGAAATGTGATATATTGAAGAGTCATTATCAGCTGAAATAAATCCACTGTTGGACCTTCGTCATAGTCAGGGAGGTTTTTTATTTGATATTCACTCTATACTACTGTACCGACAAAAGTTTGAGAGTAGCTCTGATTTCTGTGCTGTAAGTTGTGGTTTCGATCCAAGAATAAATATTTGTGTGATGAGCATATTATGTTTGTTAAGTATGTACATATTTACAAAAAAAAGTATATAAAGCCCACCATTGTAAATTTTTTTTAATGTAATAAAGGTTTAAATAAATAAAAATCATCTTATGTCTTGGTTCCTACCGTTTTTTTGTGTGATCCTTTTTACAAAACAACATCATGATACAAAATTGTATGTCGATTGAGTAGTGAAAAAGAATTACCTGTCGAGTCAAACTGCCTCCTAGGTTCATAGTACCACTGCTCTCCTTATTAGTTTGAAGCCATAGCATTGCAGTTGAGGTCAACTTATAATGGGCATTACGACCTGAACTCTTCTCAATTACTTCCACAACATGGATGGAGTCCCAGCATCCTTTGATCTTCTGGGAGCCATCACCAGCTTTCTTTATCAATATTACTCCTGCGAAAGGCCAAGAAATTTAACAGGCAAGCTGATGTTTGTAACCAGTGTTGTCTACTAGTAGTAGGGGCAGTCATAGTAGTACTAAGTAAATAAGATTTGAACAGTCCTACAAAACATACAGTATCTCATCCCGGAATGCATTACTATGGTAAGAGATGAAAGTCAGGTAGCTATCTCTTTGTTGTTTTTTCAATTCTCTTCAGTGTAACTATGCTAAGATACTGTACTGAGGTAGATACAGTTTTCTTTCAGCAAGTTTGGACTTGTTTAACTATATAAGCCACAATAGAAAATACTTGCCAGCAAACCCATGGTCCATGTCCCATAGATAAACAGAGCTCACTCCACCTTCAAAGTACATTTCCCTATACTGGTCAAATGCAAGATTAGCATCCATTTCCAACTTTCTGAGCCTCTCAGTCGGCATTGAGCCATCTTCTAAGGGTGGATCGTAGGTATTCGACCACGGAGACCTGTATGAATCACCGTCTCTGTTGTAATCGCACAGTAAATAATCCTTTCCGTTTGTTTTATCCTGAGCAATCTTCAGCGGCTGGTCTACAGATGATAAGAGGTCATCGCACATGCTAGGCACTAAGTCGATCAAATCCGTCAGGTTCTTCTCGATCTGCTGAGGAGGCAGCCTCCGCATCAGGTCAAGTGCACAATCCATTTGCTGGTCAGTCTGGAAATGTAGGAATAACCGATAATTTAAACGTATTAGTCATCATAACAAACAGCGATCGTAAATGTTTTGTAGGTCGGAGAAATTTGCGAATAAAACTCACCATTTTAAAGTGTAAAACTAATAAATTAACTTAAGTTACGGGTAGCTTTTGAAGCTTACTTATTATTTTAGGAATTTGTAATTTGTTACAGAAATAATATTTCCAGAATCCCAACCCAAATTGACGTAATTCGTTTGACTGCCATGACATTACAGTTTTCGTCTAGAAACTGAAGCGAGGTTCACATAGTTAGATATAGTTAAAAGATAGTTACAAAAATTTCTGAACGAAATATGACCATTCTTGGTATATCTAAAGATTTACATACAACCGTACCAACAAAACCACAAAAGGAAACAGCTGGCACGACACTACTTGCTTAGTTTTTCTATGTTGGCTAGAATGACTGACGCCGGTATATTTCTCTCTTTCTAACACCACAAATGAAAATGAGTGAGAGAGAAGAAGTTTAAAGTTTCTAAACAATGTCAATTTTCATTTCCGGTTTTTTAGAAATGTCACTTCCATGGTGTTGAATGTTTTGTCGGATTTTTGTTGTGATTACTTCTAATTGCAATAATTGCCGCGCGTTATTAGTTAAAGTAGTTTTATCAATTAGATTATAATCCTTGCGCGTAATATTGTTGTTAAAGTGTAATTGAATTCTCGTTGTGAGTTTGTGAAGGTGTGTATTGTGTACATAATTACTCCCTATTTTAGTGATTCATGTTATGGGAATGCAAACAAGTTATTGTAATAAAGCTTCTATTATGTTATCCTAAACAGGAAGCATGGTGTCTGAGGCTGCTGCTTCATATTGTTGTGTGCTATGTTTCGTTGTAATATGGTTGTAGTACTACTGTCGGTACTGCATATAGATAAACGGTAATCCAATTTGGACTAGGTTAGCATGAATCTATTGTATTGTAGAAACCTTACAGTACTTAAAAGTGCACTGACTGCACTGTGTGTTAGTATGTCAGATTTTTTAAAGCATGATTTTCATACATAAGTTGTAAAGTAAGTGCAGTAGGCTTACTGTGTTCTAAATGCCCACCAACAGGCATAGGAACAGTAAGAGTCTAAATCAGAGTCTGTATTCTAGACAGAACCCTGTACTCAAGTTAAAGTGAACCATTTAGAGATGTTATTGATCATTAGCTTCTAATAATACATGCTATGGGAAATCGTCAACATGTAGAACTTGTAATTATACTGTTACATTTTCTCAAGCTAACAATCCAACATGTTGGTGGGTACTCAAAATATTACTATTCAATCTGATTTGTCCTGTAACTGTTATGTTTTTGTACTGTACCCTTTTAATGGAAACAGTAAAAAACAGCAAATCTCTTTCATTTCAGATACAGCAGTAACAAAGGCCAACTGCCATGATGCCGACTCAACTGGCGAATCAGGAGAACCATGAGAAAGATGTGCGCGTTAAGACTGTGTTCAGTGGTGATGTCATGATCACATACATAAACCACAACATCACTTTCGAAGAGTTTATGCAGGAGATGGTGGCTATTTGTAGATTTTTACCTGATCAGGTTTGTATGAATTTTTTTTTATATTTATAAATCTGCAATCGTCTCTTAAGCCATAATCAAATATTTTCCCGGAAATTTAGTTGGGGTGTGCTTTCAATGAAACGACATATTATGACATATTAATAATTCTTCTCTGTGTCAATGGTCAACCACCTCATCAAATAGTTTTTAAATAATACTTGGGCATCTACAGCATTGTCTGTGATGTTATCAAGTTCATCCCTTGAGGTTGAAGGGCCACACAAGCCACTCAAGGGTTAGGTCAATATATGAGGCTCTATAATTGCAACTAGTCCCTCATTCCCCATTTGCGAAGATTTTATCTGTCTCTGAGATGGATAGTCATGGTACAAGCTTGGCTTAGTTTGGGGCTAGATGATGTATCCACTAATATTTATATATAGTAGGTGAGATAAAATATTGTACCAGCCATGATTAGGTTGTAAACATGAGCACATGATGATGCTGTGTAAAAAATGTCCAACAATCAAGTACCCACTCAAGATTCTTTAACAAACTTAGTAGTAGTCTTTTAGCGCCAAAACTTACGCATAAACGCCAGCAAACCAGCACAATATGTAAGCTCTGTAGGAATTTAATTTGGCGTTTAAAAGGTGATGAGGAAAAACATCGTCAAGTAATCAGTTAGTATTCTAGCAGCAACAATGGGTTTAACCTGCTGGATAACCAACCCACTAATGAAGAATGTGGGTATGTGCCAGTTGTAATACCTGGTCGTATCTCTGATTCCTCCTAAGATATCCTCAAAGAATCTGGAGTAGGTAGGTACTTGGTATTAGTCTCAGGGGATATTTACTGTGCCTGGGTAGCTATTTATTTTAAATAGTTCCTCAATAAAGGTTTATTTTCAGGTGTTCACCGCTAAGTGGGTTGATGAGGAAGGGGATCCGTGTACGATCTCCACCCAGTTGGAACTCGACGAGGCCCTGAGGCTGTATGAGCTGAACCGTGACTCGGAGCTGACTGTTCATGGTAAGTGAGCTAATGGCATTTAAAACTAGATTCGCCTACAGATAAGGCTATTACGATTGTAATTACAAAAGGCTGAAATCATTTCAAACTTACCACGAAAATATATGCAAATGATATGAGCAAATTATATACAGAAATATAGTAAGCATTACTGTTTTACACTGTAGTTCTCAAAATGTGAAGGATGATTAAGCAGAGGGCGGATTCTGAGTTTTTTACGTTTTGCAAACCCCGGATTTCTGTTTGCGAGCTCGATTTTTTGTATGGAGATACGCTAGTGCCCCCATATGCCGCTAGGGGCGCTTATCGTATCTCAATACAAAAAGTCGAGCTCGCAATCAGAAATCCGGAAAACGTAAAAAACTCTGAATCAGCCTACAGTAATGGATAACTATAAATCGGTCTAAAGTGTGCTAATGTCCGCTTTTAAGCGCAGTAAATTATACTTAAAATTTTCAGAATGCTGAAATTTGTTTTGTTATTGAAATTAGTTATGGCCAATAAATAAAAAACGAATAAAAAATATAGTATTATGTCCACTCATGCTCTGTTACAATATTTTACTATGATTAATTTAGTAATTTATTTAATTATTAATTAAAACGGTGAAATCACCAATCGCACTAATTAATTAAAATTACATGCAAACAATGTAGCTTATAAATAAATGTAACGTAAAATTGAAACAAAAATGATATAAATGAAATAATAATACGAGATGTTGTGTAAAAATGTCCACAAAATATTTATATTTATTATAAAATAAATAACATAATTAATTATAAATAGTGTTATCCACAGGCACGGTAAATAATAATATAACGTTTATTGTTCAGAAAAAAGGTACAAATAAAATGTCATCAAGTCAAATATCCCTCTATTAATACTCTTCGGTCTCCTTACCTTATAACTATATGTCCAACCACACAACCTTATCATTCGCACCAGTGTCGTGGCTTAATTTTGAAATCATTTCACAATTTTAAATTCGTAACAACCCTTGGCCCCACTCATGAAACCGCTAAGAAGCCCAATCTCGAACAGGGCATCGAAACACGTATTTACATAAATGAATAATTTATTCGCAAAGAAATTTATTTATACCTGACGACTTAGTTTTCATTTAATTTATTTTAATATCAAATATAACTATATAGAAATAAACTTGGATAGTTTTTCTCGACGGCCGATGTGGCGCAGCGGCCGAATGCCCGCCTGCGACGCAGGAGGTTGCGGGTTCGATTCTCGCCTTGAGATAAAAGTTTGTACGATCTGCAAATATTTATTCCGGGTGTTCTGGGTATTTTCTATATATAATAAAAAATATCTATGTGTTTAATGTATTGTATTAAGTATATCAGTCATCTAGTCACCCATAACACAAGCTCTGCTTAGCTTGGGGCTAGATGATGCTGTGTGGATTGTCCAGCATTATTATTGTTATTATTTTTACTTATACTTACAAAAAAAGTACTTAAAGAAATAACATCACGACTTTAATCCCCAAGCACAGTAGGTACCTAGATATCCCCTCAGGTTGAGGTTGTCTAAATGGGGTAGTCAGAGGTACGTCCAGATATTACATTTGGTGCACACCACATTTTGCAGTAGATGGTATTCTATACGTGACAGGTAGCAAGCCCATTTCTGCTGCTAGAAAACTAACTGATTTCCTCACTATGTTTTCCTTCACCGTTACTCTCTTACTTACACTTACAATTTGGTTAGGTACTTCTATCTCTTAGTGTAAAAAAATACATAAGTCAACAAGAAAGTCTTATTAAAGGGCTCTTCCATAAAAGTACAATCACCATTCCTATTTCTGTATTCAATCACTTTGTTGTGTTCTGCAGATCTACTCTTGAAAACGTTAAACGAAGTTTCGTATTGTCGTTTTGAGTTACACTGATTACATTACACTGATTTGAAGCATGCGTAAGCATAATTGTGTTGACGTTTGTACATAGTTACATTGCGCGGCATCGGTTACGCAACTGCGAAGTGTTGCCTGGTTGGCGCGCAGTGTAACACAAATATCAGTACGATACGTTACCGTTACGATTATCAAATTGGTTCGTGATTGGCCCTCAGATAATCTTCCGCATTTGAAATGTACCATTTATATAAATACATCAAATCAGTAATTGCCATATTCCAGCCACGTCCAATCCAAATAAACATGGAAAGGATTGTCACAATCCACAGAACCAATCAGCACTAACTGCAGCAAACAACGCCCAATCACACCCCAGCCACGTATTCAATTAACGAAACACGATTTTGTATTTCCCGCTCAAAATGCGCAAGTTAATTTAAATATCTGCAACTGACTTTTGGCCGCGACTTCGCGTGTTTGTTGTCAAGAACCTACCTGCTGAAAGATTTCCCGCGTTGAATAAATATTCATGTACAGCCACTCTGTCACTCTCTTGGAGTGGAATCCAATACTCTTACCCTGTTACTAATCAATTCGGCGTAACCTCGAAATAGTTACAACGTGTTTTGTCTTTTTCGATCTCATTTGCAACTTTCTGTCAATGCAAAAGACAAAACACAGCCTAACTATTTCAATGTAACGCTGAATTTACCAGTACCTGTAGAAAACAAAAGAAAGAAAGGACCTTGGTTGTTTTTTTTTTACTATCAAAGTTTCGTGGTGAAGCAACTAGAATAATTTACGGGAATACCACAGATAAACTATTCGTATAACTCTTTTCAGTTAGTCTGTATTCTAGTAAGAAGGCACTGTTATTTTATCTGTGGTGTTGGGTGGCACTTTCCGCAATGTTTGTACTTTATTAGAGTAAGTTTGTCTTCGCGTTTGCATACAAGTTTGGGGGTTGGTTTATTGACACGCGGAGTACTTTGCCAAGTTGGCCGTGCTCGCAATGCGACCAATTCGTATGCAATAACCTTGTAAGGGCGGTAAATTGTCATGTAACTTTGTAATGCGGTAAAATTGCAGCACTGTATAAAGAACTTTTATCAATTTTAAACTTATAATTTCACGGATTTATTTCAACTTGATTGTCTGTTTATATACCTAAAAGTGCATAGTGAGTGGTTCGTGGTAATTCGATATTCAAAATCAATACAACAAGGATCATTTTAAAATTTCCATTCAGTTCTCCTTTCTACGCCTGACCTCAAATAAAGCCTAAAACCCAGCATTGAAAATGGAACCTTATTGTCAGTTTCGAATCCCACTGATAAAAGCTGACCTATCAGATAGAACAATAGCTTTGCTCAGAAGCGGGCGCCAATTGGACGATGAAAAACGGAAAATATCGACTCCAATCTGAATATGAAACAGGCATGCACTCTGTTGGCAGGCATATGTACCAGGGTGTAGAAGGGATAAAATATAACCTCAATCAGGACTAAAAAAAATGAGGTTTATTTTTGTTGGTGAACTGTCAACACAATAATGTATCTAGATGTATCATCCAAGAACTGTGTCGCTGACAATGTATAGAAATTACAGCTGAAATAATGAAAAATATTTACTTTATTGTACATGCACCAGACTGTATTACGAAATAAAATAAGAACAGTCATAAAATGGAAGTACAATGGGCAGCCCTATCGCTCAGTAGCGATCTCTTCCAGACAATCTTACTTACCTTACGGTTCATACCATGATAGTTTAAAACGCAAAAATGCCAAATAAAAAATTGTTAAGTATCTTTTGACTACATTCGTGTTTTGTATGTTTTACGCCAACATTAAGGATAAACATTATTTAAATAAATATTTTTCCTCATACTTATAATCAACTAGCGGCCCGTCCCGGGTTCACACGGGTTTTAGTAAAGATGCCTATTTTTTTTTTTAAATATATGTCCTATGTTACCCGATGATAGTGTAGCTTCCCAACGGTGAAAGAAGTTTTTAAATCTCTCCAGTAATTTCGGAGCCTTACTTACACAGCATTAATAAATGTCTCGAGAACCCAGTTCGTGGCGAACTACTAGTGTGAAACTACGTAAGTTTGTGTCAAGACCCTTAACTACCACGCAAGAGTAATAACAGGAACTATGAATATAATGCGGCTTGCGAAAGGTCGGCGGCTGTCGCTAATTACAACGCGATACATTAATTTAAGCTAAACTTGTCTAAAGCTTACGTTTAAGTGTACAAGTACTCTAAAACAATACTCTAGCATTAAGGTGACACTAGTTTTAAGCTGAACTTCTAATAAGGGTTACGTTTAGGTGTAGGGGCGGTTATCATTTTTTCATACAAAAAGTTAGAGCTCGCAAACCGAAATCCGATATCCGAAAAAAACACAAAATTCGCCCTCAGGTCGCATTTATCAACCGTTTCAGACAAACATTGGCAAACAAGTCACTTTCTAGGACCAAGGGAACGCGAGAAATCGCTAAAACTTGTACCCCTACTTTACTCAAAACTCTTCATAGGTTCTCACCACTAGTATATACCTAGGTAAGCTCATTTTGCTTTCAAAATCTATGTTCATAATTCCATTCAAAGCGGCTGTTATTCATGAAAACGTCTGATTGCTGAAAGCCCCAATAACCTACTATTATTTTACGAGGCTGATTTGTATAGTTTCTCGAACGTTACGCGCACTAAATGTTTTATGAGCAAGACAGTTTACGAGTGCCGTTTGAAAACTAGAGGTACCCGTGACTTCGGTTCCGTGAGGTTAATATTATAGCTAAACGCGCGCGATTTCCACGTGAAGTTATTGAATTAATACTTCTAATGCGACTTCCAACAAGGTTGCGTTAAACGTTTAACACTACCATGGAGGGGGTATGAAAGCACTGTTCTTTCTCTCTTTCTCTCATAGCCAGTTACGTTTCGTATAGTTTTACTTCAGTCGTGTGGTCTAAAGCGCACTCGTTTCTTTATACAAACTTCAACCCTTACTATCGTTTGCGATTAAATTTCTGTGTTCCTTTCTCTACGTATTAAGACAAACCTATCGGGGAAGTACTACCACCATGCCTATTGCTGCCGCCAAGCAGCTTGCTGTGTTCCAGGTAAAATTACAGGCACATGAGGCTTTATATTATGTATGCCTCAAGTTGATGGACGCAAAGCAGTGCATTGTATAGCACGTTCCTAAAAAACGTAACCTGCAATGTTTGTAAGGTGATGGTAACCACTTAAAATCAGGTGGGGCATTTGCTTGTTCCATCACCAATCACATAAACAATAATGACAGCCAGTCAAGATAAAGGTTCCGATAATTGTCTTTACGATTATTAGGATTTGTGTTCAAAGTATTTTATGTCTTGCTTGTTTTTTGTCCACAAAATCTGACACGGAAGGAGTGGGCGTAATTGATCCAATCTAGTCTGAGCTGTGACGATCGTTCAGAATTTTGATAGGTCTCTGTCATAGTTATAATTGTTTTGATCTAAAATTATTTGTATTGAAAGGCTGTTTTTTTTTAGTTTCTATTTGCCATCTTTATCTATACCAATTATAATATATTCTGTAAGTCTATTGTTTATTACTGCAGTGTTTATATGTGCGGGCAATGATGCTTATCGCTGAGCAGTAATTATTAAGTAGCATGCATATTAGCCACGCCCATCAATAAGTTTGAGAAGACAGGCGCCACCTTAAATAATTCCCAATTCCAATGTCTTTCAAGTGTCCGTTCTTTGGTATCACTAACAGTTGTTTGTCAGCTAAGCCTTCATGTCATTGGCTTATAATTACAGTGACTAGCGAAACGCGCGTGACTTCGTCCGTGTGAAGTTATTTTCTAACAAACTTCAACCCCCTTTATATTCATTTAGGGATTGAATTTCGGTCAGTCAGTCAGTCAGGCAACGCAGCGTGTTCCGGTTTGAAGGGCGGGGACATTACAGGCACATGAGGCTTAACACCTGTATGCCTCAGGTTGATGGACGCAGAGCAATGTATCGTTCACGTTCCTAACGAACGTGACCCACGAGGCAAAACTTTGTTATTAGGTAATGGTAACCACTTAACATCAGGTGGCCCATTTGCTTGTTCTATTAGTAAATCATTTATATAAAAAAAAACAAGTTTTTAGAATCGCCCTGCGGTGCGTAATTTGATTCTAAAAGTTTCCAGTTATGGGATACGTTCCATTAGTATCTTCTAACAACATACGAAATACACGAAATACTAATGTATTTCGTATGTTATTTTAGATGCAGCATGCATTACCTACTGTCTGTTAGAATGTACAGTCACCTGCACTAGAATGTATACAATTCATAACTTTCAAAATGGCATTACAATGCTGTGAGCCGAAATGAAAAATCATGAAATTTATTATAACGCTGTCACACCATTTTGTAAGTTAATAATTGTATACATTCTAGTGCAGCTGACTGTACAGTGGAGTTACTGGCTCATGTCTAATTTATTCAGATTTATTCAAAGTCATGTTACGTTTCTGTGTAGAGCAATCGCATTGGTATTTCCGTCGCATATTAAAAATAACTAGATAAAATTCTAACCCTGGTTAATAAAATAGTTACAACTACTAAGTACAAGTAATCTATGGTTATATAAAATCTCACATTGCAGTATTCATAATAATAATAATAATACTGGACAGTCCACACAACATCATCTAGCCCCAAGCTAAGCAGAGCTTGTGTTATGGGTACTAGATGACTGATATACTTAATACAATATAATTACGTACATAGATATTTTTATTATATATAGAAAATACCCAGAACACCTGGAATAAATATTTGCAGATCGTACAAACATTTATCCCGAGGCGGGAATCGAACCCGCAACCTCCTGCGTCGCAGGCGGACATTCGCCCGCCGCGCCACATCGGTCGTCAAATTAGTATTAATTAGTATTAGTAGATAATTGAATGTTAACACTGTACCTCTTAGTTACATTATGTTTACTAACTTAAGTAGGTAAGTACTTTCTCAACGAGAAATAAGAACGCTAGATCTAGCAAAAAATGTCTAGTGTCTACGAGTTACGCTAGATCTAGCCGAAATGCGGATTTTCTAACCACGCCATATCCCATGTGGAACCGAACAGCGTGCGCATTGCCCGTGACGACATCTCCAGCCAATTGTGCTCATCATAAAAATTGCTATCCAGTTTGTACTCGATATGATTAGGGCCATGGCTAGTATCCCATCATCCTTGGTGTGTACGGAGATGTGTATTTCTAACAGAAATTTTCTCATGTACGTTTAGAATTTACACTTATCTTTCGACCGCCTCTCCGTCAGACGGTTCATCGTCGCCGGGACTGGCATCGCATAGTGGTTGATGGTTACGTGCAAGTAATAACAAAATATGTGCAACGCAAAAGGTTGCGGGTTCGATTCCCGCCTCGGGATAAATGTTTGTACGATCTGCAAATATTTATTCCGGGTGTTCTAGGTATTTTCTATGTATAATAAAAAATATCTATATATGTAATGTATTGCATTAAGTATATCAGTCATCTAGTATCCATAACACAAGCTCTGCTTAGCTTAGAGCTAGATGATGCTGTGTGGATTGTCCAGCATTATTATTATTATTTCCTCGAGTGAGATTTAAACCCACGACCTTGCCCTTGATACGGGGATGCGATAGCCAGCTTCGCTACCGAGGATTCAAATGACTATGAAAATAAGATTTGGAATGTTTCATACGGTGCTTTAGCGACCGCGGTTCCATCTACAGGCTTAACGCTATACTATCAAAGCCGGGACCATGACGGCTAAAAAAAAGGATTCTGGAAGCTCTGGAAATTTAGGTAAGCAGTAGAAGCTGATGTAGATAGTCCGCTGAAGTTTCAGGTGATTTTTTATGTTAAAATTGAAGGTTACCAAATATTTCGTATTCAAATAAAATGAACAAACAGCCAAACTACCTATTAGACCGTGCAATTAATTTAATTTTATGGGTAACAAACACAACACTGCCGAAACAAATTTAGCAAAACACAAAGTCACGGTTAAAGTTCTGTGTAAAGTAAATTGCACATAATCAAATGCGTGCAAACATGCCTGGCGTCTGTTATGAAGATAAGTTATGTAAATGTTGAATTTCGTCTCATTGTGGTTCATTGTTCGCGCGCCGCTGCCGACGCTGTCTCGATATTATTGTTTCAATCGCTGGAGGTCACTACTGGACATTAGGCAAGCTGTCTCCTGAAGCGCCTTTGATTTTCTTTGATGATTTGCTAGTTCAATGTTATAAAATAATCCTGAGTTATAAGAATTTTAATTATAAGTGGTCTGAACTTCAACTGTTGCTTCAGCTATTTTTCGAGAAGCATTTCTGGTCTTAATATTTTTCGATATCTTATGCACTATAAAAACTATCTCCTAATACACGTCAATGTAGCCAAAAGCAATGGTTTAGTCCCTAGTGCCCCTAACTGCAGCTAATTGGCCGGACCTCGCTCGGCGAAATAAACCAAACAGAACAGAAACAGTGGCGCTGCGAAAATCACCGCGAGCACCCGCGTTTTTGCGGCGCACACGCATCCAATCGCGTGCGCCGGCAGTGACAATTCGCATTTCGAAATCTCCGCTCGATTGCAGCGAACGTACGTAGGTACTCTTGTTTACGAAGTGTGTTTACGCGTCGCGGAGTAGAATGGAAATGACCTCGTGGATACCAATACCATCTCAGGTCCGACGATGAGGTGGATTTGTGTTTGTTTTTTACTGTGATCGTGCTTAGTGCGTGTGCGTTCTTTGTGTACACTGGTCTGTGGTACCCGAGATAAAGCTGACCCACATCAAGGCTCACAGGTGTGTGCGGATGTTTCGAAATTTCACCAGATTTACAACCGAGTACGAAAAAACGACTATTATATTCGTACTGTTGATTGTGTGCCTTTCCTATCGATTCCGTATAAAAAATAAACCCTTTATACACGCCTGAATATAACAGTTCTTTCACATCAACGACCTTCCATAGATTTATCAATACAAGAGAATATATATTGATAAAGAAAACGCGTGGTGAAACAGGTGTGTTACTGTATTCTATGCGACGTACAAAGGATCTCTCTTCTGTTATCTCGAGAAAACAGTTACGCGGGTTGAATAAAGTCGTTGGAATTGAAACGCTGAGAGCAAAAAGTTAGTTTGCGACACCGTTATTGAGAGTACATGAGTAATACTATTGAAATTAGTTTTGTATTGTAAACTGGGTTTTATCGGCATAGATTTAAGATATATACATAAAGATTCGGAAGCAAGTTGTTTTACGTGAATAATAAAGAATCGGGTACTCTTGATGGTCGTTTAGGTTTGACCAGTAAGTTACGCCTTTAGAAGCAGCGTTGCTGTGTTCCAGCTTGTAGGGCGTGGGTGCCGGTGAAATTAAAGGCACATAAAGCCTCATATCTGTATGCATTAGGTCGATGGACGTATGGGAGTCTATCATAAAGCACGTTTGTAACGTACATGACCTGGGAGGCTATGCTTTGTTATAGGTGATGGTTACTACTTAACACCAGGTGGGCGATCTGCTTGTTCCATCAATGTTTTCAAGAGAATAGTGAATAGGTAAGCGTGCTACCGTTGACCGCATCGTCACTTGACATCAGGTGAGATTGCGGCCAAACGTTTATCTATAACTAGCAGCCCGTCCCGGCTTCGCACGGGTGTTAGTAAGATCCCTAATTTTTTGACAATATAATACAATATTATACAATACAGTGATGTACCATGACGTTGCATTGTGTGTTTCGATGACACAGATACTGTCTTGTTCTAAAAAGTTATCTAGAGATTTGGCGGCAGCATCCGATAACCTAATTTAATCTTGTTTTTCTTACGTGTACCTACATTTATGACATTCTAAAACGAACCGCAAAGACAATTAAGAAATTTTTGCTACCCTCATTTTGCAGTAGTTGGTTATACATGACAAGTTGCAAGCCCATCACCGCTGCTAGAATACTAACTGGTTTCCACACGATGTTTTTCTTTAACGTTTGAGAGCACCAACATTGCGCACATACATTTTTGTTGCAAACCCACGACTTAAGGATCAGAAGGCGAGGTCCCTCTCACTAAACTACCGTAAAATTAAATAAAAAGTGGAATCGTAGCAAAAGCAGATGGATTAAGGGCATTTATTAATTACGTGATGCAATTAGGGACGGGGATATAAACATTTATTCAGTAACTAGCTGACTCTCGCGTTTTTTCATACAAACTTCGTTTCTTTTTAAATCTGTTCTAGAAACTAGCGGTCTGTCCTAGCTTCGCATGGGTATTTACTAAGGATCCTTATTTTTTTTGAAAATATAATATAGCCTATGTCACCTGGGGATAGTGTAGCTTCCCAACAGTGAAAGAATTTTTCAAATCGGTCCAGGAGTTTCGGAGCCTATTCAATGCAAACAAACAATCAATTTTTTTTTCTTTATGATATTAGTATAGATGACAGCTCAATGAAACCCAACCTAAGTTTGAAGTTTGACTACTTATAAGCTAACTAATTCTGCAAATCGCATCAACATCAATTCAGTAGTTTTTACGTGATGCGTGTACAAACTGTCACACTATAGTACAAATATTTTTTTTAAGAGCTGATTTAGTTATTTGCCTTTTTATAAGTACTAAAAGCAAGATTTCAGAAAAATATCTTTAATGACCTTCGGCCTCTACAGTTTTAGTATAGGAGACAAGAAGATATCCGCAGAGGATTTTGAAACGTCTTAAAGCTAGGTGTATCTAAGCGCCAGTTCCTTGCGACCTTTTGATAGACCTCTTATATATTTAAATTTAATAACAAAGAAAATTACAGCTAATACATGTATTTATAATTGGTATGTACAAAATACATATGAAACAGTTGAGCTATCTACAGACCGTTGCAAACGATCTAAAGGTAGCTCAACTGATCCAGATCAGTGCCAATCGGAAGCGTTACCAAAACACTGGCTGCATTGCCATTTTGTAAATAATATTACCTAATAGTTTAACTTATTGTACATTGTGTTATCGCAATTGGTAACTGTTATCAACGGTTTCCCTGTTGAATTTCCTTATACAAAACGCGAGTTTATTAGTTATTGATATTAGCTTCGCTGCTTTTTCATCACAAAGTTTACATCTACTTTAATTCTGAAAAATGAACTTTATGTATATGGTGATAAGAACTCGTATAATACTGCCGAATCTGAGTTATTGATAGGCCAATACCCTCCCTTCGAAGCCTTGATCTCGCTAGTTGGAATATTTTGGTGAGTCATAGTAGGGTGTTCATTATCTAAGACATGTTGGGATACTATACCAATATTGGAGATATTTATAATAATGCTGGACAATCCACACAGCATCATCTAGCCCCAAGCTAAGCTGAGCTTGTGTTATGGGTACTAGATGACTGATATACTTAATACAATACATTACTCGCATAGTTTTTTTTTATTATGTACAGAAAATACCTAGAACACTTGGAAGAAATATTTGCAGATCGTACAAACATTTTGTATTTATTCCAAGGCGGGAATCGAGCCCGCAATCTCCTGCGTCGCAGGCGGACATTCGCCCGCCGTGCCACATCGGTCGTCAAAATGCGTCATTATGCGCTATTGATGAATGAATGGTTACTGTCTTGATCTGATAATGTCTTATTATTACATATTTATGACATACCTGCACCCGTATTATTATATTCTTATTATTTAATTTAATTTTATAATATTGTGTAGGTATCATAACTAATCGGGGTAATTGGTATCGACTGTTCTGATTGATTTAATAAATAAATAATAAATAAAATAAATGATAACTGGTCGAACTGACTGTGTTCGACCCGTGATCATGGCGCATGCATAGTTTCTATCCAAAATGTTTTCTAAACACTTCAACTTATTAGAATAGAATATCATTTATTCAACCACCACATAACAAAACTTTAAATAATAACAGAAATCAAAGAAAAAAAACCTTTATAAATAAAACTTTTTACAAGTATTTTTATTTTTGTACATCTAACTTTTAACTTATGGTGAACTTACAATCAAAGTTACGTACACACAATTTACATACACAAAAAAAACAAATGGTCTCACAATTTACATCCACATACCTAAAACCATCATAAACTCTATTTGTATGTTTTTAAAGTTTAATATGATTCGACAAAATTGAGCGAACTGGCTAAACAAGTTCATTCTCGGATATTGTAATCTGAATATGAGATTTTGCTGCGAATTTGTTATGCGATGATAAGGGGTTTCTAGTAACAGTAACAGGGTTTTATTGTTCTTTATTCAAATGTACCTAATAGCTGGCTAACCAATGTTCATGCTTTGTGGGGAACTTTCGATCAATGATGACGACCGATGTTGTGCGGCGGGCAAATGTCCGCCTGCGACGCAAGAGGTTGCGGGTTCGATTCCCGCCTTGGGATAAATGTTTGTACGATCTGCAAATATTTATACCGGGTGTTCTCGGTATTATCTATGTATAATAAAAAAATATGTATGTGTGTAATGTATTGTATTAAGTATATCAGTCATCTAGTACCCTTAACACAAGCTCTGCTTAGCTTGGGGCTAGATGATGCTGTGTGGATTGTCCTGCAATATTTATTTATTTATTTATTTAAGGGAGCTCTCATACAACAAACGTGATTTTTTAGCTTTTATCATAGATAATGGTACGGAACCTTTCGTACGCGAGTCCGGCTAGCACTTGACCGTTTTTTTACAATCTAATCTTGGTTGGTAGCAATGCTGTCTCACATTAATGTTTTCTTTTGTACAAACTTTGTTTGGTGCAATAAATTAATCAGTGCTTTTTAAGTCTGATTTTTTAATTGATTCAGGTCGTTTAATTAACCGAGCGAGCCTAGCGTCTCAGTTTCGAGATAGGCTAAAAAATGCTTTTGTCTGTCTGTCTGTCTGGTTGTCTATTCTTGTCAATAGGTCGTATTTTTCCAACCCATTTTGATGAAAATTGGCACACAAGAAAGATTTTTTATTGATCGTAATTTTTGATTCAGCGGAAAATAGGAGGGAGTTTGCTGTAGCGCTAACGTTAAAAAATAAAAATATGGGCGGATTTCAATTTTGGGAAAGAAGAAAGTGTCGGTTATTACATGGTTATAAAGGCTCGCAAGGTCTACTGTTCTCACAGGTACACTATTATTGAATTAATTTATCTTAATAAGAGTGCCTCGAATTTCTTATATTCAACATCAAATTCTTCAATAGTTATAATGACATCTCACCACACAGTATTATAAAACATGGTTACTCAACATAACCAATTTTACTTACGTTTCGCAATCGGTTAATGCACACTTTCACTGAAGGCCGAAATAACCAATAAGTGATACGGCCACAGTGGAAAATCAACGGTAAATTATCTCAAATGACTGAGTTTGCTCGTGGTACTATGCACAATATATAACACAGAAGAGTAATAGATATGTACTAATATACCTGGAGATAGCTCATCTGATCCAAATCTGTTTAAAATATCTATGTATGTAAATGACGACCGATGTGGCGCGGCGAGCAATTGTCCGCCTGTGACGCAGGAGGTTGCGGGTTCGATTCCCGCCTTGGGATAAATGTTTGTACGATCTGCAAATATTTATTCCGGGTGTTCTGGGTATTTTCTATATATAATTAAAAAATATCTATGTATGTAAATAGTATTGTATTAAGTATATCAGTCATCTAGTACCCATAACACAGGCTCTACTTAGCTTAGGCTAAAGCTTTCCTTTTTTTTCATGTTTACTTACCTTTGTATATATTTTAGTGTTCCAACCTAATATAGTCAGTAGGTCACTTTTTGTATTTCTTTTGTTGATTTTTTTTTTGCTTAGCTCGTTTTTTTTTTTAAATTACTACTGTAAAGTTGTCACCTTAGATCGAACGTCGGGGTAGACTGAAAACCAGAATTAGCGCTGAGACTACTCCTATTGTCATAAACTTGCAATCTAGTGATATTTTTGTACCCATATATTATGCATCGTTTTTTTATGACAATTAACTCATTTGTATTTGTATTTGGAGCTAGATGATGCTGTGTGGATTGTCTAGCAATATTTATTTATTTATTTATTTATCTGTACTCGGAAGCGTCCCTAAGACGCTGGCTGCATTGTCAAACTGGTAATGCTGATGTGCTGAGCCAGATACTCACCAGTCCTCGGGTCTCTCATCGTTTTGACTGGGAATAAAAAACTTATAAAGTACTAGCAGCCGCTCGCAGCTTCGCCCGCGTGGCACTTTTTTTATGACGATAGTGGTTTTTTCTACAAAATATCACTGATGTCCCTTCCATTGGGTATGTTTACTCTTTGGTAGTGTAAAGAATTTCTGGTAAAAAAGGACTGTCGTAATATTAAGCCATGAACAACCAGCCTGAACCAGTTGCGCGTGTTTAGCACCTCTAGTGGTAAAATAGAATAACAATAATCCAAGTGTTACAAATTGGAACCTAACTCAGCATGATGTGGGTTGGCAATAACCAACGCTGGTCTTCCGTTAGGGCCGGTAGAAGGGTTCATTGTGAAGTTCTCGTTTGGAGTAGTACTACTACTATGCATATTTCTGCTGGTAAGCAGAAAACTTCTGTTCTTGGATCCGGTGAAAACCATCACCGGCCAGGTAAAGATATCTGCTGCACGTAGGCCAGACTTTCCATTTCATTGATATACAATTGTTGACATTTACAATTTTCTTAGAATAATCACACACAGTTTGTATTACAATGGATCACAAATTAGTCCTATAAATTTCCAGGATCAACGATCCTGAGCTCAGTTCATCCACCCAATTCCAGCGACCTTCACAATGTCATTAATTAAAGTATCGTCATGGTCTCTTCGCGATCTAATCTTGAGTCGGCCTCTTCTGCCCCTGGCAATCTTGTGCTTGTCTTATCATTTGATTTACTCTATATGCTTACTGTCCTCGGCGGGGTGTTCATTCCACACTTCTTGTACAGCGGGTCGCCTTGATTATAGCTATACATATATCCCACTTTTTCTACGCTATGTTGTATGCCACTTTAGTGATACTTACGTTTATGGATATACAACAGTTTTTCTTCTTTTACTGTCTTCTATCAGTCGTCATCTTGGTGTTCACTCTTTTCCTACTCATTATCATCTTTAACACAATCCATCCATATTTTCTTTGGTTTGCTTCTTTTATAATCATCCTCATCTATATATCCTCGTTATATAGCTTTCTTCTCTCCGTATGACATACCCATAGCATAATCCTTTGAAAAACCTCGGACCAAGCCATAGGATCTGTAGTGTAGCGCATCATTTTATTGTTTATTATAATTTTCGTAAAGATTTTTTAAGAATATTTTTAAATCTTCGGATTTTGCTGTCACTGAACTCAAATGACGCCAGTTATGGCGAGACATTCTACATGCTATAAAAAATGTACGCATAAAGTTGACCTACTGTGCAAGTTCCAGTTCTGCCTCACTAGTTACGTCGATCGCGTCACTCTCACGCACACCGATTCCCCCGAGTGAGAGCGAGATGAAAACAATTAGGTGTTTTGTACACATGGTTCTAGACTTTGTTCAGAGAAAGTTTGGTAACTTTAGTAATTACATTAATCACGTTACAAAGTTACGCCTAAGTTAGGTCTAAATTATGCCCGAAATAGAATTATAACTTTTCTTTATGTAATTAGGGATCTAATGTTCGGCGATGTTATTTATCAGATCTTCGTGAATATCTTTCACGTACAACGCATTATTTTCCAGTTCGTTGTCGCTATTCGAGAACCTTTATTCTCCAGCGGTTGTAGGATCTACGAGCTTTTTGGTCTGTCCATTGCCACCTACTCGTTCTGCGAGCTATGTTGGTGACTTCGATCCTCCTACGCTAACTCTCTCTCATAGCCCCTTATTGACGCCCTAGGGTTTTAATTTTGAATATTGTCTGTCATTAAAGTTAATATCAACTCAAAGAATTAATATCCGCTGGGTTCATCTTGAAACGACTTAAAGCTAAGTGAATTTAAGTGCCAGTTCCTCGCTACCAAGCCTAGAAGAACTTTTTTGTATGAACTTTTTCTTTCCATCATATTCAGCAACTAATTAAAAACCCACCCAAATTGAATTCAAGTAAAAGTAGGTTTCATAAGGTTTTAAAGATAACTTCTAATTTTAGAGGCCTAAAGGGCCTTCACGATTTTTAAATAGCAAAAAAACAATTCCAAGTCATTATAAACGTTTAAAAAACAATTACAGAAACACAAAATGACAATTGGACTTACTATTCATTTGTGAATTAGAAACGAAACGAACATTATTATGTTTTTTATGGCCTATGTGAATGTTCTCACAATTATGTCATATTTGAGTTCTTTGTTCGACGTTTATAGCCCAAAGTGCGCTGGCGCAGCTCACTGATCCCCGCATGTGTGGCATCTGACTAATTTGCGCGTATTCGCAATACTTTTTTATCAGTTTGACGACTTCTGTGGCGTGGCGGACGATTTCTTTGATGAGAAGCTGAACTTATTGGATTCCGACTATCTAAAAAGTGCACTACTATTTTGATGACATGAGGTGAAATTGTATATTTACAAACAGACAAATCTTACCTGACTAAAGCTGTTTGTTACTCTTTCACGCTCTAACCAGCAAACCGATTTGGATAAAATTTGGAATGAACATAGGTTATAGCTTGGATTAACGTATAGGCTACTTTTTATCCCGAAAAAATAACGGGAACGGGAAAAAAACTGCCACGCGAGCGAAGCTGCGAGCGGCCGCTTGTAGGTAATAATTACCTAATTAAGATTTCTGCGGCCTTGTTGAGATCATTTCTTTCCATAGAAAACCTTTGCGAGAGGAAAATCTCCATCCCATCAGGTTATGACGTCATAGCCACAGTTCTCATAACAGGCGCACACTAATGCATCCATTTAGCACGGGCACTCCAGTGGACCGGCTAGGGCCGGGACGCACTGGGCGGTCGTGACCGACTTCCGACCGGTTGCCGTTACATCGAACCGCGCGAAAGTAAAACGACGCGTTTTTTCGCACCGATACTTGTACCGTAGAAAAGTGTATAACTAGGTTTTCCGTGACTGGTTTTATATTGGACTGTCGCATTTTCTTATAATTTTTAATTGAGCTGAGGTTGTTATGGTTTGTTCTTGTGGATGTGGAGTGGTTTTTATGAGCGCTACGTAGATTACCGTTACCTTTGGAACCATACAAATTAACCTCATCATCATCATCATCGTCTTAATCATCCTCATCATCATTATCATCATCATCACCATCACCATCACCATCAACGATCGTGAACCCTCGCGTATCCACCGTTTTTCCGCGATATTCACATTACCGTTGCTTCATTGGGTGCTGAATGCTTTACGCTTGTCTTTCTGTTCGTAGTCACCATGTTTGAATCTTCATTCCTCTTGGTTGTCGGTTTTACGAGCAATATGGCTTGACCATTGCCGCTTCCTTTATGGTTCTGAATGCTGTGTTGTGATCTTCGTTCTTCCACCACTTTCCTTGCCGGATCGCACCTTTCAATGTGCCCTTTTACACCTTATAAAGTAATGTTTCTACATAGTTTATTTGTTTTTATAGTGCTACCTGCACTATAAAAACAAATCTGCTTTGATAGTATTACGTCAAGCATGTAGATGGAGCCACGGTAGCGATAGCACCGTATTAGAAACATTCCAAATCTTATTTTCGTCGTGGCATTTGAATCCTCGATAGCGAAGTTGGTATCGCATCCCCGTATCAAGGGGAAGGTCGTGGGTTCAAATCCTACTCGAGGAAAATAATTTTTGGGATAATATAAAAATCTTTGTAATGTTTCTACATACGGTAAAAATGTTATGACCAAACCAGCGAATACTTACCTGTATATTCTAAAATTTCTAGAACATTCATTGATGTTCCCATTGTGACCGCATCCTTATATCAAGATAATTGGCCGCAATTGAGCTGGTCCGTTGATTTAGTCCATATTTCCTTTTAGAAACCGCGGCTATGATATTAGACTGCTCTAGAAATTATCTTTTTTTTAAAAGTTCACATTTTGCAGAATTTCTAGTTTGTATAGCTCAAATGAACGCAAAGTTTTTCCTTCCAACAAAAATACTCAGTACTCACACAAATATGCAACCTTAGGCATTTTGTAATATTGGTCCTTTTGTAACTTACCTTATTATTAAGGCTACTATAGTCTTACCAACTGACTAGTAATATACTCCGCATCGGCTTCGTCTGTCAAATTAGCATTTTATTTGAAAGCAACTAACATTATTATTAAGAAAGAGGTTGGGATCGTTGAAGCTGATTAGATAATAACTAATAAGGGTTGATGATAGAAAGAAAAAGCATCACAACTTTAAAACCAGTAGATATTCCTTCAGATCTCTGAATGCAAAGTACTCATTCGAGAAACCCACATTGGGCAGTAGTTGGTATTCCATACGTGACAGGTTGCAAGCCCATCGCCGCTGCTAGAATATTAACTGGTTACCTCACTATGTTTTCCTTCACCATTTAAGAGTACTGGCATTGCGCACATACATTTTTCGAACAGAAAAATCTACTGTTGCACGACCAGACTTGAACCCATGACCTTACGATCAGCAGACGTGGTCACTTCCACTAGACCACCGGTGCTCAAAGTAATGATAGATGTTTAATATAAAACGGATGCCAGTTTGATATCTTATCATGTCATGGTTCAGCAGTAGCTATCACCTCTAGACTAAACCTTGCACCACTTCTTAGAACGTTTTTATTACATAAACAATATCACGCCCTACATCTAACAGGTGTTCAATGTTCAGCGGAAACAATTAAAGCATAACATAGTTCATAATGGAAATATCTACTACTTAAACACTATAAAAACATCAGTTTTATTCATGCTCCTTAAAAGGGTTTATTCCTTACTTATCTACCTATACTAATATTATAAAGAGGAAAGATTTGTTTGTTTACTTGTTCGTTATATGAGAGCCCCCTTAAATGTTTATAATATTATTTGTTGTTATAGCGGCAACAGAAATACTAATAATACATACCTACATCATCTGTTAAAATTTCAATTCACTAACTATCACGGTTCATGAGATACAGCCTGGTGACAGACGGACTGACAGACAAACAGACAGCGGAGTCTTAGTAGTAGGGTCCCGTTTCACCCTGTAAGTACGGAACCCGAAAAACATCTTATACCAAACCACGCTATCCGCTCTTCTCCATTATCTAGTGAGCTTTGAATTACTTATCTAATCATATCTAATTACATCCACGTTGTAATATTACCTTAATATTAATATTGAGTTAATAACATTAGTATACGTACTGCCGAAGCAAGTACAGTTAGTAATATTGGTTAGTAGAGTTAATTATGTTAATGCTTCGTTGTCCTAATATTGTCATTGTTGAAGGATCAAATATTGTACAAATTGTACCTGTTGAACAATAAATTTATATAATAAATATTGACTCACATTCACACAACGCCTTCTAGCCCCTAACTAAGGTAAGCTTGTACGAACCGTGTGTATCGAATCCGCAACCTCCTGCGTCGCAGGCGGACATTCGCCCACTAAGCCACATAGGTTGTCTATGCATAGTAGGGGTAGGATATTAAAATTACTTTTAATGTACAGTCAGCTGCACTAGAATGTATACAATTTGTACTGTCACAACGGTATGACAGCAAGACAATAAAATCTTACACTTCAAAAAATAGGAAAGCCATGAAATTTGTTGATGACCTTACTTATTTTTTTAATAATCGTCGTGTAAATCTTTTTAGCACCGCTGTGAAACCATATTGAAAATTACAAATTGTGTACATTCTAGTGCAGCTGACTGTACCTGTAGTTTACTCTTCAATTCTTTAATCAAGATGTAAATTAACCATTATCTCCGCTTCTTGTTAGGAAGTTTCCGAACTCGTTATTGGCATGAACTAGGTTAATTAATTAATAATTTGAGAAGTGGGTACTTCGCGGCTATCAAACTTTGCAGTTTAAATTGTTTCTCATAGGAAAGTCGAGGAGATTTGTAAAGCACGAATTTATGAAGTTTTTCGACAGGTTACTTTAAACCATGGAAGTGAATTGAAGATATAAATTTGTAAATATTTCACTTAGTGTTGTCTATGTGTAGTGTCTAAGCTTGTACTATAGGAACCAGATGATAAAAGTAAATATTTTTTAAAAACTATATATTAACTAGCGAAACGCGTCCACAGCGTGAAGTTTTTTTTATACTAACTTTAATCCCACTGCACCCTTATAGGGGTTGGATTCCCGCGGTTACGTTTGCACCATTGATCTGCCCTAATAATGGTGCAGACACCAACAGACAGAATGGTGATGGTGGTGGTGATCTGTCTTAATTCAAATTGATACAACTACTAGCCTTGCTTTCCTCACCGTATATTAGCTCAACATTTCGGCTATTTCTTTCTTAGTACACTTTTTAGCACCAATACGAATATATTTGGATACTAGCGGCCGCTCACAGCTTCGCCCGCGTGGCAGTTTTTTCCCGGTCATGCTATTTTTCGGGATAAAAAGTATATATGTTATGTAATGTATATGTAAGCCTATATGTTAATCCAGGTTACAATCTATATTTACTCCAAATTTCATCCAAATCGGTCCACTGGTTAGATCGTGAAAGAGTAACAAACATCCATCCATCCATCCATACTTAGGATATTCGTATTGGTACTAAACTGGTCTCGACGACCAGTGTTTTAGGCTGTGCGATGTCTATATGTTAGTCAGTCAGGGCAAAGATTCTTATAACGGGTATAGAGGAGAGAGCACACTTTTAGGGGAAGAGAGACTTTAATGTGTAGGCTTATCGCACCATCACGCATTCGGAAACACATAAAAAAACACGTCAGAAACACACATCAAAACTCTGTGCACAATCGAGCGAGATCACAAACAACACCACGATTTATGTGCGCCAGTGTGTAAACATCCCAATCCAGGCTGGATGTAACGACTCTTGACGCTCGTAAAGGTGTGGCCACTGGTAGTAGTTTTCGGATGCTTTTGAATTATTAACTCTAACAGAACAGTAACACCAGTTGTCTGTTTGGTTCGAATCCGGTCGTGCACCAATGTATTTTTCCATCCATTTAAAAAAACGTAATTTAGAAATCCTCGTTTTTTTCCTGCAATCTTCGACCTGTAAGGCCCTGGTAGTTATATTTTAATCATACGCCTTATAAAACTAAGGATAAGCACCATAGTTTAGGAGATACAAACTGCAATTTCACCTTTTCATATACTTTTAAAACCGACATACATTTCTACCACAGATTAGAAGAGACAAAATATTCTAACAAAAATCTCCAGTATAAAGTCACCTTTTCCGCTCTTGATACCCATAACTTAGGGTACTGCGTTGCCTAGATTTATGGGGACTGCTGAAAGGACGGCTAAAATACCCTGAAAAATGGGGATAGGAATGTTTAAAATGTTTGACAGTCATATTGAGATTCGAGCTCTGCCCGATTTACGAGTTTGACCCAGTTTTCTATAGCGAAGATGAAGTAAATTAGCTACCTTCTTTTTAAAAAAGTTTTTTTCATACACTTTTTCGTTTAGTTGGTTTGACGATTCTTTATCTATATTCTAATAATACGATAAGTAATTCTAAAGTGCGGTGAGCTTTGCTTCTCGATTTAGTATACTTAGTAATTTATGCACCCAGCCTATCTTCCATTACCGAAATCGTCAAAATTTATGAAAACCCATAAAATCTGATCGCTTCATGTCTTAAGATAATTCGATCATTTCCACTTATATAAATCAAAGTCGGTCTTACTCAATATTCATAAATCCATAATCAAGATATCACAAATCTGGCTTCCACCAGACTCCCACACTCCAGTAACCCGAAGCAATCCCCACAAATCGATCTGTCACCTCGCTGGATGATGGAACTGTAATCGTAAATCGAAAGATCCCTCGGGAGTCATCCAGACCTCGGGAAATTGACAAACGCACATCGTTACTAAACTTGCAAGTTTAAGACGATAAATTCAGGGTTTATTTTTAGTTGTAGTAAGAGATTTTGACTGTCTCCAGACTTTGAGATTCGTAGTTTAATGTCTCTTTTGACTTCGACGAGTTTGCTCACATTCTCGATATTGGCAAACTGCTATCTGATCTGTTTTAAATTGGGCGAAATTCTGCAAATAACCACCTGCAATACGATTGGTATTGGATTTGCGTACGAGCCATAGGTTCGCAAATGTTTGATGCAAATACGAATGCTTGTTGATTGGCTTGATTGGACGTCCTACTCCTTCCTGTGTTGAAATATAACACTAGGCCTTACCTATTTTGGTACTGTCATGCCATTATTTCTTTTACCAGAGTGCAACGTTTAAATTTAAATAAGTGTATAAGTGTAGGGTATATGTTTTATCTACTTAGGTGCCTATTACTTTCTGTCATAAAGCTGGTTATTTCTGTATCTTAGATTAGCTAACCGTGCCCACTTCGTTAGGCGGTAAACCTTTTTACTTTTCAGGTAAATATAGGTGTCACTCACAGATAGCGTGGCTTTCCATTGGTAAAAGAAAATCGGTTCAGTAGATCCAGAAATTACCCCTTACAACCTCACAAACTCACAAACTTTACCTCTTTATAATATTATATAAATCAAGGATCAGATTTAGCTGTAGTTTATAGGAATTGTTATTTTATTTTATTATACTGGTGAAATTGCGCGCGACTTAGTTCTTGTTTTCTCGTGAAACTGTTTTCATAAAAACATCAACACCCGTTTCACCTCTTTAGAGATTGAATTACAGAAATTCTTTAGTACACCCCTTTTCACCTTCTACACAAATACCCTGAAAATCCTAAGACTATACGACCAGCGGTTTAGGCTATGCGCTGTATTGTCTATATGCTGGTCAGTAATGACGAAAATTCTTATAACTACTATAGATTTGAACCAAAGCCAACCAACCAACGCGATAATTAATAAACTGTCCATTATAAATGTTTAATAATTGCTTCTATCTCATACCGTTTCCTAAGTAGCTTAATTCATTCCAATTTCGTTTCAACCATAAAATATAATTGATAATTTCGTATTCCCAAAGGCTCTCAGACTGAGTCATATCGCTATTGACACGAGGGAGCTCTGTAAATTAGCTCTGGTAATATCCACTTTGCATCTGACTGAGTTGGTATGAACCAGTTCTTTAGAACAAGTAAAAGGTATAGTCGTCTGCATTAAGATTGTAAGCATATGAGGCTTAATACCTGTTTGCCTCATGGTAGCCCAGTAGTAGTAGTAGAGTAGTCTTAGTAACAGGCTCGTCTGGAAAGTACCACCACCATGCCTGTTTCTACAACTAAACAACGTTGCCGTGTTCCGGTTTGAAGGGTGTGGGAGCCGGTGAAATTGCATACACACGATTCATAACACGTATACCTCAGGTTGATGGATGCTAGGCAGTGTATCAAAGTCAAACATCATTTATTTAGTAATATCCGCAGGGATCATCTTGAAACGTCTTAAATCTAGGTGAATCTAAGCGCCAGTTCCTCGCGACCAAGCCTAGAAGAAACTTACAACTTGGTTCCTACCGTTTTTTTTGTATGATCCTTTACAAAGTAATAATAATGTAAATATCGTAGGACACGTTCCTAACGTGCATGATCTGCTAGGCATTGCTTTGTTATATATGATGGCTACCACTAAACATCAGGTGAGTCGTCTGCTTGTTCCATCAGAAAGTCATATAAATAAAAACAAAAAGTGCCAATTTGCTCTCGAATTCACTCTTCTATTTGGTGATGCAAAGATCTTTAAATTACCCTAAAACTGAGCTGGTTCAGATACTAGACTTGAAAAACCAGAAATGGTCATCTACTTTTGTCACTGACTACCTTACTAATGCGTGTATCTAAAATCATGCTTTCCTTTTCATAACGATCACGATCCTCAGCCTTCACAGTGAGAATAGGAAGATGAGAAAACTCACGTTTTGCTAATTAGTTATTTTCATTCTAACATAGGTAGTCGTAATTTTAGCATAATTATAGTTATGGACATGAATATATTCAAAGTGATATCTGATTCTACTGACTAAAGACCGTTTGAAACTTGTGTAAGATTCAAGGTCTGAGGATCTAGAGGTGTACCTTACTGGGAGTCACAATCGTGAGCCAATTTTTTTTGTTCCGTAAACTTCCGTTTATTTTTTTAACGTGTATTTTATTCTACTTGTTGACGGAAGAAGCAAATGACCCACTTGATGTTAAGTGGCAGCCATTACCTATAACAAAGCATTGCCTGGCAAGTCACGCACGTTAAGAACGTGTCCTACGATACACTGCCTTGCACCCATCAACCCTTGTGCCTATAATTTCACCACACCCTTCAAACCGGAACACAGCAATGCTGCTGCTTAGCAGAAACAGGCATGCTACTTCCCCGGACTTGCCCATTACTAAGAGCTCTATTATCTAAATATATATATCTCAAAGGTGACTGACTGACATAGTGATCTATCAACGCACAGCTGGACGGATCGGGCTGAAATTTGGCATGCAGGTAGATGTTATGACGCAGGCATCCACTAAGAAAGGATTTTGATTAATTCTACCCCCAAAGGGATAAAATAGGGAATGAAAGTTTGTATGAAACTTTGTCAATGCTAAACCGATCGGGCTAAGACTTTACATGCATAAAGTTACTATGATTTTATCCCGAAAAAATAACGGGAACGGGAAAAAAATGCCACGCAGACGAAGCTGCGAGCGGCCGCTAGTTAAAATATATGTATTTCAGCTGTCTACTAAGTGTTGTGTTGTATAAACAACTCAGTGGTGACCTTCACGCTGTATTCATAATGCATTGTGACTGCGTTCAGCCGTGTAAGATACATTGCTGATATGTTTGCATAATGCTGATTATCAGGTGTTTAACTAGAATTTAAATACACTGTTGTGTTATCTGAACGATCCTGATATAGATCTTCCTGTTTCATGTTTAGCTTCCACCTATGGCTCTGCTCGAGTAGTATCTAAGAAACTCAACGTAAACTTACGCTACGTAAGTATAGCCTTTGTTATAGGCGATGGTAACCACTTAACATCAGGTGGGCCATCTGCTTGTAACATCAGTAGCAATATCAAAAAATCAAATGTCAATTTTGACAAATGCAAGTGTAAGCTATTTACTATTCACGATTTGTTTTGTCTTATAGATGTCTTATAGCCTAGTGAAGAGTTTGTCCGGGGAAGTATGTCCCCATATCTATTTCTGCCGCCAATAAGCGTTGTGTTTTGGTTTCCCTCCATTCTTCGGTGTCGTTAAAATTACAGGCCTATACGCCTTAAGTTGAGATGAAGTAGTCTCAAACCTCATGGGCCTGCAATTTCACAAAAAAAAAAAGTAATTTTATACTGATAGATTGATAGATAGGTAACTCTTTATTCATTACCAACAAGTAAAGTACACACATTTTATAAAGAATATTAAAGTAAACAATGCAGTAATACAATGGGCGGCCTTATCGCTAAAAGAGATCTCTACCAGGCAGATAGTCCTTACACAATATAGGTTTACACTTTCGTGAACTTAAAAACTGCTCAACAAACACAAATACGCGAAATACATACTCACACACATAATTATTATTAGACAGAGCAAAAAACCATTGGTCTTATAAAAAAGTCTTCAAGGTCTAGGCGAGTTGAAGGTTGTGTTATTGTATGAATCTGTGGGTGTATTTCCTACTAATAAATACAAATCTTTACTAATCTATACTAATATTATAAAGAGGAAAGATTTGATTGTTTGTTTTCATTGAATAGGCTCCGAAACTACTGGACCGATTCCAAAATTATTTCACCGTTGGCAAGCTACACCAACGTTGGTAAACGTGATTAGCTAAATAAAATTAAATCAGATTGTTGTGCAAGCTGGCCTTAGAAAAGGAATTCCCGAAATTCAACCTCTAAACGGGATCAGGGGTACCTATAACATATAAACTATCATGGTTTTGATCAATATTTTGGATAGAAACGGGATATTTACCATGATTTTTTAATTTGATTGTTTCTCGATATTTCGGCACAGTTGCATGCGCCATAATCACGGGTCGAACTGAAGTCTGTGGCAAGTGGGTCTATAATAATAAATTTAATGTTATTGGCAGACAAAAAAAATCATGGTAAATATCCCGTTTCTATCCAAAATAGGGATCAGGGGTGTTGAAGATTATAACTTCACACTGATGAAGTCCCGCGCATGTTGCAACTCATCGTATAGTTCTTTTTCTGTTGTATGAATAAGAAAGGCAATTAAATTTTTAGTTTGAAAATTCTCAAATATCAGTAAAAAAAAATCATAACACGAAAACGAAAAATTGCGGAACATACATGGGGGTGATTCGAGTACCCCAAGCGGTTCTCTATTTCTTCCGATTGACACTATTATTTGGGACATCCTGTATATTCTCGTTATTCTCCAAACCCTGTATTTATATAAATTTGATTAGAGTCGTTTTGATGTAATCATCCAATGGTTCTGAATAACAATGAAGGAGAGGCACTGAGTCGTGAAATATGCTTCTAGACGCTTACCTACTTGCGTATAACGCGTATCTACCTAATATTGACTGCACACTGCGACTTTGTTTGTTTGTGTAAACTCTACTACACCACTAGAACTCTCCAAGATAAATACCCGTGTATAATAATAATAATAATGCTGGACAATCCACACAGCATCATCTAGCCCCAAACTAAGCAGAGCTTGTGTTATGGGTACTAGACGACTGATATACTTAATATCAATACAATATCACATACATAGATATTTTTTATTATGCATAGTAAATACCCAGAACACCCGGAATAAATATTTGCAGATCGTACAAACATTTATCCCAAGGCGGGAATCGAACCCCCAACCTACTACGTCGCAGGATGACACTCGCCCGCCGCGCCGCATCGGTCGTCGTATATATAATATATAAATATAAATGATCTGTTTATTTATTTATTTGACACAAAAAATAGCGGTATACAGTTTTATCAATAGTAGCTTAAAACCTAAAAAAAAGGTTTGTCTTAACTACTAGGTACTAGGTTCTCGATTACAATAATGATAGTCTATAATAAATCTGTTCGAACATTAGTGCAATAATAGGTACAAACTTCTTAGAGTATCATATAAAAAAATAGCATTATATTTGGCATGGCATCGTCTTTACGCTGAGACAGGTAGCACCTCGGTATCTGTGACCCACGGCTCACCATGGCTCGTTAATTTTAATAATAAACTTCTTGTATAATTTGTATAACTTTTGGGTTCGTTCGTATCTGGAGATACCTCTGACTATCTCCCTTAGATATCATGAATAGAAGATAGAAGAATCATGTGGGGGTTCTTTGTACTAATATATCTGAAGGGATATCTACCGTGCTTGGGGATTAAAGTCGCTATTAGGTTTTTTCTTTTCTTGTTTTAAGTAAGTAAACCCGTTATTATTACCCTATTGGAAACACAAAGAATATTAGAACTTGAACCAGTTAATATTCTAGCAGACTTCAATGTAAACATGTATATCATCACATTTAAAAAAATATATAAATATTAAATAAAATCACACAAAAATAAATATAATAAAACTCATAAATATAAAAATAAACTTAATAAGTATTGAACGCGACCTGAGTGGCCTCCGTAAGTTACAGAAAAGCAATAAAGCTTAAATAAAACTAAAGTACACTTTCGCCCAAGCTCTTAAACCCAAAAGTCATCAAAGTAAAAGCTATCATCGTTTAATCCTGAGGTGGGCGGAAAAATTGTAGTTTAAAACTTTGTAAACTAAACACGTTTCGCACAGGATTACTGAAAGTCGACTGGACTGAAAGCCACTGTAGTACATTCTATAAATTATATCAGCGAATAGTCTGCGATGTTAGTCTGTAAAGAGGACACGTGTAGATGTTAAACTATTATGAAGTTCTCGTGAAACGAGATAGGAATGTATACTTTCCGCGTGGATTTCTTTTCATGAATTAGGTATATGATTTTTGTCGCTTTTTTTTAATACAATTTGCTGATGGAACAAGCATATGGCCCACCTGATGTTGAGTGGTTACCATCGCCTATAACAAAGCACTGTTTTGTCAGTCATGTTCGTTAGGAATGTAACCCTTTATAATGGACAACTTTATAATGGACTACCTGCAATTTTAAAAAATGTAAGCTCGTTTCACGCATTCAAAACAAATCTTTCAAAATTTATTATTGATAATAACTAGTTGGCATGGTGTTGGATGAATGCGTGAGACGAGTCAGTGTCTAAGGTAATATGTTTCTTCTTGGGTACCTACCAACCCAACGTTTACCTATCAATTAAATCCCTACTGCGTAATCGAACGACTACCTACCTAACTACTTAATATTGTTATTTTACAATATGCTATGTAATTATTCGCATGTAAGTGACAATGTCTTTTTGTGAATAAATTTCTTTAACCCTAACCCTAACCCACAATACACTACTCTGCGTCCATCATCCTGAGGCATAAAGGTGTTAAGCCTCATGTGCCTGTAATTTCCCCGGCACCCACACCCTCTCTCTCTTAACTCTTAAACTTGTTTAAAATTTCACATATATTGATGCAATTTTCATTTATTTATTCAGTAACTATCTTCCACCTCTTGAGACTTGCCGAAGAAACTGAAATGTGTCTATCAAAATCTATGTAACCTACCAAATCCTCAGACCGTATAGTATTTATTCAGTACCTAGTCAAAATCCTTTGATGAAATCTAAAGAGATTAGTTGATGCCGCCTTGGTTGATTGTGCATAATCCGTTAACGTGAAAGTGAAAAAATATTAATATAGTAGTGTGAAAGATCATAACTCGAGTAAATATACACGTAACTTTATAATAATAATATAATTCAAAGCCTTTCCTGATCTTTTAAAAGGTCTAAGATCAGTCAGAGGCTCGACCAAACGTAACGTTTTCCACATGTCTATTATTTTTATGAGGTAAGTTTATGCGGATATTAAATATTAAATCTAAGCTATTGGGTAACCACATCAATAGAACTGCTGACGTAACGCAGACGACATTTTGAATTCGTAAAGAAACAAATCTATTCAGTTATTCAGCGGCTCACCGCAGTAGCTTCGTTTGCAAGTCATCATCATACTTACGCTAACAAATGTCCTTGATAAACATCGCCGGAATAAATAGAAATAATTTACATTTCAATGCAGTGGACGGAACGCGCCCAAAATTGCTTTTCTTCGCGGGTGCTTTCACATCAACGGCTGAAATTGATCGAACGATATCTGACGGCTTAAAGTGTTAAAACCTAAATTCGAGCGCGTTCACTCAACTGAAATGCAATAACACACACCTAAAGCATTATATATATCGCAGCAGTAGGTATAGTTTTCAGAATTGTCTGTTAAATTTCATGGCTGTAGCGCTCGCAGCACAAAGACATCACACTGAAATATGGTGTCGAATGTCGAGTGAATCGGATTCAAAGAGTAAAGGGATCAAACGTCTTTCACGTCTACGTCGCCCGCAGTGATATCACGTCGCCACCTCCCAAACGGCCTTTGTTCCTACCTGCCCGGCAGATGCAACTCTGGCATCTAATCTCATAAACTGAACCCAACCCGCTCTAACACACTAAATATCCTAGCAAAATTAATAAACCTATTTATGTTCCATAAAACAAACTCTATCTCACACCGAGCAATAAAACCCACGTAAAGCGAAAGAGCGGGATTGCTTCCCTGCTGATATTTTATTTATTCAGTCGCGTCCTCCAACGTATGCCGGCGAAATATCACCTAAACCCTGCACCGAGCCCAGAATATTGTATACGCTTGAATAATGTCCAGTGTTCCATAAAGAATGCATTTGCATACGTTGTAGTGCTGCAACAGGCAGCTCTCGGCTGAAATGTAATTCGAACAAACACAAACCCGCCTTTTGTATGCCACAGTACCACGCACCGGAGATAGCGAAATGAAAAAGGAATGCAGTGATGGAATGTCTGACCGGAGTGAGTGCTCTAAAAACAGTGAAAATGTTAGTTCTCTCGAACATATTTCGTTCGAGCCATCCGCAAAATCAAATAATGACAAGGGACCTGAACTCTTTGACGTCCGAGAAACCAATGGAGAGCTCTAAAATAGTGTCGCAAAATTCGTTCAAAATAAAACAGCGTACGAAAACACGAGAGAACATTAACTTGAGTGATGGAATGGACAGTGACGATACAAAATCGGTCAAACGTGAGAAGTGTCTATCGAACAGCGTCGACGCGATCGTCGCAAGCGATACCAAATGTAAAGTGATATGTAGTGCCAAAGGTTTATTAGAGACCAATTTAGATGATTTATTCAATGACGTCCAGAAATTGGATGGGTGGACCGTCGAGCCAAAGAGTTTGGGTGCCAGTGAACCAACCTTGAGTTTTAGTGATGGTAATTCCAAAGCTGTGAACCGTGAATCACTCGTGTCAGTAGATGACAGTGATGATGATACAGGGAGTGACAGTGACTATTCGGATGAAGTGCTTCGGGAACAGAGAATATGTTTGGGCGCCCGGCGTTTTGGACATTTACTAAGGAGGGTCATTTCTAGAAATGGTGAGTTTTAATCGTAACATGCTGTTGTGAAGTACAAAATGAAAATAACACGAAAAACTGTACAGCACTAGTTAAGTATATTCGGATACTTTTAACTTTATTTTCCAATTTAACATTTTAAATCGCTTTAGAACGGCGCTCCTTTGCTACGGTAGATAACAATTTTTTGCTAGGCAGTTGTAGATATTTTGTACAAAAAGATCTGCAAATGTTGGTTTTACAGAAAAAATAAATAAAACTAAATCGAACCGGTAAAAATGCTGTCGTCGGAAGCGCGTCGAAGTAATTCCGTACCGTTTATTTGTCTTCAATCGTATCAAATTGCTCTCCCGTTGTGATTGAGATGACCGCCTCGTAAAACCTTGTTACTCGTTTGCAATCTTATCGACAGATTTGTTGCTGTCGCGGTGTTCTTTTTCCGTATTTTTATTAGAAATTGTGTTTTGTTTTGTAAATTTGCGATTTCGATTTTTTTGCAGATTATTGTTTGTTTACCACGCTTCCCCACGCTTTTAAGGCTACACTAGTCGGTACGTTGTCTATACAAACGCTGTAAGTGTTTAATGTCTACTATTTATTAACGTGCGTCCGAAGTTAAGTTTGACGGACGTACGTTAATAAATAGTAGACATTAAACACTTACAGCGTTTGTATGGACAACGTACCGACTAGTGTAGCCTTAATGTCCCGTTTCAGTTTTTGTAAAATGAAACACGGTCTCATTAAGGTGGCAGACGGACCGATACTGGTATCTGTCCGTCCGTTACTCTCAGAGTTACACTACTAGAAAAAAGATAAGTAGAGATGATTTTAGAAAAAAAAGAAATGAACAACTTCATGACTTTAATGCCCAGGCACGGTGGATATCCACTTAGGTATCTGGTACCAAATAGCACCGACTCATGAAATTAAAAGTAAATAGAAATTAAGATATCATAAAACCTAATAAAGTCGGTGTAAATTTCAAATTTACTTATTTATTTACATCCTGGGTTTAAAAAATATAAAACGTTATTCGTCTCACAAAGTGCTTATAATTCTCTGACGTTTCAAATAGGTAGGGTACAAGGTTGAAAAATATTTGAATTGTTTTCCCGGTGCAACGGTCGGGAACAGGTAAACACATTTAGCATGCTTAGCAGGAACAATGTATGTTGTTTACATACTTTTTGAATACTCCTTCGGTATACACTTCCTAAATTCTGGAGCGCAATATTCAAAATTAATTTAAAAGTTCATCGACACGAAGAAGAAGATTGCATTTTGCCTGCAGCATCATGTTAACAGCATCAGTAACATCACGCAACACGACGTCTCATGTCGCTAACGCTAATCTATCTGGCATCGTGGTTCGTTTGCTAATAGGACTGAGCAAAACGTGTTGCGAGTATATCTTAGTCTATTGGTAGGTAGGTAGGTTAAAGGTATAAAATTATAATAATAATAATAATAATTCTGGACAATCCACACAGCATCATCTAGCCCCGAGTTAATGATATGATATACTGATGACTGATATACGTAATACAATACATTACACACATAGATATTTTTTATTATACATAGAAAATACCCAGAACACCCGGCATAAATATTTGCAGATCGTACAAACATTTATCCCAAGGCGGGAATCGAACCCGCAACCTCCTGCGTCGCAGGCGGACATTCGATCGCTGCGCCACATCGGTCGTCGTAATTACATTTATATTTCAGTACGTTCAACGGTGGACTGTTTTCCGGATAAAACTAGAAGTGAAAGTCACTGAACAGTGACTTAGTCCTGGCAGTAGTAATAGAGCTCTTTGTGAAGGGCTCATCCGGGGAAGTACTACCACCATGCCTATTTTTGCCGCCAAACAGCATTGCGTGTTCCAGTTTGAAGGGTGTATGTGCCGGTGAAATTACAGGCACATGAGGCTTAACACCTGTATGCCTCAGGGTAATGGACGCTGAGTGCATCGTAGGGCCCGTTACTAACGAGTGTGACCTACGAGGCAATACTTTGTTATAGGCGATGGTAACCACTTAACTTCAGGTGGGCCATCTGCTTGTGCAAGTTGTATAAAAAAAAACCTAAGTTGGCCGTTGCGAAATCAACTTATTCCCGGTTCCAATATCCTACGAGCGTCCGTTGGTAGCACTACGAGTCGTTGCCTGCCAGATAATTTCTCACCTCATTGGTTAGTGTTATGTTATGCTACATTTGCTTTGCTTTCCTGCGATCTGTGCCCAGCAACCCTTACCTAAGCTACCTAATGTGGAAAATAATATAAGAGCCAATAAATTAATAAAGTACTACGCAAAAGAAAAAAACAGAGTTTGTTCCCGATCATCTTCTATACCAATCAAAAAAATGCGAACGAAGTCGTACGCGTTTCGCTAAAAATTTATACTCTTTAAGACGAAGATAGAAAAATAAGTTGATAAATTAAGAACCCTCTACCGAGCTGTCCGCCCGTGTGCGCTGGCCCGATTCTGTAGATTCTATTTCATAACTCCAACAGCTTTATAAAACTTTGTTTATTTCTCGAAAGCTTCTTTTAATAAGGAAAATATACTCCAACCCTTGCGAAGACTCATGCCCAGTTTTAATCCCCTTAATGCCCACAGTCAAAAGGCAAACTTCACGGCTCTTTTCATAGCAATTTCTTAAACAAACTAACGTCATGCAACTTGTTCGAAAGTTGTGTAAACTGTAGATTACATGTTGGCCGCCATTATTTCGCGTTTAATAATCGCTAAAGTTAAAAACTCGTTACGTGGTTGGAAGTTGCAGAGTTGGTCGGCTTCGGTCACAGATTTGAAGGAATACCTGGATCACTTTTACAAACCCACAGCGGTAAATTAGATGATATGCCATCAGCATTAGCTTGAATATTTCCACTGACATAGGCTTCCTCTTTAACTTTTAGAATAACTTGCAAACCGTTGATCCGATTTGCATGAAATTTAGTAAGTCTATAGACTACATACTATAAGTTGTTATTGAGAGATTTACTGGTATGTTTACCAGTATATAGCAAGTATATGAACAAGGGAAAAGGGGAGGAACAAGGGGTTGGTTCGGGGTTTAAAGAGGGCAAAAAAGTTTTTTGTTTGACAAATATGTTGTCAAATGAAAGAGCTAAGTTTATGCATTCCAAAAAAAATATAATGTTACGTTACATCGTTTCTGGCATATGATAATAATAGTCAACTTTGATAACCACTGTAAAGTAAGCTTCTATTTGTTAGTTCAATCTTAGATTGGATAATATAAATGCGATTTGAAGTATTTCTGGCTAAAAAGGTTTTAGTTTCTTCTTCGTATTTTCGTTTACTTATGAACGTTGCTAGCACTAGGCCAACTCAAAGAGTATGTCGAGATCTCAGGTCGGGGTGAACTACTAGTAGTTAGTGTTTGTTACATTGTATTACCTATTGTAACTACATAAAGAACAATAAAATATTTGA